>OZ018324.1:148386036-148761337 GCA_963969495.1 Ceratothoa steindachneri | reverse complement strand
AATACTTCGAAAAAAGGTATTATATCGGAGTAAATGTTAAAACCCCAGGCCCACGGTTGAAGAATAATTCTCCGACAAAAGTAGGGAGACAATTCCTTGACACGTGTGATCTCAGCGGCATATCAGCAGCGAGCGAATTCGAAGCTCATACCTCGAAGGAGGCTCCTATTCAAGCTGGTTGCAATATATCGCTCGATATATGAGATAACGCGACGTGCCCAGTTTTAAGACCGGATTGTGATTTATAGCGCATCCGAGCCTCAGCTCGAGTCCTGGGGGGTAAGACGAGGAAGACAGCCACCGCGAAGGACAGGCCAGCGTTTTTGATCCACTGTCGAGACAGAACAATAACGACCCTTTGAAAAAACATATCATCGTGAAGGCCACTGCAGGTAACGGTGTCAGAGTGTATCTGGGAGCATACAAGAACTTTAGGTCTTCAGGAGAAAGTTCTCTCTGTGCTTAATACCTTGTTGCAGGCGGGCGTCATTGAGAAATCCGAGGACATACGGTGTGCCCATTATGTATTTCTGATCCCCCAAAACATCAAGGAGGACAGAATGGTGTACGACTTGTCCCTCTTGACCCACTCTCTTCACTACAAACCGCCGCCGAATTTCCAGCTCCCATCACTGGGTAGGGTTTTGAAAGATGCCCCGGAGAGCTAGTAGGCGATTAAAATCGATCTCTGACACGGGTTCTACCACATCCCCATTCATCAGAAGCAAAGGGGCTGGTTTGGTATTAAGTACGCTTGATGCACTTTCAGTTTAGGTAGGGTCACCATGGGCTTCAGGATCTCCCCTTTTATAATGCAACAGTGTGTGGCTTCTATCTTTTCAAAGATAGCATATACTTAACTTAAAGATATTTTAGTCCTGGGTAGGCCTGAGCATCTCTAAAAACTGGTGGAAGAATTAAAGGGAACTTTGCTTGCTATCAATGAGCCCAAGAGCACCCTCATACCAACTAGGCAGCTGCATTACTTAGGCGTCCAGATTAATTTTGTTTCCTTCTTATCCCGATTGACAGAAATGATGGTCACGCGTTTAAATTATCTCCAAGGCTTCCCCCTTTTTGGGTAGGGTGTGTGGCCTGTTAAATTTCTTGTGGGGAGCTTCAATACAGTCTCGCTGTTGGCCCGCCTCATCTTCTCAGAGTGGCTCCCATAGTTCCCGGAGGGGAAAGAATGGATCTGCCTTTGTGCACGCGATCCCATTCGCCCTGGGGTGGATTTTTCGTAACCAGGAGCCGGTCTCTTTCATCTTGCGCAACGCCACCGATGTCGTTAGGGCAGAGTATGTCCCTATGCTAATACTTTACTTTAAATATCCTTCCTTTTGTTTATTCTCAGATAATACAGTGGTTGTTGCCCTTATCTGTAAAGGTTCTATTTTGCATTGTATTCTTCCATTAGTTCCCTTACGGTTAAGTTATTATGGGAAGGTCAAGTATGAAAAATGGTATGAGAGAATGAGTGTGACAATGCTTCTGAGTAAGAAGTGACATGATGCAATAGATGGTAATGAACATGTGAACTCTAAGATTATGTGGTTTAAATTAACCATGTGCGTGTTTTTACTATATGTAGCTTATGATGAGAGAAGTGAGGGTTAAATAGAAGGATTTTGAATGAATTAGTGCTCTGGATGGATGGAGGTGGGAATTTGCCCTCCTATAGTTGTAGCAAATATTAATGGACTAATAAGTAAAAATAATTAGTAAAAGAAAAGTAGGTGCTCTTTTTTACATCAGGATGGAATAAAAATGGAAAGAGTGGAGTAGATATATTGTGAAAAATTATTGCGTGGTGAACACTATATTTCAGCATAAAGAAGCGCATAAATGCAGAGGACCTGGGAAAAGGAGAGAAGAATAATGTAAGGTGAGACGACATGTGGGAAAGACTAAAGGAAACGCATAATCAAAAGTAAAAAGATATGAAATTTGAGTAAGGGGAAGAATCTGTGAGAATACTTGAGAGTAGGAGAGAGGAAATGAGTGCGAAAGTAAATGAGTGATGTGAGAATCCAAGAGAAGAATAGTCGTGTGAACATTAGAGATAAGAATTGCAGGGAATTTATGAGCAATGTGGAGGTCAAAAGCAGACAAAGAGAGTAATTTAATGGGCTGTATGATGGGTTTATGTTAAATGGAGCTAATGTAAACCAGGAGCTGAATCATGCTATGAAGGAGATAAGCAGCCAAGGGGATGTTAGTACTGTGAGAGGACTGATCAATGGAAAGCAGCTGGAAGAGATGATGTTGTGGCTGAGGAGCTACTATATGTTGTAATTGTGTTATAGATGAGTCGTTAGGTTGACGGGAGCTAATGCAAATATGATTGCCTTCAAAGCTGTCAAAACAGGGGCCGAATCAGGTTATGGAACGGCTGTGAGAGGCCTGAACACTGGGAAGGCAGCTTGAATCGATTATGGTGTAGCTGAGATGCTAAAATATGTGAGTAATTGTTTTATTGATAGGTCCTTTATTTGTGTTGTAAGTCATTTTGAATTGTAAAAATAAACGAGGACTGGAAAATGCTATGATAGTACCGTTTATAAGTGTAAATAAGAGAAAGATGAATGGAAAAAAACAAGAGGATATGTTTTAGTGGCGAAATATGGAATACACAGACACAGTCATTGGTATCACATCATATTGTATTATAAAAAATTTTCAAGGGAGTTTTATTTCTGCTTAAAATATGATATGGCCATTTTATATACTCAATATTAAAGAAAATATGATTGATTTAATTAGTATTCGAAGGCGGGGCTTATATCTTTGAAGTCATTCGAACGTCTAAAGTTAACTGGCAATCGCCTTTGAATTCTAACCAAATGATAGGTTTTTGAATTGTCTTTTCTCCCAGCTGTACTAGCTGATTACAAATAGCATAGCGGTCGCAGGTAACCCCCTACCCTCTCCACGCACCTAAGGGTTTGAATTCAATTAAGGTTGCCAGGTGTTATTAGGGGCTCCAATGTTCAGTGTTTTTATTCAGTGCTCGGCCATTTCAGGTATGAGCTAGAAATGGAGTCTTAAATTTCCTTGAAGTGTGTGATTTTTTATTCCAAATAAAGTTTCGTGTTAAACGGCATGTGTTTGACAAAATTCGGATTGGGCTTAAGAAAAGGATTAGGGAGGGATTAATAGGCTATGAGAAAGGTGGGCTTAGAATGGATAGGGTATTTGTGGAGCAAGTGTTTGCACTGAGAAACTTAGATGATACCCAAGAAACAAAATTGTTTGTTAGCTTCATTGATATGGTTTGATATAAATAGTGGGTATAGCATGGGTGTTTAATGTTGCCTTGCAGATTTAATATAAAATATAGATGGAGATTTGAGAGAGGCATGAAAGGGAATGAGGAAGAGAGTTGTGAAATTCCTGAGGAATAGTGAGGGATAAATCAATTTAGGTTGGTATATGATGATGTGGTGTTACTGGATGAAAGTATAGGAATTTTAAATAATGATCGAGACGTTTGAGAGATTGTGCATAAGTTGAGGGCCAAACCTAAATATAAATTAAGCTGAGTGCTTAAGAGTGAAGATGATGTATGGGGTGTTATCAAGAACGGAGTGTTCCCTTTAAATAATTGCGATATTTTAATTAAAGTATATCTGAAATGATACTGTATAGATGATAAAAGCTACGAACTCCATGACCTGAATGCTGCCAAGGTCTCAGGAGCAAAAATAGGGCTAGAAAATTCTAAGAGTTTGATCGTGGAATGTGCCAGGAATCTACACGAATGTTATCTGGTGCTATTGTTGGTGTGGATGAATGGATAAATTTTGAATACACAGCCACCGATTTCAAGAAATTTTATGACTCTATTTCTAGCTCCAGTGAACATTGGAGTGCCTAATAACGTCTGACAACCGCATGGGGACGGGCTGACCCCAACAATCACTGTTTTTTTTTAATCAGCTGGTATTATTCACAATTTCCAAGCCTAGCATTTGGTTGGAGTTCAAAGGCCATTACTAGAGGTCGTTAAACACCCTAAGATTCATCGTTTTTATGCCGTATTTCTTGACTCCATAGATATAAACCCGCGTCCCTGAACGCTATTTAAATCAATCATATTTTCTTTAATATTGAGTAATATAGAATGTTCATATCATATTTTAATTCAAAACCAAATTTCTTTCAAAATGATATATAATGCAATCTGATGCTATTTCAATTAACAATGAGGCTATGTACTAAATATTAACCGAGGAATGATTCCATAGTATCTAATGAGAATAAAATAGCTTGAGTGAGGCCAGTACCTGTGGACAACGCAAAAGTATTGAGAGAAACGAGTGAGGAAAATATCTCAATGGCGTTATGAAGGTGGCGAACGAAGCTTTGATTGAGAGTGTAGTGAAATGGTATGGACATGTAAGAAGAATGAATTGAAATATAGGCATAAAGAATACATACGATAGTGAGTGTCATGGAGGCAAAAAGTTGGAATGCCGCCTAACTTGTGTGTTGATTATATAAATGAGTGTGTGAGAGAGAGAAAGAACGCACTGACTAGAAAGGAATAGTATTGGTATGATACAAGTAGTATGAGGGAGCATTTTTAGGCATATTTTCTAGGGTATGAACCATGACCTAAGATATGTTGCAGGACATAACAATCTATCGGTATAAAGGGCACTTTTGCATGAAAATAAATGATTGATAGCTTTGTGATTAATGGGGAATCAGGGCATGGGAAGTAGGTAGCTTTTCGTGAGGTTGTTTTGTAGCTACCCACTCCTGCGTGAACGATGCATATGAGGAGGCTCAAAGGGAGAAAAAAACACTTTTGACTAAAGATTACCCCATGCACCGCACCATGTTAAACTTGTTTATATCTGGTATTATTCAACATTATCATTTTTTTCTTTAATTTGTCTTTTCTTTTCAATCTTTTATCCATTTTTATCTGCATGTGTTTTCCTGTGAGATGAAATGGTGCCAAAGTAAATCATATACTCAATTGGTGAAATCTTAGTTTATTATGAAAGCATGAAAAGGAAATGAAATGTGTAAATATTTAAATTGAGTTTTGTACTGCTTACGACGGTCTAAGAAATCAGAGGCTGGGTTTATTTATGAGCAAAATTACATGCCACAAATTTGCCTGCCACGCTTAACATAAATGTCATTAGGTTTCAAAGCCTCTTAGCTTAATCGATTTCATTCTAATTATAAAATAAAATTTAAACTTTACTCATAATCTCCGTAATCGGAATGCAAACCGAAACTTCCTCTCTTTTATCAGTCTTTTTTATTCCACCCTTGCTTTGCAGGGTTCTATCTAAAGCATCTATGAAAATAACCATTATCTAAACCAACTCACCAGATATCAACGTCTAATATAACCCCATCACGTGTAATTTACCGTGGAATGAAACGTGGATTGTATGTCATAAATTGTAGTTAGTTTCAGCAGGTCAATTAAAGAAGTGACTGGCGTTTCCATTAATAAATCGCATATCTAAAAATTCTATTAATGTATAAAGCGCGAAGGAAAGATTTGTTTGGTAAATAAGTAGTGATTTTGACTAATTCTAGGTTTTGGTTGTCTCATCTTGCTTTAAAGCTTCAAAATGGGGCTTCAGCTTCTCTAGTGGTTTAACCTTGAGTTGACCCAGCAAATTTCCAGTGTATGAGACTTGAATTAAACCATTTGTTCTTCGTTGGCTGTCTGGCTTTGTTCTGGAAGGTTGTCTTACAGGAGCTCCTGATTCTCATTATAAGATTGGGATATAATACTGATTTGGGTGTGTAATTTTTCTTGTATTTATTTAATACATCAATCACTGTATAATAAATACATTAGTGATTAATACTTTTGGGGAAGATAACTAGCAGCAATCCTGAGCAAGAATTTTTTTTTTGGTGAGTGTTAACTTTTTCATTAGTAAATTTCTGAGAGTATGGCTTTTTGTATAGATGGTGAGAGCATGCCGTTTGAAAGTAGTGTGTATGTGGTGTGTGATGCTTGTGGAGTTGAAAGGAGAGTGAATGTAACTGAATGCCGTGTGTGTTTTCTGGAAGGGGAGGTTAGGAGGTTGAGTGGGGAATGTAAGAGGTTGAATGATTTGGTGTTTGAGGTGAGAAGAGATGCAAGTGTGCGATTGAAGGGTGAGATTAGTGCTAAGAGGGTGGAAGATAGGGCTAGGACTGGGAACAGTGTGGAAGTTGTGAGTGATGATGAATGGTGGGTGAAAATGGATAGGATAGATAAGTTAGGACAGGTTAGGTGTGTGAATGAGAGGGACATAGAACCTGTTAGGTTGACTAACAGATTCAATGTCCTGAGAGAGGAAGAGTGTGAAAGTGATTTGCCTATTGTGATTGTGGATGAAAGCAGGATGGGTGGTAGCGTGACTGAGAGCAGGAGGGAGGGTAATGTTAGGCCAAGACAGAATAGGAGAATGACTGAGGTGCTAGTGATGGGTGACTCTCAGATTAGGTATTTAGATAGGAAGTTGAGTGATAGCAAGTGGAAGGGAATGAGAGTTTGTCTGCCGGGTGCTGGTGTAAGTGATGTTTGTGAGAGGTATGATAGGCTGGTTTCTGGGTGTGAGAGGGATGCAGTTGTGATTACGCATGTGGGAGTGAATGATGTAAAGAAGGTGGGTACATGTGAGTTACGTGAGCAGTATAAAAGGTTAGTTGAAAGGATGAGTAAAAGCAGGGTAAAAGGTGTTGTTTCTGGTGTGCTTCCGAGATTGGATGTGGGGGTAGAATGGTTGTCGCGTGCAATTGGTTTGAATGAATTTGTGAAAGGACTGTGTGAGGAGCTAGGATTGGTGTTTGTAGATGTCTGGGGAGGGTTTTACGGGAATAGGAGGTTGTATGCGATGGATGGGCTCCATCTTAGTCGGGCAGGTGTTGAGCTTCTATGGGGGGAGCTGGATAGTGTGATTAGGTCCTTACGGGTGGGAAACTAGAAGCTGTTAGAGGTAAGGGAATAACAGGAATAGAGGGCAGGTGTAGGAAATGGAAGGGATGCAGTGATAGAGGAATAGCTAGTGGAGAGGGCATACTGATGAGTTATAGGGGGACTAATGCACAAGTGAATGAGCAGATAACTAGGAATAAAAAATCACAATGCAAAGAAGATGGGAATAATAAAAAAACTTAAAAATATACTACACAAATGGTCGGAGTATAAGGAATAAGATAGATCTCTTAAGAGCGTTAGCAAGTGAAGAGAATTTTGATATAATTGCGATAACAGAGTCATGGCTTGATTTGGCAGGTAATCACTTTAAACCTGAGGTTGAGATTGAGGGCTTTAACATGTTCCATACAGATAGGAATAGGAAGAGAGGAGGAGGGGTTATTATTTATATTAAAGATAATCTCCAGTGTTGTGTAAACAGTACAATTAAATTAGATGATAACACAGAGTCATTATGGCTAAATGTAAAGGAAGGTAAAAACAAGCTTGTCCTAGGATTATTGTACAGACCACCAAATCTTAGTAAGGAAGCTTCAAATCTTCTGTGGCAGGAGATTGAACGGGCATGTAGAAGTAAGCATGTGTGTATAATGGGCGATTTTAATTACAGAAATATAGACTGGGAAGCTCTTGTGGGTGATCAGGAGGCTGAGGAATTTTTGAATGTTGTCCAAGATAATTTTCTGAGGCAGATTATTAACGAACCCACTAGAGGTAATAATATACTGGATTTAGTTCTGACAAATAGGGAAGAAGTTATTAAGGATACTGAGATTGGAGGAAATTTGGGTAATAGTGACCATTGTGAAATTAGATTCAAGATGAAATGGAATGGTATTGATAGTAGCATGAACAATGTTAAAATTCCTGACTTTAGAAGAGCAAATTATAATGGGCTCAGGACTTACCTGGAGGCAGTTGTACAGAAACCAGGCAATGAAATCAATTCAGGAATAGATTCAATGATATCAGTTAGTGGAGACAATAATCACCAGGAGGAAGAGATTACAATTAAAGAGGAGTATGAAAGAATAATTGAACAATTAATTACAGGTCAGATGATTAACATTCCATATAAGGAGATTAGGACTAAAAATAATGACCCAAAATGGATGACAGATAAAATTAAGCATTATATTGGCATTAAAAAGGGCATTTATAGGAAAATAAAAAATGGGGAGGATCACTTAAGGCAGAGATATAATGAACTAGCAAGAGATGTTAAAAAGTTAGTTAGAGTAGCAAGGAGAAATTATGAAATTAAAGTGGCAAATAGGGCAAAGGAAGATCCTAAAAGTTTTTATCAATTATACAAAACTAAGGTTAGAGATAAAATAGGCTCACTTATAGATTCCAATGGAGAATTAGTGAGTGATAGGGACTCAATGGCTGGAATGCTAAATGACTTGTTTCTCTCAGTATTTACACAGGAGGATACTCTAAATATACCTGAGGTGTCAATGATCTTTCGGGGTAATGAGGAAGAGAAATTAAAGGATATATTGATCACAAAGGAGATAGTGACAAAGGAAATTGATAAAATCAAAAGTAGTAAAGCACCCGGTCCTGATGAGCTCTTTCCTAGAATTTTGAAAGAATGTAAGGATGTGTTAAGTGAGCCCCTAGCATGCATCTTTAGAAAATCATTGGAGAGTGGCATTGTGCCAGTGGCATGGAAGAAAGCCAATGTGATACCTATATTTAAGAAAGGGGATAAAACAAATATGTCTAATTACAGACCAGTAAGTTTGACATCAGTGGTAGGGAAAATGATGGAATCTATTATAGCAAGGAATATTAGAGATCACTTGGATAAGCATAAGTTGATAAAAGAATCACAGCATGGCTTTAGTAAGGGTAAATCCTGTCTGACTAATTTGCTGTCTTTTTATAGTAAGGTGTATGAAACAGCAGATAATGATGAAAACTATGATATTTTATACTTGGACTTTAGTAAGGCTTTTGATCGAGTGCCACACTTACGACTTCTGAGCAAAGTTAAAGCACACGGGATCGATGGCAGTATATTTAGGTGGATTCAGTCATGGCTTGGTGACAGACAGCAAAGAGTTAGTATAGATGGAGTTAAATCTGAGTGGGGGTGTGTTAGCAGTGGAGTTCCTCAAGGATCTGTTTTGGGTCCCTTGCTATTCTTAATTTATATTAATGATCTTGACATAGGTATAAGTAGTGACCTGAGTAAATTTGCTGATGATACTAAGCTAGGTAGGGCCATTAGGGCTGATTCTGATGCTGTTGTAATGCAGGAGGAATTGACCATTCTGTCCAATTGGGCCGAGAAATGGCAAATGAAGTTTAACATAGACAAATGTAGTGTACTTAGTATAGGTAGAAATAATCCATTGAATAGTTATAAATTAAATGGCAGAATTTTAGGGAGGACTGATTGTGAGAGAGACTTGGGTATTTTGGTAAGTTCAGACCTTCGTCCTAGAAAGCAATTTCTAAATGCTAAGAATAAAGCTAATAGGATATTGGGATTCATTAGGAGGAGTGTAAGCAATAAGAGTGCTGAAGTCATTCTAAAACTGTATCTGGCGCTAGTTAGGCCTCATCTAGACTATGCAGTACAATTTTGGTCACCATATTATAGAAAGGATATTGATTTGCTTGAGTCTGTGCAGAGAAGGATGACAAAGATGATTGGTGGGCTAAGGAACTTACCCTATGGTGAAAGGCTCAGAAAACTAAATCTACATACATTGGAAAGGAGAAGAGTCAGAGGGGAATTGATTGAAGTCTTCAAATGGGTAAAAGGATATAATAAAGGGGATCTGGGTAAGGTTCTTATACTTAGTGAACATGACAGGACACGTAGCAATGGGTTTAAGCTTGATAAGTATAGGTTTAGGAAGGAGATTGGGAGGAATTGGTTTACAAATCGTGTGGTAGATGAATGGAATAGGCTCACTAGGCATGTGATAGAAGCCTCCTCTCTGGGTAGTTTTAAGAATAGATTAGATAAATATATGGATAAAGCTGCTAGATGGGACTGACTTTTTTTTATGTACATATGTATATATTTTTCTAAGGAGTGGAAAGATTATATTTTGCGGTTGCATGAATGGACATAATCCTCTGGATGCATTTTATGTATATTGTAGATTAGATCTGACGAACTCCTGTTAAGGGTGACAATGTTGATGACTTTTCTCTGGTAAGAAATCTTTTGTGTGTTGAATGGAACAGGAGCTGCCAAGTGTAGGCCATGAATGCTCTTTTGCAGTCTCCTTCTTTTCTTATGTTCTTATGTTCTTATAAAGGGGAATGGAATACACGGTGCATATTATATCAAAAACAAGGACCTAATTAGTGCAGGAACGTGTAGAAATGGATAGAATTCTTAGTTCCTTGTTTAAAAACGAAAGGTCACTATGACACCACCGAATTTTGTAATTCCGGAAATACATATGTTTCTGGGAATGAAACCGATGCAAACCAACATACTCAGGAGAATTATTAAGAAAAAGAACAAGAGTGAAGATAGACAGACTATGAAGTAATTGAATAAATGAGAACTGTAAGAAGATTAGGATTAATATTACCATATTTAACAACTCAACACTAAGGAAAGCAGAATTAGTTTCAAATTATAGAGAAAAAGTGGGTACAAGGGAGAATATGAAGTAATAAGTATGAAAAATTTGTTAAGGACAGGATATGAAGACAAAAGTAGAAATTTAACTTTTTCTACATCTCTTAGGATGGGAAGAAACTAGGAAGATGAGATAGAAGTTCAAATAATCAATATATGTAAATGTATGCAATTAAGAATATAGGCAGAATGAATGAGGCCTAAATATTCATTATTGGAAGATATATAGTTGGCCAGAAAGTTCGGACCTACTAAGAAAGCGAAAGCTTGTTAAGAGTTTGTTGATTCAAAGCTGACTGGTATCTGGGACAGATTTGGATACTGGATGATCGCTGGAAGAAGATCGTAGAGAATGATGGACTTTATTTTGAAGAATAAATGTTGGTGTTGCTCCATCAAGTCTATTGTTTTCTTTCAGCTTCTTAAGTGAGTCAGGACGTTGTGGCCAACCTAATAAAATTTGATTCTATTTCAAAATACTGCAATAGAAATTAGTACAAATGCTCAAGGACACAATATACTCCAAGGATATGCAAAATGTTTTCATATAAATCTTGAGAATTATAATATCTATTTTCTTTATCAATTTATCTTTGTATGGTATTGATGGTTTGTTGTATACTTCACTGTATGCGGTTAGTATAGCAATGAGTAGTCTCCACACTGTATCGAACACACCGGGGGACTTTTCATCTACGGCATAGTAGAGATTGTATTTAATATACCAATCTAACAGTATTTTAAATAACTGTATCAATTAGATATTTTAACTATCAATGCGTAAAGTGCCGTTTTGCTTAATACTTCACTGTACAAATATTTCTTTTTTTTTAATTGTCTTTCGGTAATTTTGTCACATATGCTACCTTTAGCCGAGTATGTCACTACTTTTTTGAAGGATCAAAGATCTCAAGCTACATTAAGTATGTAAAAAAGAAGTCTATGGTTAAAAGGCCATTTTAAAATGATGGCTCACATTGAGCATCAAACGGCATAAATCTGTTTCATAACTGTACGAAAAAATAACATATCTGCATACAAGCCACTAATAACCCCTCCAAACGTTTGTAACTATCACCCGTTGTGCTTTTATATCTTCCCTTAAAGGTGTTCCTATATTAGTCTCTCTATGTTAATTATACGAATTTTTGCCTGGGGAGATATTGTTGCATATATTAATTGGTATGGAGATATATCGCAAATATTCCTTTATTTAAAATAAATCTTTGTGTGATTAATTACGGCTAGGGCGAAAAAGGCAAACTTTGTTTTAATATGACCTCTTCTCTTTCAATTCAATTGAGACATTATAGCATCCTGAAATAGAGAATCTTTTTATATTTTGAATGATTTTTACCCCCTGGCTTAAATTGTCATTTAAAATGCACAAAAAATTCATTTTCTCATAGCGACCTTGCCGAACAAAATCTTGTATATTTAGTTTAATCACGCTTTCTTAGAACTGGAAATTTGAATTATCAGTTGAATATACTAGCTTTTTCTTTTCCGTGTTCCCTTTCATTTCTAGGTATCCCATAAATCTTTTTCTTTCCTTAATGCGAGAATATAACATAATTAATTATGTTATATAAAAAGCCATATTGCGTCTTAATAATATTTATTCCATCTATTTCTTTCTCCTCCCTACCCACACTGTCTTTCTCCCTCCTTTATTGTCCTTACTTGGATTGACATCGATTTAGTCTTAGAGACATTGCTACTCCTTAAGTGTTCCTCCATTTCTGGTTTTGTCTCTATATCCCTTTTCTTATTCCTTCAACTTACTATACTCACTTCCTTTCTCTTTCTTATTTGGTCGGCCTTGAGGTCATCCTGAGGATTTCCTTGGTTCTTAATACTTAAATTCTTAAGCAGAGCTGAATAATTTATACCAATTTCGTGATACTAAAATCTTGCAAGTACTGAACTAGTTTCTCAGGGAATTCAAGTTTTAATGATCTAGTTTACGATTGTATTAAAAAGAAATAGCAAATATTTTGATATTGAATTAGCGGGTTGTGAAAATCTCTAAAATATTCAAGGTGAGACAAAGTACCTCCAAATTAAGGATGTTATCGAGAATTAGCTCTTAAAATCTGTTTATATATAATTTTTTATGTATTTTTTAGAGATTATGTTATGAGTTTATTAGATAAATTACAAGTGCATGGGTGGCAGGCTCATTACATTGCCGAAGGTTTTCTGTCCTTTCTTGCAGGGCTGAACCACCCGCCTAGACGTCAGAAATCCCGTAGAAGGTGTTTCTTAATTAATTAGTTGATTTCTGTATTTTTGATCGTTTCGTCTTTGGTTAAGGGTGCTGGGACCGGGTCTTTCACTTCATTTCTCACAGCTCTTCGAGACGGCTTCGCATTGTCTGGTCCATAACTTAGGGGTGCTTCCCCATTATAGGGGTAATCTCTCGAATGGGAAGGGAGAAGAATCATAGATAGGATCCATTTCACGCGATTAATTAATCAATTAAGTTTAAGACTTAATTAAACTTTCTTTTCAACGCAACGACCAGAAATACAAAGAAAATCTATATAATTAATGAAAAATTTATAAAATTAATGGAAAAGGATTTTGTTTTTCATATATTAAGCAATTTGTAAGCATTTAATAAATATATTGATTGCTTTTATTATTAATCAGGAGGAATTTTTTTTAAAACCATTTTTAAACCTTGAGACCATTAATTCTTATTTATAAAAGTGTCTTACGTTTACTTTATTTTCTATATTTTTAATATTTGGTAAGTCATTGAAAGGTCTATGTTTAATTATCCTTGGCCTAAAAAATCGTGTAACTAAGAAAAAGCCATAAATTTAATTTCTCAAAAATTCCCAAACTCTCGTCACAAATCCAAGCTTACTTCCTCCGTCCGACCCGTTCTAAAAGAAGAAGCCGAAGTTTTAATCTTTAAATGCTGAATTTGCATGTCAAATTAAAGACATTAATGTGCCATAACATAATTACCTTGAGTGTGTGCGAAACACCTACCTAGTAGTGTAAGTAAAATTAGTAGTTATACATCTTACTCACGGAATATCTTCTAATGAAGATTAATAGTCACGAATATAATTATCAAAAGTAAAGACGCTCAACTATAGAACATGTAACCACGCCTAAATATAGAGTTTACTAGAGCTCTGGCTAGATGAGTGGATACGGCGTTAGTTTTCTAACGTCGCTGCACCGGGTTCAATACCGGCATCAGGAGACACAAGTGGCGACGTGTGCCAGCACTGAGATGGTTAGATCTTACACTTCTCATTACACACATACATAGTTAATTAGAAGACTGATTCCTTTTTTTCCTATTATTTCCACATAGCTTTGACGCGGATAAGGTCTCCCTGCCCTCAGGCTGTTTGTTTTCAAAAACATAATACTTCCTGGTACATCTCCCCATAGGGGACCGGCCTCTAGGGCCTTCGGGCTAACCAGCGATTGTCATACTGACCTCTATCTCAGTATGACATAAAGGTCAGTAGGGATCCGCTTTAGACATAGCCAAGGCGGGTTTGCGAACTGTTAATACTACACGGTATACATGTGAAAAAAGGGAGGATGCTTAGTGAAATAGCATCCAACACAGACATTTCATGTATACAACATATTTTTCATATACATGATACAGGAAATTTATAATACCGCAAATGACAGCTTACTTAACTTAAAAATTGTGCACGACAGAATTTTAATGCTGGGTTTATTAGTACTTTCATTACTGATTCTCACATTACATTCACAAGAAATGAGTGAATTTGAATCATTCTAACAGAGGAACAGAAATGAATTAACTTTCATATAGATTTATTTAAGTTATGTTTCACCCATAAAAGACGTTGTGATATTTGGTTTGTGTCGTTTTGGAAAAAGGGAGTTTATCCTTATTAATTATGTCAATTTGGTCATTAATTTAGCAAATTACAAATTTTTGTGCCAGGAAAAATAGGTTTTTACTTATTATAACCACTTTTACTGAGATCAAATTTACTTATCATTTGGAAAACGATCATCAAACCAAAAAGCAAATACTGGCATCGATTAACTCTTGCACATAAATCTTTTTTATTTTCTTTCACAAGCTAAAAGTTTTGTATTGGACCATAAAACAGATAGTGACTTATAACTCTGGGGAATTTGAAGCGCGTATTTTCGTCACATAAACGGAGGAAGCTGTCTAATTTTCAATTTGATTTATGGAGCCATAAACACGGCGAGAACCCAAACTAGAATGAGGGGAGAACTTGAAAAATGGCAAACTAGCCGAGAAAATTACATTGTCACCTAAAATCCTCTCTTAACGGAACGAAAACAAGTAGTCATAACTTAAAGGTGTTGCTTTTTACCCAAAGAATGAAAAACCTACATTTTATTTAGCCAAATCTCAAACGGCGATTGCTTTCATTTATTTGAAATTCATGAAAATCTAAATATGGCAAAGGTAATCAGTTCTTAGAAATATATGTCAATCCTTTAAACTGTTAAAATATGCTTATAACTTACATTTTTAAACTAAATCAAATATAATTTAAAGATTCTTTATGTATATATAAAGCTTTATTTTTGAATAAATACAGTCAAGTGCCAAAGGTAATGCAATAGGTACCTAGTATCGTGTAAGACCCTCTCTAGGTATGAGAATCACAGCAACTTAATGTGGCATTGATTCGACTACTGGACTGAGAGATATTGAATCATCCTGTCTCGATGACTGTTAACAATATCCTGTTATTTTAATTGTTGGCTCTTCTATACGAATAGACCTAACGCTACGTCAAATAAATTATCGATTAAGTTAAATTCTGATGAACTTGGTGTCATTATCTTTCGCCAGACCTCATCAGAGTATTCCTCGAACTAATTCTAGCAACTTGAGACCGTTGACAAGATCAATTATCATGCTGAAATATCTGATAGCTTTTGGAGTACATAAAATCCATAAAGGGATGCGAATGGTAACCAAACACCACAAAGTAGTGGTCACCGGTTTATGACGTGTTTAGGACGACAAACGAATTCATATCTGTGAACTCACCCTGCAACAGTATGGAACCACCAATGGACTCTATGGTTCCTTCCTGCAACTGCGGGCCATAGATAGCCCCATGGGATCTGCGACACAACCGAATCCTACCATTAACTCTAAACTATTAGAACCGCTATTTATCGGACCACGCCATAGGTTGCCAGTCCTTTAGGGCCAAATTAGTAATGTAAGGAATACACGTGTGGCGATGTTTAGTCCGGGGTCATGGTGTTAATGGTCAAACTCTGGTGGGTTTACCGCCCCCATTATCACAAGGAAGGTAAAGAATGCTACATTCACCTGGTGGATATGCGTCTAGTAACACATACATTGATTTCGGTTGCGATTTGAGGCAACTTTGCTCGTTTATTATCAGAAACAAATATCCCCAGACGCTGATGGTCACGTTCGTAAACCACCTATAGTCGGCCAATGGGGCTGCCACGGTGGGCAGCACTATCTTATATGGGATATTCTCGATACAAGCATGACACCGTAGTTCGAGAAATCTTGCGTACCGAAATGGAGTGTTCCATCCGTCTAGCACACCCATCGAAAACCCATACCTATGTCTCAATCTCATGAGCTGCCTAGCTGGTGTTTATATTGACTCAAGAGATGTCAGATCACAACTAATATGGGACCTGGAATTATAATGACACCACGGTAAGCAGGGACTACCTAACAATGCTAATACAAACAGCTATCGCAATAGTTTTGGGACTTGAGTATATTGGCAAGATTCACATGAACCCGAGGAATTAACTCCATATTTCCGTCAATTTCGAGCGCAATCATTTTTAGTTTGTTCTCCAGATGTCTGATATCTATATTTCATTGAGTGCACCCTCTTTAGCATACCACATTAAAAGAAGCCAAGCTGGGTAATGTCTGGTAAATGATAAGACAATAGTGGTATTTTCTATGTGCCCAGACTTTAGGCACTCCTTGTATAATTCCTTTTATAAAGGTACATATTTAGTCAGAAAACCTCACGTGGTTTCCATAGTTTACGATCTTTACCTGAGAAATACAAGATTAGACAAGATTTTGCCTTTTTTTCTCAATTAGTAGAGATTAATAATTGTTGAAAAGAAAACAACTATATGTATGCACCTAGATTGTATTTACAAAGCACATCTGAAATGCTACACCTTTCTAGTTAAGGGTTCCAAAAATATAATCTATTAGTGTAAAGAATTACTCCAGTATATTTGAAATAAATATTGTAGGAATAGATACAGGGTGTCCACTCTATATGAGACGGAACGAAACCTTAATAAATTTTAAAGATTTAACCACACATCCAAAATAATCGTATCGTTAGAAAAAGGAAATATTTTGTTTACAGAATCTATATACTGTATGTGTCACAACATTAGTAAACAAGAATTTATAACCCCATCCAAATATTCATCAGAACTGTTTTTTTTTAATAGCTTCCAATGGTCTTGAGATTAAATATTTTTATCCTAACGACGGTTAAGAGATATATAAAATTTATAAGCAAAAGTATTAAAATAATATTTAATTATTTATGCTTTCTAATTATATACATATTTTTAAATTTTATGAAACCTATGTGTTATAACATGTCATTAAGGTTAAATTTAATTAATTCTATGCAGTGTAAAATGCATTGAATGAAAATCTCTTTCTTTTTTGACCGAAACCTCATTAAACGATAATTGAAAATCGTCTTGCATATTTCGAGATGGAATCTTATTTCCAGAAGCACTTAGTCAATATGAGTAAAAGATGAAGATTAATCTGATTTTAAGAATAAAATTCTTACATGGAGGAGAAAGAATTTATTTAAAAAAAATAATGATTAGTGTCATAAACTACGTTATTATAGTTCAATAGTTTTTAAGAAATATGATATATTTTATCTATTTTCCTAAATGTTCGTTAAAATTCTTATATTTGTAAATTATCGATATTATAATATGAACTAAGGGGATAGAGAGAAAATAGTGCCACGTTCTTTATTTATATTTATTTTCATTCTTCTTTGTATATATTGTACTTACTAGTTTTCTATTTGCTTCCTAATCTAGAGTCTGAGGAATCATGAAACTCAATACGCCGTTTTCACACAGAATTTCTCTGGTCGAGACAAATTAACGCTTCTGTGTTTAACTTGGGGTGCTTTATCACCGTCTTTGCCCCAGTTTTATAACGCTGTCCCGCTTTAAGATGGCGGCCGAGTCAATCTTCTCCCTCTTGCGGTAGAAGGGAATCGCCCTAATTTCCCTTTCGCCTCTTCGATGCCCGAGATTATCACGGCTCATGTTTGCTTAAGCCGTGTCTGATATCCGTTGGGAATCTCGCTTAATTCGCTTCGTCTCGTCGATGACCAAGATTATCGAGGTTCCTGTTTGCATAAGCCGGCTCCGATATCCACCTTGGCTGCCATTGTGCGCAAAGTCCTCTCTTTACCAGGGCTGTGGCTCCTATTTAAGGTGATGTCTGCAAATCCTCAGCAGATAGAGAGAACCTTAGCTTCTTACCGTCCAGATCTTAGTATCTACCTCCTGTGAAGTGATCCCCTCGCCCTTGTGATGTCGTCAGCAGATCAGTTTCGTGTAATCCGCCCTGATCAGAGGAAGATTACAGAAACCAGTTTATACTCCGGAAGATTTTCCTAGGTTTCTCTTGTCTCAATACATTGATTGAGACTTCCTGCAGTCCGCAGACGAATCTCGATTTCGTGATTACTTCTCCCTGGAGCCGGGGTAATCTCAAACCCATTCGGACTCTCTCTGGACGCCTTCACTTCGAGATTCCATCGACTAAGACCTAGCTATTGGTCTCCCACATCTGCAGTTCATACTCTAGAAGTAACCAGGAGTCCTTTACTCGTAATTTCCACCTCTTCGTTCTCAGTTCTAAGAAGAATTCCCCATTTGGTGTAAAGCCTATAGACCTGCTAAATCTTTTATTCAATCAAACTTATTGGATCACTTATATATTTTCATAAACCTAGTTTCCTTAATTTTTGCTTGTCATAATATTCTTTTGTCGTACTGATTATTATTTATATTTCCATATTTATCTGTGCCCTTGTTCTTATTAATTGTATTAAATTTTATTTTTGTAGAAGTGTTTATATTTCGAATAGTGCTTGAGACGAACCTGACAAACGTATTCCCTTTTAAAGAGCCAACTTATAATATCGCACTCTAAGTACAAGGTCCTTACTCCCAAATCAATTGTACTCGAGTGCAGCGCCGATAGTGGCTGTTTTGCCTTTAGAGACTTTTTGGTTACACGCTTTCGTCCCTCGATAGAGTCATTGGAATTATTGTTGACCAAATCTAAAAATATTCGTTCTATGATGACATAGAAACCTGTGCTACCCTCCATTCGTCGGAGGTGAATGCAAACTAGATTAGCTGAACTAAATACTGCCTGAAAACTGGATGGAGGAGGCAACAACCGCTTTATTTTCAACTCCGTCTCACTAAAAAAAACTTTCTCAGAAAAATATATAATTCCGAATTGTGCACGCAACGACAGATGAGCGACACAATTGTTGCTAAGCCCATGGAAGAATGCTGGATGGAAGCTATAAATTGGTATCTGGTTTGTTTGTCTCCGTCGTAGGATTGAGTGAAGGGCTTATATAATATTAAAAACCCAATACCTCGAGTGTAGATATTCGTCTTGGATTTTTGTAACCTTTTGTAAAACAGGTGAAGGATTTCTTGTTCCATGTCTGCCAAAATTGTCGTAAAATATACCTTTTGTCAAATAGACTATAGTATAAATTCAAGATATTTAGTAATAAGTTTTATTATATATTAGTGGATTGTAAATCTCTATTTTCTTTTGTTTGTAAGGTTGGCCAATCGAATTTGTTTAGCTGTTTAGGTTATGTCGGAGGGAAAATTATATTGAGCTTTCTTATTGTTCACTTGAATTCAACCTCTGTTGTTCACCGTAATATCGCTCACATTGTAGACCTTCTGATTCTCTCAGAATTTTTTCCTCGTCATATTCTCTGCCGTTAATAATGATTGCCAGTTTGGTA
Organism: Ceratothoa steindachneri; assembly: GCA_963969495.1. Taxonomy (NCBI): domain Eukaryota; kingdom Metazoa; phylum Arthropoda; class Malacostraca; order Isopoda; family Cymothoidae; genus Ceratothoa; species Ceratothoa steindachneri. The sequence goes on along the minus strand of OZ018324.1, from coordinate 148,741,683 downwards.
AGTGTTAAGGGTGTAATTATACCGAATATCCTTCCAGTGTACGTATTGTAAACATATTAATTTTATAGTAATGATTACACTCCTTAACTTCCAACCCCGTAATGCTGCTATTTATAGATTTAAAACAGTAAATTTTCCGCTTGGTGGGTACAATAAGCTGTCTAATTATTCAAAGACTTCTTTATTTAAGCAAATGACTAAGCACCTGTTTGGACTTCTCAATGTCCAAATATTCAGCATTGCATTCAGGGAGATATTGGAGCCTATGAGCCATACTATGAAGTGCATCAGACTGCTAGATAAATAATAATTATCCTTGTATTCACTCATAACTGATTTTTCTCTTAATTAAGAACGTGCAACATGTGTGGCAAATGACCTAGTTTTGTGAACGGATTTTTGTGGACAAAATGATTTAGTTCTTAAAAGGCCGTGAAATCCTGTCCTGGCAATGTATTTTTCATAACACAATCTTTTGACGAATGCTCCTATAGCTCCTGAATCTGTAAAGAGCAGCTAAAGACCATAATGATCCTAGAAGGCACCATACATCGATAACATCAGGAGAAACGTGTTGAAAATTTCCAGATTTAACCCGTCAATTCGTTACTAATCTAACGGAAGTACTCGTAAAACCTAAAGCGTTAACATAATTATTACTTTATGACTATAAAACAATAGAGAAGATGTTATTTGGTTCTAGAATTGCCTCAAAACTGCCAAAAATATATAATTGATAAAATAAAAAAGGCGAAAAACAGGTCAATGATTCACTGTGTCCTTCTCTGAAAATTTCCAAGTTTTGATGTACAGATTTGAGAATAAAATCAAGTTTTTTTGGTTTTCCTCCCTTTATGGCCCCCACCATTACTTCTTTCTCCGGCCGGACAAACACAGTAGGACCTAAAAAAACGGGATTGCTTGACCGGTATTCGTTTCGACTTTCCTACCCCCCAAGGGCAGGACGGGAACTTGAGGCCAGATCATCTATATCTTCCACAATATAAAAATCGCTCATATTCTTCAAGTACATAGAGCGCCTCAGATATTAAAGGTCTCCTGAGTACCTCTTGAGGATTTGTACTACCCTACCCCGTAAGGGGCGCAGCGATTTGCCATCCTGGCCACCGTGCTGACGGGATCCAGCGCTCCGTCCGGCCCCAGCTTAGCCTCTCTTCCTTCCTTCAGATAGCCCGATTTCTCCCCTACCTCGTCGCTTTTCATACAACCTCTCCCATAACTTTCTCTGGTCAGCCTCTAATTTCACAGGGTAGATGCTGACCTTCTTCTCAAGCCAACCATCCCGGATCGGGGCTGGGGGGAGAGGGGACATTGTTCCCTAACACCTGAGCTCCGGTTCGGGATGGGTTTTTTTAACAACTTGCTTCATCCCCACCTATACCTTCCTCACATCCTCTTTCCTCTCCTCTTCACATTCTATCAATTTTACGCCGTGTCCAAGGTGGAGCCGCCATTCCGATGGACTGCCAGGCCACCAGGCGGGAGGGGTGGTCCCAAATGGTGGTGCCTGGCTCTGCCGGGCTTGTAAGCACCTCTCGCAGTGCGGGCAACTGCGAGAGGTGATAAGCTATTGCGTCCCGTATTAAAAAGAGGGTCACCATGCCCATGTATGACAAAAAAAAACAAAAAAACCCAACCCCAACTTCCCCAAGAAAATCAACGGAGCCGCCCTCGGGCAGCTCCATCGAGAAAATGGAGGTCCCCCCCCCTTGTGCTTGCGCAAGGGACCCTCCATAATTCTTTACCTGGAGAGGAGGCTTACTCCTCTCCTACGCCTACGGGTGTAGGGGACTCCCCCTCACCAGCTTCTCTGGAGGTGCTTTAAGCACCTCCCTATCTCCAGCGGCAGTTCCTCCTTTGTTTTCTAAGGGGACTGCCAAGAAAGCCCGCAGGCAGCCCATTGCCGACCGCCCGTCGTGCAGGCGGCTCGGTAGGGCAAACCCCCTTAGGGGGGAGAGGGAAGCCAGGCCCCTTCGGTCGCTTCCCTCAAAAGACCTGCTGGAGAGAATTTTAAACCTTGCTGGGGTCAAGGACTGTGCCTCCCCACACAAGATGGGCGAAACTGCCAAGGGAACCTGCGATGTCCTGGGAGGGGATGGCCAACTGGAGGCCCCTCCTGTGATAAACACGGTCCTTGAGGAGACCCAGCCTAAGACGGTAGGGTCTTCCATGCGGGGAAATCCGGGCTCGGCGCCAAGCACCGAACCCGAATCTGCTCCTATGCAAGGTCCCCCTCAAACGGCCGAGGGCTCCGAGGCAGTAAAAGGAGGGAAGGGATCTCCTCCGACAGGTGCCCCTACGACTACCAGGACCTTCTCCATTTCGAAGAGGGACCTGGCTGAGGCCGGCCCATCTGGCATGGGGGCTTCTGCCGGCGGAGGTGAGAAGCGGGTTCATTCCCCGCCCTCCTCTCCTAAAAAGAAAAAGACTAAAAAGACGAAGAAGACTCGGGGCTCCTCTCCATCCGCGGGGGCTGCGGGCACGGATGGGTCTGCTCCCACTTTGGTAGGCAACCAAGCCAAGATCGGCACATACGGCCCCTCTCCCCCGTCGTGTGCGAAGCCCCTGACTAAGACTAACACCAAGAATGCACAGGGCGGAGCCTCGATGACATTGGGGCCCCTGATTCAGAGGTTACCTGGCGTTTTCGAGCCCACTGGCTTCAAACGCTTCCTCGTTATTCGCTCCCCTGATGGCACCATGTTGTCCAAGGGCAACATGATCCATCAGAGGAGAGGATTAGCTAGTGCAATTGGTAGAGAGCCGAAGGTAACCCGTTTCTCGGACGAGAGCCTTCTGGCGAATGCGGTGAATCCCGCCGAGGCGGCCAAGATAAGTGCTCTTCGGACACTTCATGGCACCCCGGTGAGTGTGATGCCGCACTCTACCATAAACTTTGTGAAAGGAGTAGTTTATGCGAGGGAACTCGTTGACTACTCCATTGAGGACATCACCCTAGAGCTGGCCGACCATGGGGCGGTCAAGGTGGAACGTGTGATGAGAAAACAGGGAGGGGCCTCGAGACCCACCCCTACACTCTTCATAACGTTCGACTGTGACAAGCTTCCTAAGTCGGTGCGTGCTGGTTGGTACCGCTACCGCGTGAAGGCATTCGTGCCACTGCCGCGGCGGTGCTATTACTGTCACCGCTTCGGCCATACGAATCGATCATGTAGACGTGCAAAATCGGGGTCACCCGAAGTCTGTGTAAATTGCTCCAAGGTCGCACACGATAAGTCAAAATCGTGTGTGGCCAAGTGTGTCAATTGCGGAGAGCCGCACCCTGTTTCTTCGAAGCAATGTGGTGCATATCTCCTTGAGAAAGAAATCCTGGCCGTTCAGGCCCAGGATCGACTCTCATTCCGCGAGGCTAAGGACTTGGTCCTGGCGCGCATGGCTATGCCTGGGACGTCATATGCCTCAATAGTTAGAAAACCACCCTCTGCTTCTGGCCCATCTAGGCCAACGAGCATGGTTGTTTCCGCGCCCATTCGGAGCCCTTCTGCGGGCTCTACTACACCCGGGCGCTCCCCTGGTGAAGCTGGCGGCAAAAAGGGTTCACAGCCAGCCCTGGCTAAAACCAGAGCTCCCCCCCTCTTCCCCCACCGTGACCGTTTCCCGTAAGGCGAAACGGCCACGCGCCTCCACCGAGTCGTTAGACTCACAGGAGGCAACACCGTTGAAGATGGTCGCTAGGCCATCTTCCAGGGTTCCTAACGCTGTCCTTCGAAAGGAGGACAGCAACAAAGGAGCTTCGGCTCCTTCGCCCACGCCCCGAGGTGGAGCGAGTGGCTCGGAGACGGTGGTTCCTCGAAAAGACTCGCATGGCGAGCCCAACCTCCCCCAATAAGTCCTCGAAGGCGACAGCGCCTTCAGCGCTTTGTCCGGCCAACAGCGCCCGGGGTTCTGCGCCCGGGAAGCGTACGGCCATTCCCGTGAGGGTCTTCAGTTCGAGGAGGGCCCCCGCGTCTTCTCTGAGCTAGGCCTGGAGGGCATATTCCTTCAATGGAATTGCTGTGGACTCCGGGCCAACTGGGAGGAGCTGAGGAGGCTCGTCTCGTCCCGTTTTCCGTTAGCTATCTTTTTGCAGGAGACCATGCTAGGCGCATGCCCCCTGCCTGCCCTCCCGGGGTATAAGGGTCTTGCGACCCCACCACCGCGGGATGGCCGGGCTGAGGGATGCACGGTTTACACTCAGGATGATGTCTCCGTTCTTCCTTTCTCTTTAGATACCTCCTTTCAGGCAGTGGCTGTGCAGCTGAACCTGGATAGGAGGTATACTATTATTTCTGCGTACATTCCACCGTCAGCTGACTTCGACGCGGGGGACTTCCGCCGCGTCGTGGCACGGTTGCCGAGGCTCTATCTCTTGCTTGGAGATATGAACGGCAGGCATCCTCTCTGGGGAGATTACTCCATAAATCCCAGGGGACAAGTCCTTGCAGATCTGATCGAAGAGCTTGAGATGGGTGTCCTAAACGTGGATGAGTTTACGCATCACTGACCGCGAACCGCTTCATTTTCTTGCCTTGACCTATCTCTGTGCTCTTCGGATGCACAGCCTGATTTTGATTGGGGGGTGGTCGATGACCTTCATGGTAGTGATCACTTTCCAATTCAAATATCATTTTCTGGGCAACTGCCGACTGAGAGACCACTTCGGTGGTGCTTGGCGCGGGCGAGGTGGCCTGCATTTCAGGAAATGACTGAATTCTCTATCTCAGTCGAGGAGTTTAGGTCGGTAGATGAGGCCGTTGAGTTCTTCTCCGGCAACCTCATGGCCGTGGGCCTGACTACTATTCCTAGGACGTCTGGCCGTTTTGCACGCCGACCACTCCCATGGTGGCCGGCCGAGTGTGAGACCACCCTCAAACATAAGCGTTATGCCTACATGCGCTATAAGCGCCGCCCGAACGATTTCACTGTCGCTGAATTTCGTCGGGCTAGGGCTAGGTTCCGGTATATTTCGAAGCACGCTTGCCGCTCTTCTTGGCGGGCATACGTGTCTTCACTTAACGGAAAGATCCCTTTAGCTGAGGTGTGGAAGCGAGTCATAAGGATTCGAGGCAAGTTCTCGTAGGACCCCCCTCCCGTTCTCCAGGAGAATGGGACCGCAATCTCGGACCCCGCGTCCGTGGCGGAATCCTTGGCGACCGCTTTTTCCGCATTCTCTAGCCGTGATGCTGCTCCGCCAGCATTCAATGCACGTCATAATGTCGCGGAAGGCCGCCGGCTGGACTTTACCTCCAGAGGCGGAGAACCCTTCAACGACAAGTTTACTGTGAGTGAGTTGCGCTCCGCCTTCGCTTCGTGCGCGGACACCGCCCATGGTCCGGACGATGTCCCGTACGCCATGCTTCGACACCTGGGTGAGCGAGGCATGGCCTTTCTGTTAGATTTGTTCAACAATATCTGGGTGAAAGGTCTTCTCCCAGACTCCTGGCGAATCGCTACTGTGCTCGCCTTTCGCAAACCGGGGAGAGATCACTCTACTCCGACCGGTTCCCGCCCAATCTCTCTAACCTCTTGCGTGTGCAAGTTGATGGAGAAATTGGTAAATGTTAGATTAGCCTTTTTCCTGGACAGCGGAGGCCATCTGTCTTCCGCACAGTGCGGCTTCCGCAAGTTTCACTCCACGTTGGATGCTCTGCTCCGACTGGAAAATGCCGTCTGCGAGGCTTTCCTTCGTAGACAGCACTACGCCACGGTCTTTTTCGATCTGGAGAAGGCCTATAAAACTGCATGGCGATACGGTATCATGGAGACTCTCCACACGATGGGGGCGAGGGAACGCCTCCGAATGTTTATATCTGAATTTTTGCGAGATCGTCGATTCCGCGTACGGGTGGGGGGAGCTCTTTCCGGCCCAAAGGAGCAGGAAGAGGGTGTCCCGCAAGGAAGTGTCCTCACTGTCACACTCTTTGCCCTGAGCATCAACGGCGTCACCTCGCTTCTGCCGGAAGATGTTCTCGCTACGCTCTACGTGGACGACCTTTCGATCTCCTTTTGCGCGGCCCAGATGCCAACTCTGGAGCGTCGACTTCAACAGGCATTGAACCGCGTCTCTCGCTATGCCGAAGCGCACAGGTTTCGGTTTTCTTTGGTCAAGACTAAGGTGGTGCACTTCTGCCGCCATCCACGGCTTCACCCCGACCCAGATTTGTTTCTTAATGGGGTGCGCCTGGATGTGGTTGAGTGGCACCATTTCCTTGGTCTTGTATTCGACCGACGCCTCACCTGGAAGGCTCATATTCGCAGCCTTAGGTTCTCTTGTACCCGCGCCATGTACATTCTCCGTTCCGTGTCGTTCAGCGCTTGGGGTGCTGATAGGGCTACTGCCCTACTTTTTTATCGATCCTTTGTTCGTTCGAAGCTCGACTACGGATGCGAGTTTTATGCATCCGCAGCCGAGCGTTTATTGCGGAAGGTGGATTCGATCCACCACACCGGCCTTCGCCTTGCGACCGGTGCCTTCCGCACTTTCCCCATTGAGAGCCTATTGGTCAATGCTAAGGAGATGCCACTCGCTCTGCACCGCGTGCAGTGCATCACTCGCCTGTACGCGCGAACCCGGCGCGCCCCTCAGTCGCCAACAGCTCTCACTGCATCCGCAGCTGATCTCGATGGTGCCTATGCCGCCGAGAGACGCCAGTCATACCCTAAGCCCTTTGGGTTTAGGGCCAGGAAACTCCTTCGAGAGCTAGATATAGCTCTCGGGCCGGTGGCGTTCCTGGTTTTGCCCAGGACGCCACCCTGGAGGGTACCACATTTGGCTATTTGTCGCCACGCCTCTGCTCCCAAAGCTTGTACTGCGCCGGGAGTATTGCGTTCGACCTTTTTGGAGCACACATCGTGTCACGCTGGAACCGTGACAGTGTATACGGATGGCTCTAAGTCCCAAGAGTGGGTCGGCTTCCATGCCGTATCCCCTCTGTTTGAAGTCAGCGGGGCTCTACCAGGCGCTGCGTCTGTCTTCACGGCCGAGCTGGTGGCAATACACCACTCGGTACGGGAGATTACGCGACGTGCCTGGTTCGGAGACCGGATTGTGATCTATAGCGACTCACAAAGCGCCCTAAGTGCTCTCGGGGCATTGGAATCTCCGCATCCCCTGGTTCGCGATATCCGTGACGCCACGGTTTTGGCGAGCCGGGCAGATGTCGAGATCATCTTCTGCTGGGTTCCTGGACATGTAGTAATTGCGAGGAATGAGCGCGCCGATGAGGGCGCCAAAGAGTCCGCGAGGACTCTGCGACTGGACCAGCGTTTCGCTCTTCCTCACACCGACTACATGGCAGGAATACGGGCAGCTCTTCGGACTGCTTGGCAAAGAAGATGGGAGACGGTCGAAGGGAACTTAAAGTTGCGTGTCATTGCGCCGCGACTGTTCCCATGGACCTATCCCCCAATCCTGCGGCGGCTTCAGGTTGCTTTTTGTCGTCCCTGAATCGGACACACTCGTGTGACGCATCGCTATTTGATGAAGCGCTCGCCTGCGCCCTATTGCAACGACTGCGTCGTCCCCCAGACTGTTCGGCACATTCTTGTCGAATGTCCCAGTCTGGGTGATCTTCGCGAACGATACCTGTCCCAGTACCAGGATGGGCGGGGTCGCTACCGCCTGTCCCTTGTGGTCGGTTCAGATTCGTGCACATTGACTTGTGGACTTGTTGACTTCTTGGGGGAGGCCGGCCTTCTCCCTATTATTTAAGCAAGGTTTGTTTTTTTTTGTTTTTTTTTTGTTTTTTGCATTGGTTTTTTTTTGTTTGTTTTTTTCTTTAGTTGCACGCTCCTGCGCCGGGAGACCTCTTCCCGACGCACCAGCTTGCTTCCTTTCCCTCTTTTAGGGTGTTGTTTTTTTTTCTCTTTAATTTTATTTTAAAGTAGCCTAGAACTAGGCCAGTTTTAATACGGCCACTAATGCCTAAGTAGGCAGTCGCCAGATGAGCTCTTAAAAAAAAATTGTACTACCCTATGAATGAAAAAAATAAAAATAGTTCCCTTGTTTAGAAATGCAACTGAATTTGTAAGATAAAGAAAGAATGACAAACAAAGGAAAGGTAATTCACAAGAGACTTGGTAAAGGAATGAGTAACCTTGGTGATGAGTTGCAAACGTTACACAATTACTAAAAACAATGAACCTAAGAACCACCTTAATCATTTTCAAGAATAACACAAAAGGGCATACGTCAGATTTGAATCACATGTAAAAGGAAGAGGATAAATAAAGTAAACAAATAAAAGTTATAAAAGAAACCAGATTAAGAACCCTACTAATGGTAAAGAAAACGTACTACGGAATTATGAACAAGATATCCCTTAAGATCCATTCAAGGCTCCTTCAAGTACCAGGAAAAGACTAGAGGGTTGAGGAGAAGAACGAATAAAAGGAGAAGATGACATTATAAAGGAATTATATTCACAAACTCTACTTTTGTAAATTCTTATTTAAAGTATAATGTATCCATTCTATTCTTAAAAATTTTACCGTAGTACATTCAATAACATAATTAGGCAAGTAATTACAGGATTCTTTGCTATTTTCTAAGAAGAATTTTTTAGTATTGCAGAGGTAAATATTTTGTTTACAAGATTGAAACGTTATTGTGGTCGCTCAGTTATCTATACCATATATTACATTATAGTACACATTAGGCTAATAGTGCACTTTTTTTAGTACATTAAATAGTTAACCTTGTAAATGCCAATTTATTTAGTAAAATTAAATTGAGGTCCCTCAGAGTGTCTTCGTACGATCTATTTCTAATTTCATGAATTAATTTCGTCACTTGATGTCGCACGCGTTCCAATTATACAATGTTCTTTTGCATATATAGAAACCATGAATGCACCTCTTGCCATACATGAGGTCTTAAATGTGTTATATATATATATATATATATATATATATATATATATGGGACATCAATATATCCTGATTGAACGTAAAATGTCTAGCTATGTTTGTTAGAAACTTATTTGCCTTGTATGAAGCCTGAGCGTATCAAAATGTTTTGCAAGTTTTACAGTTACTGTGGAATTCACCTTTTGTTCCTACATAGTTTTTTTTCCATTAGTAAATTTTGAAATTTTACTTCATAAATTCAGGTAAAGCTTGTGTATGTACATACATAAAAAATCAAGGGTCCGAGAGAGATATCTGAGGAATGCCACTAGAATCCAATGCTCTTTATGAACTTGTTCCATAGGCATCAACTCTCTCTCGGTTTTTAATCCAGTTTCAAGTCTATTTCCGTAATCTTCCCATTATTCCGTGCGATTTTGTCTTCAGCAATAATTTTTATTTGGTGTGTAGGCAAAAACCCTTTTGAAATCGAAATAAACTCCATCTAGTCTTATTTTGGTCAAATGTTGTGATGATTTCGTAAAAAAGTGAGGAAAATGAACTAAATCTAGTTTGAAAAAAAGATTTACAAAATCAAAAAACACTTTGTTTATGGTCCATTATTCCATAACTGAAGATCACAAAGTTGAGATTCTAAAATGATAACATCTATGCAAAATTCTAACCTTAAAGTGATAAAAGAGATTAAAAAATATTTATATCTCCGGGGTGAGAGAAAGACATCTGTCATATTTTTTGTTTTGATCACGGTGCCGGTAATTGGAAAGAAAAATACAGTAGAACTGTGTAATAAATAAAATGAAGAAAATTTTTATATTTAAAGAAATTCCAAGTTATACTTGTCTGAAGAATTGATTCTGACACCTCTTTAAAAAGGATTGTCTGTATACGGTTAGTTTTGAAATACACATTCCTGCTGCCACGTATGTTTTATTACTCACACTAGAACGCGATATAAGGTATGTCGCTATGTAATAACTCGAGGTCCAGGAGGTTAGGATCTACTCACGTTTCATTTTCACTACCTCTAAGTTGACCATTTTCTTTTGAAAATCCTCGCAAATTTTTCTCCTAATGGTTGTACGCTGAGTTTTAACTTTTGTTTTAATATTAAGAGAATGTTTGCATTATGCAACCTACTTTTATTTTTCATCAATAAATTGGTATATTTACTCTATATATCTTCGTGATATTAATTAAAATTGCTAAAACTATTTGTTTATTTTATGGTTATAAACAAATATACCTAACCTAGAGTTATATAGATCTAGGAGCGGAGATGAGTATATAATAAGTATTGTTAGTCATTTAAAAAATATTATATATTAATTTGTATAAGTACATATTTAATAAACACCTTCCATTTTTGTCCTGTTATTGATAAATATCTTCTATTCGGTTTTTTACTAGTTATTATGATAGAATCTGCTAGGGGGGAGGGGGGATTAAGAAGCATCAGTCCTTTTGCGAGAAATATTTGTAGTCTAATTTTAGTGTCTGTCAGCAAAGTTTATATCCGTTCTCTTTATCCAGCGATTTTTTCTAACAACAGAAGTGGCAAAGTCATATTGAAAAAGAGAAAACGAGTTTAATATTTTGTTGTCACGGATGAAATACCGTTTTTTATACCATTCAATTCTTGTGGAACAAATTTATCAATACCTTTTGTCCTTTCAATGGCTGTAAAATGTCATAAAACAATCGTACGAGATACTAGGTGGACTAATGGAAGTTTTCGAACCCCTGGTATGGGATTAAGTCTAATCAAATAATCATAAAATCTCAACGAAATAATAAAACGCAATTTCATACATAACGACTTAACTTTTTTATATTAATACGAATGCATGTGTAAATCTTAAGGATAAAGACATGTGTAATCTAATATATTGAGTAATTTTTACAATTAGATATTTAAGCGAGATTTTATAATTAATATCACCTCGGTGAAATCAGGGGTACATATTTATAGTAAATTATATTTGTTTATTTTCTTGGTGAAATTTATTGTGCTAATTCAGTTAAATCCGAATAAAAAACATATGACTTCAGTGAGTGCTCGTCATACCTTGTCACGCCGCCACTGGCTACACCGAAGTGCTCAGGGCTTGCTTCCAAATAGGGCATGGTCGAGGTAAATTGGTCCCGAAGAGCGTCATTGGAGGATATGTTACATAGCTTTAATGTCTTCACCATAAGGGCATGCAGTAATAATTGCGAGGATATCGATTGTTTTACCCACTTTGTTTATTGCTCGATTCAAGCATATCCAGTCCTACAGACTCGAGGATATTCCATTTGTAAGGTTCTCAATTGGTCCTGGTAGTGATTCATTGAGTCTAAGCAGGTTTTTCTCTCTCCTTCTTACTAAAGGATGTTGTTTTAGGGTAGCTCTTGCCTGGTCTTCAACTACTCATTGTGTACAAGAACGACATTCTCTCTTTTCTAATAGAGGTCCTTCCTTTTGGAAGGCTCTTGTTTGGTTGTGGAAGTAACTCATTATGCCAAAGATGGTCATTCTCTCTCCATTGGTCAATCCTATATTAGGATGCTTTATGGTATTCTAATTCTTTAACTGTCAATGAACTCCTACGTAGTCATTTTCTTTACATTATTCCAGGGTAACCATGAAGTGGCCATTTTTAGTTGTTTATCGGTTTGTTCTTCTCACATTTTGTGTGGTTTCACGCCTAAGAGTTGGATGTATTATGCTTACAAGACGGTAGAGAACTGGTAGAGCTTGAAACTCCATTACATTTAGTTTTCCAGATTCTACGCTTCGCTCCCTTTGGTTTTTCCGCTAACATGAGGCTGGTGTAGAATCTCCGTTTATGGTTTCTTCCTACACGATATTCATTGCTCTCCTTCTCGTTTATAGCTTTCATTCTCACATGCTCATTATAAAATCGTAATTTATACGTGTCTATTACCTCGCTTTTGCTCTCAATTATTACAGCGCCATTTGATACAGGTCCCTTCTTCCCGTTGGTAGATAACCGACTGCGTATTCTCTGTATTTGTATCTGGACTCGATTGGACTACAGCTTTTATTCTTCATTCAAAGATTCTTGTAGTGAGTTAATTCTTTCTTCACTCTTGACTTCTACCACTTGTTTCCCATTCTTTACTATTATTATTATTATCGAATAATAATAAATACTTCTTTACCCCTTGCTCATACCTCTACATTTCGCACACCGAGGACCATTCAAAATGTAAAACACTGCTCTTCCTTTCGATATTTCTTTCTCGTTCTTTACCATAGTCTTACTCCCCTGTACAGAAGTTAGCAACCTTACATACAGCTTCTCAATACCATTCCACATTTAAACCTTAAACAATCCTTAAGGCTTCATCACTCACCAGACCATTTAAAATCTTGCCATCGCCATCGGCCTGTTTTCTCATACACTCATTCAGACAAATCATAGATAGAGAAAACATTACCTTTGTTAAAATGTAACACCTCTGAAGTTAATATCATACTTCTCATTTTCACCACCAAATACTATTACCTTACTTTGTTACCATTTACTTAATTAATCTCATACATTACACATAACTTTTGAAACACTTCAACTCTTCAAGGGAACCAATGACCAGTATTAAATATGTGCACAGTGAATAGAATAAAAAAAATAGAATAAATATTTTTCTATTATTTCTTTTTAATAATCATTGGAGGTAAAATGTAAAATAAAAAATTGGAAATTTTGAAGAAGATAGCTATTTTTAATATTTGCACAATGAATCAACTGAAACAAAAGTATCGCGTCTATTAACTTATCAATGAAAATTACTATATGAAAATTAATAATAAAAAAACGCCTTCATCGTTGTAGATATTAGTTTTCAGAGAGTGGCCCCAAACTACGTTCTAGGTTCATACCATTGTTCCTTAAGAATAAACTTTGTATAGTTTATTGGAATAGGTTCGACCTTTTGAATACCATTTCTGTGTGAAGGTACGTTAATTAATCAGTAACTCTATAATCCTTTCTTTGCAATCGGTAAGAAATAAACATACAACGACTCTAGAGTATTGAAATTGTCAATGTAATTAATTTTAAAATCATTATGGTACAAGATAGTTAAAAATGAATTCTACCTTGATAGAATGGCTCGATCTTTATTAAATGTAACAGGAAACCAAAATAATTCATGTATAATAAGATCGATACAACTTTATGTTAATATCTATTAAAGAGATATGAAAACAAACTATTTTACAGCTCAACATATAATTGGTTTTCAAAAATTTCTGAATATCTAATGAAATATTTTCTTGATAAACTGAAGAATTATTCAGTGATGATATATTAAAAATTTAATAGTCAGGTATGAGGAAGGGTGCAGTTATTTTCAAGCCTACCATTTTGGTGCCCAAAAATCTCTATACTAAATTCATGTATTTGAAAACGTATAAATTGTAATAAATTCTATAAGAACAGACGCAAACATACACTTTAAAGGTGCTAAAGAGAAAAAAGAGAAAAGAGAAAAGCAGATGTAATATATGCTGCTTTAAACTCCCAACGAAGGGAAACGAACTTCCATAGAAATATAGGTCCTAAGTTAAGGCCGGATATGACGGCTGTTCTTGACACGTACAAGACTCCTTCCCTGAATAGAACGGTTTTGGACCAATTTCAGCTAATGGCCTGTGATATTTCCTCGTTTCATTTCGCATTAACCAATTTGCTTGTTTTCAATCTCCTGCTTTGGAATGATTTCGCTATAACTATTTTAAATCTCGCTATACTCCTTATATAGTAGGATTTCACTCTAAACAAAACAAATTTCATCCATAACCTTCAAACTCTGCAACCGTTTTTACACAAAGTTGAGTCTGCTCATTGTATCCATATCTATCGATTACCACAGACTTTAAATGGGCGGATTTTCAGGACAAGAAGAGCCACAATAGACGATCCTAAAAGAGAAGGAGATGTAGGATAGATAACTCCTTGGAGCTCACTTGCGAAAAAGGTTCGGTGAATTATGTCTAGGATAGAGATATTGGCATTTATAAACACGGAATTTAAAGTAAAGAAAATAAGGGATCCAAACGGCTATTTCATGCCCCTGGGAAGAGAGTTCTTAAAGAAAATTTGAAAAAGAAGCACTCATAAAATTTGAGAAATTATATTAGATATGGAAGAGAGAAGTGAGACTGATGTGAAGTGTATTAAATTTAACATGATTTATATATTATCACAATTTTCCAAGGGTATAGTGAATTCAAACCACACACCATAGTAGAACACTTGTTCTTATTTTATCCAATTTCTGAGAGATTTATTTTGTAATTGATTATCCTACCAAAAATTACTCGAAAAACAATCATACAATAATTTTGCTTTGTTTCAGCTTTGGGTTTGATAAAAGCTTAGGTCTTAGCTACGAGTACTTCATCACTGTAAAGCCATTGCGCATGTAGTTTAAGATTGTTACAAAGAAATGGATCGTTTGAATTAGGCAGACGCAGCATTTAACACACTTTAAATATTTTAAGTCTTTGAATTTAATTACTTTCTTATGGAACATATCTATTGAGCTTCTCCCCCCAATTAATTTACCTAAACTCGTCCGATATTACTTTATTACCAATTTTCATTGACTGTTGGTTTTGTTAGAATAATCGTATGAGATGTTCGACGAAATTATAAGTGAACTTCCTCTACCACGTTAAACTTGATTACTCATATCTTCACCACGAATTCTGTAAAATCAACCTATCACTGGTCGATCAAATGTGATTATACGTCAATTGATTCTGTATTTATAGTTGAAGCAGTGTGAGACGCATAAGGGCAAAGTTTGAACTCATGAAAAAAATAATCCCTTAATTTTCCATCTCTAGAATCGAGACTATATGGCGGTTAATTTTTAACTCCGAAATTAATTGATATAAAAATATAAAAAGAGATTTTAATTTTTTCCGGATGAGTAATATATATGTCTCAAATGTATTATAGTAATATTGAAGAACACTACAAAGGGGGGGATTCTAGAATCGTCCAATATTTTACAAACAACCTAATAGTATGAAAATGTATTCTATTAACTTCAGAATAGTGACCTTTAGAAACCCCGCTTGTTTTTTAAAATATTTAAAAAGAATAAAAAGAAATATTAATCATAGTCAAAAGAAACGACACATAAATCCACTCACCATACCTTCTGTATTAATAATTATTGACGAAGATCTTCATTCAAAATGTTTTTGCATTAATAAGATAAATTTGGAAAACATTAAATTTAGCTGATGTTAATTATATCTTGTTTTATTTTTTTTAATTAAAAGTTTCGATGAAAAGAGGTAAAACTTTAATAGTAGACGTGATAGCATTAATAGAGAATCGGTCTCCCTTTTTGCAGCAAGGGCTACTTCTCTCAGCTGACTGGTGGATTAATACAGATCTTGGCTATTATATAGCTTGGATTTGATCCATTATTTTGAGTTCATCTCGTTTAACTTATTATTAGAGTCAGAACTAATTCATGACTCGTTACTTTCCCTGAGCCACAGAAAATTTTCGAGCTTAAATCTCATTGAATGTCGGAGTAAGGTCAAATTATTTGATCATTGTTGATTAGTGAATTTCCAAGTATCAAGCCCGAATTTCTATCGATACTGAATTCTGGCAGTATAGAAACAAGTTAATTATTCAAAATATAGAGCACGCTACTATTATTTAAGTACTATAATTATGTGGTGATTACACTGCCCACATCATCACGCAATCACTTTTGGGTTTAAGCTTATGGATAACATTGAGTAAAAATCCTTAAAAGGCTTATTTTGGCATCACCCGAATTCCGTAATCAATATTTATCTGAGTAAAACTTTTGTTATTTCATTAACCCAAATTAAAAGCCACAATGATGCAATTAGAGGAAAACAGTACACATTATATCTTTTCTATCCAAACATTGTAGTCGATTCTGATGTGAGTAATTTTATGAATAAGCTTTGAAATCATCTTTGTGGAACTGTTTTTTCGACATTTTATCATGATTCGTTATCATCATGGACCGTCTAAGTCACATAATTTTATTTTTCTTTTGTCTAAAATTTATACAGAATATATTTAGAATCAATTGTCCAAGAAGATTAGCAAAGTGGCAAAGAAGCCCTCCAAAACTTGTATAGGATTTGTTTTGGCAAGCTAGTCAGTTCGTGCTCCTAATATATGATTTCTTCCCAAGTTTATCCTGAATGTAGAATTTCTTGCGCAGTAAACGGTGTCGCTTATTTCAATTAAAATATGAAGAATAGGGTGTTCAAAATGTTTATTTAGATTATTATACAATTAATATTTTTAGCTATCGGTTTTGAGTTTGCAATGAAGTTAATAATGAAAAAAATGGGTTCTTTTCCTTATCTGTAGTATGAATGATGAAAACTCTTTCATCATATTATGCTTTATTATATTATATTAAATTACATATAATTTGTCTTTTAGAACTTTTTAGTTTGTAGTCATTTTCACAGTGGGTCAAGGTCTCAAAGAGCTACTCTACCATTTGCCTAATATGTATGAGTAAAAATGTTTGATGATGACATAAAGTCAGAATATTATTTTGTAAGTTTACGTTATTAGCTTCAGTTGTTAGCTTATTAATGATTTATTCAGGAGAGAATTGAGTTTATAAATACTTATATGGCTAATAAGGAATATATAGAGAATTTCACAAATTAGTTATACTCAAAATGCCTAAAGATAGGTCGAAAGAATTTTCCCTTCCTAAGAAGTTTAAAATTATTATATCGTTTACCACCGCCGAAAAAAATATAACAAACAAATCACATTTACTAGTTAACTAACGTTCCCCCCCCCAATGTGACTTATTATTCAGTTTTTTAATGGATTTAATGGCGATAATGTTTTAGGTTAAAAGTTTTTAAATCCATTGATCTTTTGATATACCCGTACATATTCGGGTAAATTAGTTAGATTCTGGTATTTAATTCACGAGTGCATGCGAACAAATTCGTTAAGTGGTTATCTACAATATATTCTAATTCAGGATAACCTTTATACCAAAGTGGGCAAACTACAAGATCTTCCACATAACTTTGCACGACGTCGAAATGCTGGGCGTTATTTTAGAATACACATTTGGTTAAATCGCCTCTTTTTAATGAAGGAAATCAAATTAATGAAATATTTCCCATTTTTCACATAGCAATCAAACAGAAAAATTCCCTCTAGTTGATATTTTTTTTTAAATAACATTGGAAAAGTACTATATTATTTTTATACATCAATTATTTATCTCTTTATATTTTAATCCCACCAGAATTTTAATATATTTCTAGCGATGCAAAATGTATTTATGTAAATTAATACATGGTTAGAATCATTTCCGCTAAAGTTTTAGGTGTAATTAAATTTTATTGGTTAAAAAATCTTTTGTGACGATATATGATGCAGAGATAGGGCGAAATATCTTTTAGTATTTGATCATTATTTAGTAAAGTAGTCATAATAATATATTAAATTGTTGTGCATGGATTATAACACGAAAGCTTAACAGATTTATTTTCTTAATATGTATAGCTAAAATTTTAAGTTCAATTTATTTTTACAAATTCAAGCATTAAACAACTACGTGTAAGCCACTGATAATTAGTAAGGAAATATTATCTATTCGTAATTTTACCATATACACTAAAACAAATACGTGGTGACAATTTACATATACAAAGATTACACATAAAAGAAAATTTTATACAAATGGTTGATCAATTCTCAATATTTTGCAATTGAGTTAAAGTAATTGACTTTTGTGAAGATATTTTATGAAAATATATAATTGAGTAAAATGTAAGAAAAAATTAATTGTGTAATTTAGTTATTTTTAATTAAAATGAATGTTGTAAAGGTTTAATTGTAACTGAATAATTTACCAAAAGCCTAATAAAACTTCAATTACTTTAAATTTTAAATGAAACTGACCATAATAAAGGTTGAATATAGACTTTTATTATAATTTTTATTATAATGATATTAACACAATCAAAAGAATGAAGTATATATTACATATCTTATTTGAATTTAATAAATTTCGAAAGTCGTAAAATTAATTTGACTTTTTCAAGGGGCAAAGAAGGAATCTATTGCTTTTTAATTTTAGCGTAATTTAACATAAATTTATTAAATGAAAATATCTTATTGGCTATGTAATACTTAGAAATATTAGGCATGCATTGTAATTACAGTATTAGTAAGGAAAAAGCGGCGTCTCGTGAGAAGACTGCGTTTAAATACTCTTTGAATTCACTTTTAGAAATGATATACAGACATGCTTCATTTCCATGGTAAAGGAAAGTTACAAAGCATTGATAAAAGCTTTAGACAAAAATGTAAAACGATGTAAAAATGATCAGAGTGCACAACATTACAAATGTGTCAAATAAGAAAATGTGTAAATTGGAAGATCACCCTACTTACAACAAACTCCTGGCATCATTTCATGAGTCTCGTCTGAAGAAAATAATTCCTGTTTCTCCAAATTTTGAGTTTCATTACTTAAGTTTTGATGAGTTTAAAAACTCGATAGAAAAAGCGAACTGCTTATAAAAATTTTAATTTCCTTAGGTATAAATTTTAATCTAGTTCAGTTATAAACAAGAAATCGAAACTATATACAAATGCATAGAGAGAGAAGGACGAAACTTAGCTATTTATTACCTTGAATACAATAAAAAAATATAACCCTATGGAAATAAGAGTGAAAATAAATATAAAAATGAAACATTTTTTTATTATAAACCATTAAACATTAGTTTTAGTCGTCATTTCAAGTTAAACTTTCGGGGAATTATCCCTCAAACGCACCATACATTCTAAATCGATAATGGAATAACTTGTATTAAAAGAAATAATAATTATAAAATTGAATAATTATGAAATTACGATAATCATTTATTAGCCCCGTTTGAAGAAATGTCGAAGTGAACTATATTACTACATTTTCTACTCTCTAACCTTTCTTATCCCCTCCCCTCTCTCTCTCTCTCTCTCTCTTTCCCTTTGCAAAAACGTTATTGAGCCCTAACATTTATTGCTACACGAGATTTATATTTAGTTGAGTTTGGCTAAGAAAAAAGACATAAAAATGCTTTAGCGTCGCCTTTTGGGGCAAATCGCATCCTTTTCTTGATGATTTAGTGAGTTTTAAATTTTAGTTATTTTAGGTAACTCATAAATTTCTAATAACAAATCAGTAGATGTTTTATAAGAAGATTATGTGTTTTCATTGAAGCTAAACCAGAAAAAAATATTAATTTTCTCTATTATATATATATATATATATATATATATATATATATATATATATATATATATATATATATATATATATATATATATATATATATATATATGTCTGTGTGTCACAATGAAGGAAAAACTAAATTAAGGAAAGTTAGTAAAGATTTGATTTATTTTATAACATGGTAATCATTAAATTGAGATTTTCAGTACACTTCACATCACAATGGAACGAGCGACACACTCCAAAGGAGAGCATGAATAACACTGACCGGCTGTTAACATCTGGGAGCTGAAGAGTGGAAATTACGATTCTTAACGCATGCGCTCATCTATCTCTTAGATATATAAGCACTTACGTGCTATATTCCTCATGAATATTTAGAGAAAGTAAAATCTATCGTTTAGATTACACCGGAGTTATACAAACTTAGGGATATTGCAGGTTCGATTTTTTTATTAAAGCGTTATATTTTATTCCTTCACTCACAAGAGAAAGAAATTTATATATAGAAATTACTGCCGGATAATTAGGGTTTAAAGAGTAACTTAGGAACGCGTGAAAATGAATGATTTCACACTATTTTGTCAGGGAAATGTTTGTTAAAGCGAATAGGAGGGATAGTGAAATAGCGTATTTATATTCATAGATAATTTTCCGTTGCAAATAGTGTTTTGAAAGTCAGGTTGTGTTATATAAACCCTTAGAATTCGTTCCTTTATATGAGAAAACTGTACGTAGCAGAAAGACATCTCATAAAATGTGGTAACATGTCATTACGTAATTACGAAGAACATGAAAAGTTTTTCAACAATTTAAGCTTAGCAATCGATATGTTAGAAGACTTTTCCCTAGTTACCTTTAGAAAACCGATTTTCCTAGCTAGAATAAAGAGATTTAAAAACTGCAGTGTGAATGATTATCATCATGGTTCTGTTATAAGGAAGTTACACTCGTTCTGTATCTTTAGTATTTCCGGTCCAATTAGGCTAAAATAATAATATAGTTTTCCTGTTTGTATTTGTTTCCTTATGTCAAACTACTCTTCTGTTTGTTTACTGATAGTTTTCTTATTAATTACCCTACAGGGCAATATTTTCAAAGCTTCTTCTAAAACTGGTGGTAATTTTCTTTCGAAATAATATTCGAAATTAATTTTAGTTAAATGTCTCTTCATATTCGAATCATGGTAAATACTAGGGGAGACTTTTTCTCATTTTACGTTGCATAGGATATTTCAACTGATTCTTACTAGTTTTTCAACACTAATTTAAAGTCTAATATCTGTTTTTTTTTCTGTATTCTTTAGTTTTCATGCTTTTATGTTCATGAATTTTTTTTAATTAAGCTTATTGATATTTTATTTCAGATCAAATGATGGCTTCTTTAAGTAAACATAAATGCATAAATTTTCCTAATGCATCCTGTTATATCTGTGAGTGCTACAAAGGTGTAATATAACAAGGTTTGTGGCTACCCTATAAGGCACTACTTTAAAGTTCTCCTTCGTGATAACGCTATATGATGGAGCGCTCGCCTGCGCCCTATTGCAACGACTGCGTCGTCCCCCAGACTGTTCGGCACATTCTTGTCGAATGTCCCAGTCTGGGTGATCTTCGCGCACGATACCTGTCCCAGTACCGGGATGGGCGGGGTCGCTACCGCCTGTCCCTTGTGCTTGGGACAGATTTGTGCACACTGACTTGTGGACTTGTTGACTTCTTGGGGGAGGCCGGCCTTCTCCCTATTATTTAAGCAAGGTTTGTTTGTTTTTTTTTGTTGTTTTTTTTTGCATTTGTTTTGTTTTTTGTTTGTTTGTTTTTTTTTCTTTAGTTGCACGCTCCTGCGCCGGGGGGACCTCTCCCCGACGCACCAGCTTGCTTCCTTTCCCCCTTTTGGGGTGTTGTTTTTTTGTTTGTTTTTTTTCTCTTTAATTTCATTTTAAAGTAGCCTAGAACTAGGCCAGTTTTAATACGGTGACTAATGCCCAAGTAGGCAGTCGCCAGATGAGCTCTTAAAAAAAAAAAAAAAAAAATCCTTCGTGATAAAGACAAGAAGTGACGGCTAGAGAGTGTGTGCCATATTTTCGAAGAAAACCTTCGTGACTAGGCAAAGGGAAAACAAAAAAGTATACATATTTAGAGTCTCCCATGGTTTGGCGAGAGCCAATGAACAACATGACTAAGAGCTATTTTTGTCTGATCAACACTAAAGGTATTGGTAAGAAAAACCAACATATTATCTCCTATCCGAGTATTCCCTTTGCACTTCAACCTACTTCGCAATCTGGGGAAGTTCCAGATCCAGTTTTTAATGATTACTCATTCTCTGAAGATGAAAACAATAAAGTTGACCAGGATGCTTAACACATGATCTCATATTCTGAAAACTCCTCAACTAATGCGATAGTCTTTAGCCCTTTAGCGTTTTACTCAGGCGGAACTGAATGACTTATCTAATAATTTGGCAGTGTCCCAAAAAAGTAGCGGAGCTATAAGCATCCAGGCTGAATGAGAAAATCTTTCTTGACAGCTCTGCAAAAGGCTCATATTTCAAACACAGGACCAGAATAAAAAAAAATAGTTTGTTTACTGCCACGCTATCCAAGCTAGGTGTTGCCTCGTAAATACACCTTCTTAAAAACTCATTTTGGTACTTAAATCTTTGATTCCATTGATAGAGACATGATCTTAGATCATCTGAATGTAATTAACCGACCTATAAAAATGTCTTTCGGAACTACTCGTATCTCTCGTGCTTAACTAATATGCTTAATTTTTTTGTAAATAATGATCACATGTTAACCGAGATGATGCTGTAGATAGAGTTAAATTTATATCTTAAAAAGGCTTTTGAAAACGCTTCAAAAACATAATAAAGCAAATATTGTACGCAAAAGAGGGCAAATTCCTAAAATGTATTGAAGACTGATTGGAAAACCATAGAAAGAGAGTGGTTTTAAATATAATTAGTTCAAGACCCTCAGTAACATAGTAGCGTTCTAAAGTATCTGTTCTTACAACCGTACTTTTGAATATATATAAAATAACAGTATCTATGTAGTATGTAAAAAATGTGATATTAGCCAAAATATCACAATAAATGTGAAAACTTACCAGTGTGCAAACATGCAAATAGGACAGGGTAATATTGGAATGCGTTCAGCTTATTTAATTTTTAAAATAGTGTTTGGTAGAATAAATTATTGGTCAATATATAAGCTATATAATCTAACGTCAAACAAAATATAACGATTTTAATTTAGTGAACTAATGATTTAACAGTGCGATAGCACACAATTTTGTTTCTAAACAAAGTCTACTGACCAAAGTCGCGTGCTCTCACTTATTCTAATTCAAAACTTTCAATAATTCCAGGACTAAACTTTGGAGGACTTTGGCAATTATATCATTCGAAAGAAAATGTAAAACAACATAAGGATCTCAAATATCGTAAAATTCGGCCGAATAGTTATGAGGTTATTGCCAAATAGTTCTCCGGATAAACTTGGGAGGACTTTGGTAGTTTTATCATTCAAAGTAAAATGGAAATCAGCATAAAGGTTTTAAATTTCGTAAGAATTGGCTGAATAGTCACAATGCTATTACCAAAACAAAAAAAGAAAACAGGGAAAAGACGGAAGTACCGCCTGAATGACATAGTGAGATATAGAGTTGCACACGACTAAGCACAAACGACTATATATAATATAAAATTGTAATTACTTAACTAGGTATGTCTTCCAAGCATTAGAATAAATATTTCAAAAATCTAATATATAAATATTACTTTAAACTTTGAACTTGCAGAAATAAGATTTATGAAGCTAAAATTTTATCCTTATCCTCTCTTCTTATACCAATCGTTTGCCTCTGACTTTCATCCTTTCTCCTTATAATAAATATATATATATATAAATATATATATGCAAATTTTATTGAAGTCCATTGAGTATTTTGCCTTAACTAATTTCCTTTGGCAACTTTCTCTTTTTCTAAGTATCTATTTTATTCCATCTTGTAGATGGTGAATTACTTGTCCAGTATTCATCTCTTTTTTTAAATGAATGTGTTTGGTAAAAACCAAACTGAAATTGCTAAGCTTTCGATCTTATTCGATCATCTTTAGAGCGTTTTGAAATGATCTTGCCTCCTTTACCTATGTAATGAGTGGAGTGAGATCTGGCAGAAAGTGATGATAGAAAAGGATTTTTAAGGGGTATTTATTCTGCCTTGGTTAAACGTAACGTCAGAGCAAATGAGCCACTCCTGTGAGTGGAATTTTTAAAATAGTTTTGATATGCGATTCCAGCTTGTCGCTTGACTGTTGATGGCCGGTTATCTTCATTTATTAATAGGGTTTCTAAGATGTTAAACCTTGCTTTATTTACCTCTTTTCTTTTAATAACGGTGTTATCAACAAGCATATCTCTCGTTAGGTTAATATTATAGAAACTCTCCATATGGTTCTTAAGCCCTCCGCTTTGTAGATAAATAGATAAACGTCTCGAAAGTGTGGTAGTTGTCATGCCAATATATTTAGAGTTTTTATAAAGCTTACAGTCTTCATCGGGGCAGTTAAACTCGTAAACTATATTGGTTGACTTGAGATTCAAGGAGTTTTGGCAGATGTTATTTTTTATCAGAAGATTCCTGGCTTTTCTTGTTTTATAATAGATTGTGAGTGTAATTTTATCCGTTTGATTTTTAACCATGATGTTACAGTTAATAATCTCCTTGATGTTTTTTTTCTATTTTATAGGCCGTGGACATCTGGTTTCTGTAATACACTTTGATGTTTTTGACTTCTTCATGATTACTTTCAGTTTTATTCGCATGTTTGTAATGATTATTTAAAAATTATTGGAGTTGTTTGTCAATCAAGCTGTTTGAGAAACCATTATTAATGAGTATTTGCTTTACTCGTGCTATCTCTTGGTGGAAAAGTTCCCACGTAGAGTAGCATTTATAAGCTCGGCGGATGTATGAGCCGATTACGCTTATTTTGTACCTTTCAGGGCATTCACTCTCTGCATTGAGGCATCTTTCCATGTCCGTACTTTTCTTATGTACTTTAGTGATGTAGCTGCCATTGATGTTATGAACCTCAACGTCCAAGAAAGTAATTTTATTGCCCGTGCTCAATTCATAAGTGAACTTTAGCACGAAGTTCTCCTCAAAATGTTGCCTGATGTTAACGAGATGTTTTTCGTTTTGGACATTGATGTAGATGTCATCTACATATTGGCAATATGTGTGTGGCTTATTTTCCATGATGTCCAATAATCTCTCCTCGAGTTGACCCATGTAATAGTTGGCCAAGGTCGGCTCTAAGGGTGACCCTATAGCCACTCCATCCACTTGCGTGTATAGATTACCCTCCGGTGTCCTGAACGGCGCCTCTGATGTGCATGAACGTAACATGCTCCTTAAGATGTTTTGGTCAAGATTTGAAGGAGACAGGTGGTACACTTTTTTATAATGATGTCGATGGTCTGAGCGATAGGAACGTTCGTAAACAGGCTTTCTACGTCAAGAGATGATATTAGTCCTGACGGTCGTGTAGCGTGGAATATGTCGATGAATTCCTCCGTGGATTTTATGCTATATTTTGAAGGCATGTACGTTTTGTTATTGCTCATACAATAGCCGAGATTATAAATGCTGCTCTACGTAGGAACATTTCCACCATGAGATTGCACGAGTAAAACAAATACTCGTGAATAGTGGTTTCTCAAACAGCATGATTGACAAACAACTCCAATCATTTTTAAATAACCTCTGATGTGCATGAACGTAACATGTTCCTTAAGAAGTTTTGGTCAAGATTTGGAGGAGACAGGTGGAACACGTTGTTTATAATGATGTCGATGGTCTGAGCGATAGGAACGTTCGTAAACAGGCTTTCTACATCAAGAGATGATATTTGTCCTGACGGTCGTGTAGCGTGGAGAGTGTCTATAATATTAACCTAACGAGAGAGATGCTCGTTGATGACACCATTATTAAAAGAAAAGAGGTTAATAAAGCAAAGCTTAACATATTAATAAATGAAGATAAGCAAGCCATCAACAGTCAAGCGACAAGCTGGAATCACACATAAAACTATTTTAAAAATTCCCCTCACAAGAGTGGCTCATTTCCTTTAACATAACGTTTAACCAAGGTGGAATAAACACCCCTTAAAAATCGGGGTTTTTTACTTTCTGCAAGATCCTCACCCCACTCATTAGATCAGTAAAGGAGGCAAGAACATTTCAAAACTCTCCGAAGATGATCGAATAAGATCGAAAGCTTAGCAATTTCAGTTTGGTTTTAACCGAGCACATTCATTTAAAAAAGAGATGAATACTGGAAAAGTAATTCACCATCTACAAGATGAAATAAAAAAGATAGTTAGAAGAAGAAAAAGTTGCCAAAAGAGATTAATTAAGGCCAAATACACAATGGTCTTCAACAAAATTTGCATTCAAGAAAGACTGCTACCCAACTATACTAATATATATATATATATATATATATATATATATATATATATATATATATATATATATATATGTATATATATATATATATGTTTTGTTAAAGAATAGGTTGTATTTTGAATTTACAAATTTTATTTTAGAACGTTCTAACTGGGGAATGATATCGGGCTGGAGATTAATAATCAGCTGAGGAAGATTCATTTTATTTGGTGGCAAATAATACTAATTAATATTTTTGCAGTGAGCTTCAAAATTTCTTTAGAAACCTTCTGACGGAAGTCTCTTATTTTTGAGGCGGCATTGATGTAGATTTTATCATTTGCCTCACATCCTTTAGCGGCGAGGTATTTATTCGGTGGCCGTGGGTAGTAAACAAATAAAGTTCTCTACACGATAGTAAAAGAGGTGGATGTGAATAGAGAGATAGGATAGGTATAAATTATTGATTAAGTGAAAGATGAGTAATATTAATGATATTGTTGAGTAGAGTGGGTTATTATTATAAATGAATAAAATAAGGGTGATGGTGATAGGCGCCATGTTGCCGGGTAACCCTATTGTTTTGCTTTTGATTTACTTATAGTTATATTATTTATGTTTTATTTGAGAATAAAATTGTTTATTCTCTTGTGCCTTTGTTTATTTTATTTTTTATTTTAGGATGTGTAGTTTTTAGCTTTAGCATTCGAGCCTTTATTATCAAGTTTTGATCTCTTTCGAGCTTTGAAGTTTCTTTTATTCTTTGAATTTTTTCAAAAGTTTTGAGTGCATTCTCTTGCATTTACATTATTGTCCCCTTGTTTGTATGTTCTTTTTCATCATTTCTTTATCTGTTTAGGTATATGGTGATTCTTTTTCATCTAAAATATTTTTATCTGCTGCTTTTGAAGATTTGCTTAAAGTTTATTATTCTGTTTTATCTATCCGTTAGTTCGGGTTCGTTCAGAACTTCGTTTGGTAACTTCTCTTCTCTTTTAGGCCATAATTTGTGGTCGCGTTCATGGATGAATTGGTTAATCGGTTTTAATTTTGACCTTTGTTGTATAACACTTAATAGTGTTTTATCTGTTCTCGACATAATGTATATAAAACGGGTCACTTGGTTTCCAAGGATATTTGAAATGCAGGATAAGGTAGGATTTGGGATGAGAGCGAATATTTCATTATTCTGCGTAGTAGTGCTAGCTAGAGCTTTCTTTTGTTCTTCTCTGTGTGGTTGCTGAACCTGTACAGGAAAGAAACGAACTGTATCCTTTTTTCGACATCTTCAAACCGAGGACTTTGCCCTCGATGTCGTATGTATACTCGATTTTATTATTGTTCACTTGATGAGTCTTTTTTATATTAGGAGAAATTGTCCAGGATTTGTTCATGTTCTTTTTTATTTTGTTTGCTTTCTCGATTTCGTTGATATTTGTGATTTCGCGAGCAGTTCATTGCACGATGTCTCTGATTCTTATGTTTGATTGTAATTATCTGATAGACATCATCTTGAAATTGGTTGTCATTGCACAGTCATCGTTGGGTTGTGAAAAATCTCTCGTATACTTAGTATAGAGCGAGGGGCTGAGAATTCCACCCGTGAGACCCCGGAATTTAAGGTGAAAGCATTGTGGGTGTAGCTGTTGATAGATATTCTTGATTTTCTTTCACTACGAGGGGCGCTCAAAATGTTTTGCGAATCAGTAGGGCAAAACAGAGGAAGGGGGATTGCTGTTTATGGAACTGTTAGGACAAGTTATGACAAGTCAGGACCTGCAGCTGCACGCTCCTGCCTCGTCTATTTAAGAAGCAGTAGCTGATCGCAGGTCGTCAGTCACAAATTTTTCAACAATGGAGAAGGTTGAGCACCGCGCAGTGATCAAATTTCTGACCAAGGAAGGCCAGAATGTAAAAGAGATCCATGAACGCATGGTTGAAGTGTACACCGATACTGCCCTTCATATGCAACCATTGTCGCTGGAATAGGGAGTTCCGCCATGGTCGTGAGTGCCTTGAAGATTACCCCCGTCCAGGACGCCCGTCAAACGTGACCAACGAGAACAATATGGTCCGTGTGGAGAGGATGATCCTCGAAAATATACTGGTGAAGGTCAAAGAAATAAAGCGAAAACTTGGAATATCACATGGAAGTGTTATCAACATCATCCAAGACAATTTGGCCATGACCAAGGTCTCTGCCCGTTGGGTCCCTAGAAACCTCACGTCCCATGATCGACTTCAACGTCGTCAACGTCCACAAGGCCAGAGTTGCACAAGCTGCCCTGTGCGAGTGCGGATTCGAGGAGCTTAACCATCCTCCCTACAGTCCAGATCTGGCCCCTAGCGACTACTTTTCATTCCACCAGATCAAGGCTGCACTGCGTGGACGCCGGTTTGGGGACGATCAAGATGTCCAGCTTGCCGTCCAGGAGTGGATTGAACAGTAGTCGGGAGATTTCTGGTTGTCGGAAATTCGAAGCCTCAGGGACAAGTGACGCAAGTGCATTAAAGTCGAGGGTAGTTATATTGAAAAACAATAAAACACTTTTTCTCATATCTCATTTCCTTATATCCGAATTTCGAAACTTATTGACTGCTCCTCTTATGATAATTGCAGAGTATTCGTGTAAGTTTAATTCTAATCCGAAGTCAGCTAGTTTTAGCTTTACCTCTGGATCCAGATCATATCTATACCTTGGCAGCATCACAGTCTGTTAAATCCCCTCTGTTTACCCTTGCCAGTTCGACTGCAAGCTTTTCAGTGATATCCTATGAATTCATGTTGTTTATTGCTCTGCATACCTTTATCTTCCAAAATATTTCTAAGAGTTTCATTAAGAAGTTTTTTGAGTAGCTTTCCAATAAACGCCAACAGTGAGATTGGTCGGTAGCTTTCGATGTGTTCTTTGGGTTTACCTTAATTTTGTGTGACTATCATTCTTTCTGTCTTCCACGCTGCTTGAAAATGCCTTGTGTGTATGCCTGCTTTGAAGATTTTGAGTAATGTTGAGTGTATATTTTCGGGCGCGATTTTTATGTGGTATTAAGTGATTCCCCTAAAACCTGTGCTTCTTTGTTTAAATGATGAGAGGACTGTTTTGAATTCTTGGAGAGAGAAGGCCCTTCCTTCGTACCTTTGCTCAGGGGTTTCATCTACTCATGAGGAAGGTGAGAACTCAGGCTCCTATACTTCTAGTTGTTATATTTCTCTTTTTTTGAAAGCTACCTTGTAGTTCTGATATTCCTTCGGGTGATGGAGATCTTCAACCAGTGCTTATTTCAGCAATGCTCAGTCTCTCTTTCCGTGTCTATCGTAGCCTATCCTCTTTTAAGTGCATTTTCGTTTTTGATTCGGAACCTTTTAATTTTTTATTCTGATACCAGAATCTCTTGTTTTTTTCTCGATGTCCATTCTTTCAAAAAGGTGGTGTGCATATTTCTTTTTATTAGTTAGTTTACTTGGGTTCGTAGATTTTTCGGTCGTACGTACCTATCTTTGTTGTTTCCGCATTGACGGACTTCCTCGAAATTTGTGTAGAGATATTGCATTTTAACTTAATATCTTTGGTCCATGAAGGGTCGGGAGTTATTCTATAATTTTTTTTTGGGGGGGGGTTATACATATAGTGGATTAGGTTCTATAATTAAGTTGGAGATGATTCTTAGGTGGCAATGAATTTCCTCGAGGTGTCTGTCGTCAAGAGAGGCCAATTTATACTCAGCAAGATTGGCTTTGTATGCATCTCAGTTAGTCATGGATAGTGCTCTTCGTCTAGGTATTTCAATTTGTATGGGCGAGATTGAAATTTCCGTGACAGACCTAATGTGCTCAGATGGTATTGTGTGGCTGCGTAACGTGTGGAAGTCGAGAGCGAAATTGGGGTTTGTAAGAATGATGTACGGAGTTGTTGAAGATCTCTCCGATAGGAATATTGGCAAGAGATATTCCAAGGTCTTGCCGTTGGAATTAATACCAGGCCTATATCCTATTGACCGGTACCTTGCATTCAAATCCATAAGAAGGATTGCTGACGAAGACTGGTGGAAGGTTGGAATGAATTTAGGGGGCGCAAGGGACGAGTGCCGGGCCGTTGATTTGCTCCCGCTTGGACTAAATCTCTAGTTGTTATTTTTAGTTTTTATAGGTCTTTTATTTCGCAGAACGCTTGTCCTCTTCTGATCCACATAGCTCTTCCATCATACCGTGTTTGGAAGGGTTTGTTGTTATTTTCGTTAAATTTGGTATTTTTATGCTTTCTCCGTGTAGATTATTCCTGTGTTCAGTTATTATTAATATGCCTGGATCTACGTTCAGGGTAAGGATCTTGAGATTATTTAGGTAACGTATGACTTGGTCCATCTGTCTGGTTTGATTTCTTTCCTGTTTCGTTCCTGTCAGATTTAGCAAGTTACCTTATTCGACTTGACCGTTTCTTCTTGAATTGTTTGCTGGGCAGGTTGATGCATGAGTTTTTTGAGATTTCAATGAGTCCTTGTTTAAAAACATTGTTTATCTCAGATTCATTGTATTCCGAGTATTTGACTTTTCCTTTGATCAGTCATTCGACTATATCTTTTGGTTTGGTAATCGATGTTAGTGGGAGAGAAGGAGATGCGTGAATCTTTATGTTGTATTTTCGGTATTTCTTTGGCCATTTTATCTTTCGTTTGCTATTTATAGCCTATGTTGTAGTATATTTATATGTTCACTGACTTCCATTACTTCTTCTTAAGCGATCATGATTTCGCTGTCGATTTGCTCTTCTGTTGGTGAGGTCGATTCATTTTCGGTTTCCTGTTAAAACGTCAAGGAAAGAATGAAAAGGTCGTTTGAAAGTCGGTTCTTAGAGAACCACATGGGTTTTAGTACATTTTTGGTGAGCACTTTGTTGATTTCTTCCGAGTAAGATTGGGGTTTGGACATATTAACGAAGTATGCATGTAAAATATACAATATAAGGTCCAGCCACATGATACCTTTAATATTAACGATTGCATTCTTGTTCGGGTGTTGGATTTTTTGAAGGTGCTTCTGCGTATCTGGTATTTTTTTTCTTTCTCTTCATCATGGCCATCTTTTTGTTATTAATTATCTTTTGGGGTAACAAGCCATTAGACGAGTGGGGTGTGGATTTTAACTCCTCTCATGGCGCTTGCAGTTCTCCTATCTGTGTTCTGTCCTTGAACATTGAGAACATTTTTTTCCTTGGTATGTACATTCTTTGGTTGAGTAGTTGTCAAGAGCATAACACTTGATATCGACTTGGACAGAGATGAAGGTTTCCTTATCTAGTTTGTGGCTATTTTTGTGTAAAATGCCAAGAGTCTCCTTTCTGTAGCCCTAGTTGACATTTTAGTTTCTTTAAAAGTGGCCTTGAATACGTAGGGATGTTCATCTCCGGACTTTTTTTAACTTAACAGTGTCTTCGACTTTTGCCAATGCTTTTTTTCCTTGGCTTAGTTAGATAAAATCTATAAATAGCAACTATCCTCATAAAAGAATTCTTTTTAAATCTGCCCTACTTGAGAAATCCTAATTATGTATTTATTTTCAGAATTATATGCCGTTATTTAGTTATTTAATATGTAAATTCATTATTTATTAATGTAACAAAACTTAAGAAATGTTCTCAAAAAATTCCATAAAACTAGATTTTTTATGCAAGTATTGCAACTTTATAAAAATAACTTTTCTCGACCATTCTGAGGTTGTTGAACAGTATCTATATTTTATAGCCATTGTAAGACGGAAATTCTACAAATAATCAAAAGATACTATGTGGTAGGATTAATTATTCTATTATGTAATCTTTTGCAGGTTTATTAAAAATTAAGGATTTTAAAAATAATAAGAAAAACTGATCGATCGCAAGCTTAATCTAATAGAGTGTTCTTGTCCTGTTCCTTCAGAAGGTGAGTTTCAGTCCATGGAGCTTTGCAAGTCTATCAAGAGGGTAAACTGAAATATGTATAAATATATATCTGCACTTTTTCTCTTCCAGAAATAGTTCTTTCCAAAGAAAATCTTTCAACCATTGCTTTTCTGCACAAAAGTCACCTAAGATATTACGATATTACAATAAGGTGCACAATCTTAGGATCATTAATAACTTTAAAAATATTGGTTGAACCCATGTGAATAATTCTTTTGAAAGCCCAAGGGATTAGTCTAGATCTCCTACTAGTAAGGTCACAGCTTGGTTGCCTTCAATGCCAAGTTTGCTCATGATTTGAAAGAAGGAGATGTGAACGCTTCAACGAACAGTGAGACGGAGATTCTCAAAAGAAGCTCTCAAATCGAGAAGGGCTATGAAAAAGCCTCTCACCCCCCAAAAACTTGCGAATCGGCTCCACCTTTGCAAGAAATATAAAAAATCTCCTGCTGATATTCTATAATTCAACTATTTTACCAATGTTTTTACTTTCTGTAAGATCCTATGTTAGAAGGAGGAAAGATGAGTGCTTTCAATAACCCTGTCTCGTGCCCGCGTAGAGCATCCAGCTACTCTCCATTCAGGAGCAGCTTCACATCCAAAGAAAATTTAGAACTAACAAATTTTCCTAAGAACCTTGTAATGAACTCCAAATTGTACCAAATCAAGCTTTATCATCACTTTTTATATAAGTTCAGGATCATTTTGGCGTTATCAAGGGTATTTTTCATCATAAAAGCGCACCATGTCGCAAAGCAAAAGCAATAACAAAGTTCTTGCTTGAAAATAACATCTAAAATTTGCGACCTTGATATGGTAATTCGCCAGATTTTTTCCCAATGGAGAATTTGTGGGGGATAAACAAACTGCTTGTTTAAAAACAGAGTCAATTCAATTTTCAGAAGTTGCAGATGCTTTTGAAACATAAATTAAGCATTCAGTCAAGATATCATTAGATATTTGGTCACCAGCATGCCAAAACAAATGGAAGCAATCTTAAACAAAAACGGACATTATTGTAAATATTGACTCCAAGCATCAGTTGACTATTTTGGGGGTTTGGGCTCTAAATATTTGTATATTTCACGTTCAAATTATGATATAAACATAACAAAACAAAAAGCAACGTTTGCTTATTTTTATTAATTTTTTATATGAAATAATATAATAAAGTAAAATCTTATGGTATGACTAGATTACGCTGATGCTGTAAAACTGATCCCAAACCACGAGGACTTACAGTTCTTACAAGCTCAAGGAGAGCCATGATGACGACAAACTATGGCGGGAATAAATAAGGTAACAATGGCAAGGGAAGATGACGAATTGAAATAATGGCAAATGGCGAATAGAAAAAAACAAAAGCCAGAGAGGAATTTCAAGATCATAAAAAACTGTAGATTCTATTAAATAAGATAAGAGAATTACCCTTATTCTCAGTATTCCGAGTACTTGCCCACTATTATAGGTACAACTAGGGAAATTTAAATTAAAAAATAAACGAAAAACAAAACAAAAGTCCATCATAACTCCAGATTGCCTCAACTTATTTGTTTTCCTAAATCGAATGAATATAACTGCTAGAGAAATAATCCGAATCGTGAAGTTTGTGAATTTTGTTATGTATCTGGTAGCCTGATTCAATTTTCTATTCGGAATCTCCTCTGTTCGTCTAGATATAGCATATATGAAAAAGTTAAAAACAGAACATGAACTTGAACTTGCAAAAGCAGTTTTCACTCTTGTCAAAAGATGCCTTAGGCCCTAAGAGAATAGTTGGATGCTTTCAGCTTCATTCACGATGACGTGGAAGTTTACACAAAAAAGAAGTGACGATTTTATTAGAAAATTGTGAAAAAGGTAGGCCTCATAAGGCATCTAGTGATAGATCATAGAAACATTTACATCTTTACGTGACAACTGCAACAGAGGAGTTCTGTAGCAAACTAATCTTTAATCTATTTCTTTAAGAACGATTTTATAGTTTTGAGAAAAAACAGTACCAAACTATGATATAATTTGTGAAACACCAGTTGAAAAGAAGTCAACTGTATTTTGTTAGTCGTATTGTATAAGAAATACATATCGGAAATACCTTAATAAAAGTAATTTTAACTTTCATGAATAACACTTTGACGAAAAAACAACTTTGTTTCTCTTGATAGACCTCTTATTTTTGTTGTATTGTAATGAAAGTGTGTGACATTTAGTTTTTATAAATCAAAATGATTTAAATGAGGAGATTTATATAGTATGTGCTTGTTTGTGATTGAATTTGTACCTTCAAAAAAGTTCAGAGTGTCTGTATTTTTATCGTACCATTTTGAACAAATTTAACAGAGATAATTAAATGTTTTCCAATTTGATGTACGATAATTTACACGGAAATACTACGTATAGGTAAGAGTTTGTTAAATCAACAGATAAGGAAATTACTAGGAAAATTGAAGCGTTAAAAATGATTTGAACGGCAGTGAAAAGAAATTTCTTTGGAAATATAACGATCAAATTAGTAATGGGAAAGTTTGTAATAGTTAGAAGTAATTAATGTTTAGTGTAAAGGAATTTATTCTCGATTATGTTTGACATCTCCTCACAGAAGAACGAGTACCTATTAACACTCTTGTACAGGAATTATGCTTCATTCTTTTCGAAGTATTTCTTAGAGTTCATATACTATTTTCTGATTTCTCGCTTTAGATCATGCTCCGATAGAAACCTAAACAATTTCAATTGATTCAAGTCCAGACTCCGTTTAGGTCAGTTCATATCAATGATATGGTCTTCGTTCAGGAAGAACTTCTCAAAGTTTGACATAAGGCAAGGGGTGTTATTCTGCATGAAAATTGTTGGTTGGTCTTGGGAAACTTGCAGATTGAGCAAACATGCTATCTCAACATTTTCGTGTTAACTTGTTCATTCTTTGTCCCACGTAAACGCACAAGTGCCTCAGTGCCCTCTATTAACATCACGCCAAAGACAAGAACTTTATCCACCAAACTTTACTTTTTATCGTGCAATTGACAGAAAATCACTCTTTTAAATGCTTTGGAACGAACGATCCTCATCACTTCTCCTGAAATCGGATATTTAGAATCGTGACTGAAGTATACTTTACTCCATTGATGATCCGTATATGTAACGTTACTAGTTTCTAATGTAAAACGAGTAGCTTCTATCACTTCTCCTGAGCAAAGTTGCATCGTGCAAACAAGTGAGCTTTTTCAGAAAAGGGACCTTGCATGGTGATCGAGATCTATGAGCTTGTATATTGAGCTTATACTAATTGTAATTTTCGGAGATAGTGTTAGAGCCGTATGCAGGTCATCTTTCAGTATTGCTAATTTTGGCATCTGATTCTTCAATACCATGGAATAGATTGTTAAGATACTCATTTTTTCTTCAGAGCTCCACTGCGAAGGAGATGCGCAGTGGTCGTGGCGATATTCCTTTTTAGCAATGCAATTTACAGTCTTGAGGGACAAGGAAAGCTGTAGAATGACTTCTATAATAATAATAATGTCTTTTGTAATGCGCTCCTCAAGGCCTGAGGCCTTCCCAGAGCGCACGTTGTGCTGAGATGAGAATGGAAATTCAATGGAAATTCAAGAAGGGGAGAAGGCAATTCTGAAAAGATGCCTTTTCAGGAGACACTTAAATGTGATAAGAGAGGAAGAAGACCAGACTTCAGCAGAAAAAGCAGTCCGCAACTTAAGGGCGCAGATTGAGAAGGAGCAGTCCCCCATTGAGCAGAGGGATGAACGAGGAATATTAAAAAGAGGTGCATGGGATGACCGAAGGACCCGAGGGACATAGCGAGGTGAGAGGGCAGAAGAGAGGTAAGACGGGGCCTTGTTGTTTAGGGCTTTAAATGTGAAGAGAAGTATCTTGAAGTGAGTACGGGATCTGACAGGAAGCCAGTGCACTTCATGCAGCAAGGGTTTTGAGGGAGAGAAGCGAGGGTGACGAGGGAGAAGCCGGGTGGCATAGTTCTGTACAAGTTGAAGGGGGCGAAGAGAGGAGGATGGCAGATTCACAATCAGAGAGTTACAATAGTACTTTATAAATCATTTGAAGTGTTTAGCTTTTAAGCATGAGGGCACAGCTTTTCAGTATGATGGTAAAATTCTAAGTAAGGTTAGGGAAAACAAATAAACCTAACTAAACTATTGTTGAAACTATCTGATCGTTCTAGATTTATGAATCATTCTAGACCGAATATTCTGTATATAGGTGTATTTACACTTTTTCTATGAAAGTTTCAATAATTATTTGCAGATTTATTTTGTCATTTTACAAATAAAATGTACTCGTCAGTATACCATTATTTTATGTTGTTTTGTTAATCTATATAAAAATTCCTTTATTCCATGATTACAATTAGTTTTTTACAGGATAGAAAATATAATAAATAATTTAGTTAAATATGTCCAAATATTTGTTTCACTAGATATATGAGTTTGTTAATTTAACTTTAGATCATTCTGGAAATAGAGCGCAGTCACCAAATAATAAAGGGGGAACACCCATAGATTTTAACCTTCTAAAACACTTCGTCATTTCCACGCAACATAACGCGACCTTTGCTCACTCCTGAATTTCTCGTTATTACGGTAGAGTGTAATCATGAAGGAGCGACATATATTGAACCTTAGATAGAGGAGTGGGGCGCTGTTACGGGCCATAAGCAGGAGTATTTTTAAAACCGGTCTAATTTGGGAGGAAAGTAGCTCAATGCATATACCTGGTAGTTAAATAAGGAATCCATACGCCACTTAGTGAAGAAAAAATTAGAAATATTGTATATCATTTTTTCAGCTTATTGCTGGTGAGTGGATAGCGGTCGTCTCGGAGAAATTACCTGCCTATCCAAAATTTCTCCAGGATTTTTAATAGAAATGTAACTTCCATAATAATCGTGATTTTAATTTTCTGCTGTAGGCTGTCTAGGTATAGGTAAATTAACTGATCCGGCAATTTCTTAAAAATATTATTTGAAGAAATATCGTCCAGCTTCTTACTGAAAGATCAGTCATAAAGCTTTAACATTTCATTCAATTACAATACCTACACAGGCATTCTTCTAAAATTAAACAAAAATCATATTCAAAGTGTAGCAGAAAGAAGAAAAAGGTATGGAAGACCAAGATAGAAGAGTAAAGAATAATTCAGGATGATAACATCCAATGAATCTGGATGACGCAATCCTTAACAAAAGAGATGAGAGGCTTGTTCGGTTAACAGTATGATGATCAATCCAGATGTAGAAATAATTCTCCAAAAACGTATAAGATGACTCTGTAATATAGCTAAAAATCAGAAGAGATGATTAGAA
The DNA here is from genome assembly GCA_963969495.1 of Ceratothoa steindachneri. Taxonomy (NCBI): domain Eukaryota; kingdom Metazoa; phylum Arthropoda; class Malacostraca; order Isopoda; family Cymothoidae; genus Ceratothoa; species Ceratothoa steindachneri. The sequence continues at coordinate 148,704,776 of OZ018324.1, read as the reverse complement.
TAACTATATATAAATTGTAAAAAAGAACATGAACTGCCACCAAGCTACGGACCAGCAGGCTATAAAATAATTAAAATGTGGGCTCTAAATGAAGACTTGTGCGATAAGAAGCTGAGCTGTCATGACAGAGGAAAAAAGGGCAAGGTAATAGCACAAATTGAACGGAAAATTTCCACCAAAGAAATATGTAGAAAAATAAATCAACGAAATGCAGACCTTCAGACACAAATTCAAACTGAAAAATGAAGTACATATAATAAATGAAAATGAGAAGGAAGTATTGAAATTCTCAGACAAGAGTAAAGTCAAATGCCTAGAAAGCTTCAGAATGAGAAAGAGAAATTTCGCACAATACTCCATATCGAATAGCATTAAAGTTCAAGAAATCTCCTAAGCAGTCGTTACTTTAAAAATTCCTAAAAGCATTCTCTTCGTAGTGAGCAAAAATAGGGCTTCAGGAAAGTGTAACATAAAAAGATAGCAATAGAAGTGAGAATAGATAAGAGAATTTAGTCAAATTTTTATCTTATTCCATGGCGTCTCTAAAACCTTCGATAGTGTAAAAAGTGAGATATGATACAAAGTCTACAATTGGGCTTAAGTAGAACCCCATGAATAATTTTAGGAATCAATGGTTTGCATAGAACTGCAAATATCAGAATAGGTAGAATTATTGTGTCAAATTTTGAATTGGGGGAGGGAATTACTGCAAGAAGGTTAATTAATTCCGACCTGCTACCAATATTAAACATCTCACAAAACACTAAGCCAGCGTTCCTCAACATTCAGTTGGCTGATCAGATTCCCTAAATAATTTAATGACCGTATAAAAGACCGTATAAAAGCAGCCGAATTTGTGCTCGTAATATTTTACAAAAGATACTAATAATAAAAATTCAAGGCAGAATGAACAATCGAAAAAGGAGAAAGTTCAAGACCATCCCACTTGGTGTTGTGGGAAATTCGCCTCTGTTGTCCTCACTTAATTCTATGTATGCATGCTATCTGCTATCGGTTCTCTCTTCTTCTTATCATATTAAACTCAGTTTTGAAACGTCTGAGAAGGAAGCAATATTATTGCTGATTACTATCTGCCTTTCCAAAACTTTAGAAAAGGCACAGTGTACTGCTATGGATTCTCGCTGAGGGCTCCAATGCTAAAATCTACGAGTACTTGGATGTCAATCTGAGTATGGCGCAGAGGATTGGGAAAAAATTGGATGAGTTTCTTTGAAATTATGAGGGTAGTCTACCCAGGAAACCCTACTTTAAGTCTTATGATACAAAGAGAACCCCCAGAAATTGTCACGCAGAATTAGGACATCTTTACTGTCTCAGTTGACAGTATATGGATGTATCTGCTACTAAGAGAAAATAAGAGACGGCCAACTTCTATCCAAGAAGATGAATGAAAAGGGGAATGAAAAGAGAAACTCGCAAAACAGTGGCTGGATCTCTCAGTATTTCAAAGATCTATATAGAGAAATGAAGACCAAGTTTCCAGTCTACATCATTATGTTAAGTGTTGTCAGTAGTGAGAGCTACGTTATGCTCCCGTTTATCTTCATCGAATGCCTTAGACTCAATATGGAGGAATAAATCAAGTCTCTGAAGGAGTTAACTTTGCCTTGGATCCAATAGATGGCCATTTAAACTTTTTATGTGCTCCAAACAAGCAGAAAACCCCAGATTTGGCAATTTCTTTAACCACTTAACTCCCAATATCCGACCTCCCTTCTTCTCAAACCTCAACCACTTGGCCTATTATATGGCGGGCGTAGCTGAGTTAAGTAAGAAAACCATCGGGTCAATGAAGAAGTTAGTTTGGCCCTGGTTCAGACACAGCCTAGAGACTGTGATTGAGGACGACAGCAACTACATTGAATAAAATAAATAGTGCAATCCTTGATGTATTTAATTGTAACTTTGAGAAATAGGTCTTTATAAAAGAACTCTCTCTGTTATCTTCTTCTATATCGAATTTAGGCTAAAAATTACTAACCACACTCTCTATAGTCTAAATTATATCAAATATATGAAAGAGAAAATCCCCATAGAGTAAGCTGAATAAAAATGTATAGGTTTATGAATTTAAGAGAAGCCAATAAAAAAATATTATACCTATCAGTAGAATAATATCTATGGATTTATATTCACATATGTATCAATTTCGGACGGAAATTCAGACACAGAAAAACATTTCAAATTATACAAAATAAAGCTATGTATCTTATAAGCAACACAATTACATGGAGGGGAAGGAAACCAGAATATTTGCATAGAACTAGCAAAATGACACCACTGAATAAAGTGTTTGGAAAAATGTACCAAAATCAGGGAGAAAATATAGTAAATTTCCAATAAGTTATTAAGAGAAGAAAAATTAATGCCAGATTTCTGACTCTAATGTATAAGCTAGAATGAGGAGAAGAGGAGAATAATTATTTATAGTTGGCTAACTTGTGCAACAAAGCGTTTGATAAAAAGATAGGAGTAAATTCTCAGCCATTAAAGATAAAAACACTAAAGTTGAGCCCAGTGAGAGGGTGTCCAATATAGACTTGATCCCCGAAGAAGGATCGCACTCATCATGCAGCACAGCTCGGGCAGTTTTCAAATAAAGTGAGACAACCTCGGCTTTATTCCTTCAGTAGATTTAATTTTTACACTTTTTCCGTAATTTTGTTTGCAAACTTCTTAACAATCTCTAATTTTGCAGTCGAGACGCCAACCAGCTTTCATACATTCATGAATGGTAAGAGTTGTGAGTATGAGAGAGTCTGACCTTTTACAACTCGCCTCCGGTTACACTTTAAACAGTCTAATAGGACAATATTTTCTAGTCGATACAGGTAGATAATGCATCCCGAAATCCATGTATTAGTCCACCTTTACTCACAGTTGGAGCGATTGCATGAAGGATAGGATCGCAATCAGAAAGTTTATATCAGATAAGCGTCAGAAGAGCATCAATACACTCAATAACTAGAAATGAAGATATAAAAGAAGAAAATCAGAATACTTAAGTAAACATCCTACAAGATGAAGAAAATATAATTCGTAGCAGAAAATGCAGCCATGAAGAGTAAGAAGAAGAGAAGGAAGAGATATTAAATGAATACTGGAAAAATATCTTTAATCTAGTTAATTAAATGCGGAAGATGATATAGACTTTAAACACGAGCTAATACACGAGTGAACTACATACATAGGATGCATCCATATCCAAAGGTGGAATTAGAAAGAAACAAAGAGCGTAATGGAGACGCAAAACTAGCATGCAAATTACTACTAGCTGTGCTCCACTCACTTTATTAAAAGTGCCAAGACAATCTGAGCGAACTAAAAAACACTATGAAAAGGCACTGCCGAACATCATAGAAGGAAAAAGAAGGATATTTCACGCATATCTTAATACAGGATACAGATCTGATGCTTTCAAATATGCTGAAATGATCTTCATAGCCAAGTCGGCGAAGCGACTATCAAGAAAGAGGAGTTAATGTCCAATTTTGGTACTGAATTTGGCGGGAACTTTGTCAAAAAAGTAATAAATTGAAGACTAGCTACCCACCTAGAAGAAAGTTCTCTATACAACTGATACCAACTCGGCTTCAGAAAGAGAAGAAGTACGTAGATAGCAATCAATGTCATCGTCAAGAATATTCTCCAAGTAAAACAAAAGAAGGGATTTACTTGGACATTGTATATCAGGATGTATCAAAAGTATATGATGAAGTGTAACAAAGTGAGAAACAGTTATAAGATCCTACACCTGGGACTAAGTGAAAACCTGAGAGAACGCTTTGTGATTATGTCAAGGAGAGAACTGCAAACGTCAGTATAGTGACAAGGACCTACCAAAGTCACACCAAAGTGAAGAATTTCTTCATACAGGCTTCTTGAGTCCATCCCTTTACTTGGTGCCCACTGTAAATGTCTCAGTACCATGCAAACCAACCTCCCTCAACATTAAATTGCGGATGATACTAGTTGAATAATACAGTTTCCTTGCTGTAATACACCGATGCAATCACATATAACTCCTGCAGAAAAAGAAATAATTAACAACTGAGGATAAAGAGAAAATAAGAACAAACTAGTTGAAATTAGTGGTGGCCCTGATTTGAAGAAACCACCTATGACATGTCAGTCTGGGTGACTTATTTTACTTATAATCAGCAGAGTACATGGCAGTCAGAAGCTTAGATACATTTCGAAGCCTTTGGTCTATTAATAACTGTATTTTTGTACCCTTTTTCCATAAAGTCCTTTGCATCTCCCCCCCCCCTCCCAAGAAAACCCTACACACAGTGCAGAATAAATGTCTATCGCTAATTACAAGTAAACGCAGGAGAGAAAGGAGAAAACAAGAACCACACAGGACGGCGTGATTGAATACCATAAAGAAGTTATAGGAGAAAAAACTTTAGAATAAAAGAATAAAGAAATAAGACAAGAAGTAATCAGCAATAATGGAACAGCCAGAAGCCTTGCACGTTTCCTGAGCCACCAAAACCTTCTGAAGAACGGAGAAGATACGACATTTTATGAATAAAATATAGTGCGAAAAACACCTAATGAAGAAGTAAGAAACCCGATGTAAACAGCATCCGAACTTGAAGACTAAACTCAAGTATTAGACGTAAACCCGATGATGGAAAAATAAAACTGATAACGACCATAAAAATTCTTGATTACAATTGGATACATACAAACCTAAAACAAAAACACAAAGAAATTAAGTAAGAAATAAATAGAAAATAAGCAAACTAATACCATATGCAAACAAAAAAAAACAAGGAAATTAAGAAATACATGAAGGCATGAACAACACCAAAACCCAAAATTGATCAATGACAAAAGGAAGGAAAATACAATAATAGCAATAAATCTGATCACCAGGGAACTTATAGCACTTTGAAAATCTTCTACTTTTTCTCCTTTTACAACTATTACTCGTTCTTTTTACCACACACATACATTAACCCCCATCACCACTACCAAACACATTATCACTTATAAGCACAGCAAAAATATATCATTGTAAGGCTGAAGATTTAAATTTTCGCACTCACAAAACTACTATCCAAATAATACTTCCAATATAGTACGGACTGTACATAATTTTATTGATCTTTCCTCTTAACAAAAGTTTTCGAAGGAAATCCAGCTATCTTCTTATGAGATCTCATACCAGATGAACAATAATTAGTTACAAGCCTAGGAACAGAGCAGGAACCCATATACAAAATGTGATAAGGCGAAGAATTTTTAACGATTGAGAACAAACTTTCCTAACATATCTTATAGATTTCCTGGCAAAGAAACCAGATTTCTTCCCATCAAATTTCAACCGTATTCTCAACTATCACATGGAGCCTATAACTGAATCAAGAACCAATCCCTTTGTTATACTGTTCCGAATTAAACATCTAATCCGACTCGTGTAAACTAATGAAAAGCGTACCCAAGTGTCAACTTGACGAAAATCAAAAAGAATTGTTGTGCCCCATATAACTATTCCTCTGAGACTAATCTTTATGTTTCGGGATTAGTCCAGAAATCAGTTTGGAATTTCAAATATTTTCCTCAGTTCACTCCACGTTAGGGAAGTAAGTTATTGCGTTAGAGTTACTAAAGTTTCTTTACCGATTTAGATTGACTTTCCTTGAGACAGATCGCGTGCCACAGTTTATGGGAAACAGGGAAAGAGCAGGCAGATTTTCGACAGAATGCTATCACGAGTGAAAGAAAAAATGGTCGCTTTATCAGTATTTTTTGCCTACTTAATCCTCCTTCTTTGCCTGGCTCGCCAGTGAGTGAATACCCTAAAGTTGATTTCTACCATGGAGGAGAGACTAAACTAATTTCTTCGGCCACATCTCGTGTGGATACTGCATCCTTGCTTAGCGTTTAACTGAAGACGAAGTAGTTGTGTGTAAGGCGAATTAAGGAGCTGGTTCTGGACATCCGGCGTTTCCTTGGCTATACAAGGTTTAGTCAATGTGATAGGCGAAGGCCCTCAAATATTTATTATGTTTCTCACTTCCATATTTTATCTCTTTATCTAATGTTTCCCGGAGATATGCTTATTACCTTAAATGTCAGATGCATCTGCATGCAATTACGTTTTAGTTCTAATAAATTTTCTCCCTTTCCGTAATAAAAATTTATTCCTTTGTTTCGGGTGCGCAATAATCTACATTTAATTAAATTAAACAAGAATCGACTGAAATTTAAGATAAAAAATATTCTTTGATAAGTATGAATAATATTGCCGTTTACTTGTCAAATATATCAATTATATTTTATAAAAATATATTAATATTCTATTCATTCTCTAAGAGTTTTTTTCATGCAGAAGAGGGGGGTCGCTAAATGAGGTAAGTGCGACCGATACAGTGAAGCTGATTATCGTCAAGAGGCATGTAGCAAAGAGAGGCCGAGTGATGAAAAACAATTTTTGGAATGTCAGGTGCTTTTCCCCAGGGATGGGACAGAATGCCTTGTGTCAGATTAGGGAGAACGAAATGAAAATAACCAGCGATGAGAAATAGAATATAGTGCTCATTTAATGAGCATGTGGGAAAGAAAGTTTATTGCGTCAGGGCTATAGGTGAGAAAGAGAGAGAGAGAGAGAGAGAGAGAGAGAGAGAGAGAGAGAGAAAGAGAGAGAGAGAGAGAGAGAGAGAGAAGGAGATCGGGACAAAAGGCGCTGGTGGGTTAGGCCATTATAACCCATACGGTTTAGGTGAAGCTCTACCTATTTCATGCTGGAACTTGTGGAAAGCTGAGTCCTAATATTTTTAAATATGTTGAAACTTCGTGAATTACCAAGTTTCGGAGGAGGTAACCCATTGTAAATTAAGAAGCAGCTTTACATGTGAAAGAACTTCATGAAATAGAGGGTTAATTTGGTCTGATTAGGCCAGGGATGGGCAATACTTTTGAACACCGAGCGACATTGAACCTAATGTAAAGCTTTGCCTGCCGCACTTAAAAAGTTTCACACAAATTTCAAATAAGTATAGGTTAATTGCTATTATCTTTCTGCATTTGTTTGCATTTACTACATAGTCACTAAAGTTAATTTTTTGGTATAGTTTTGCCACCCCTTTTAAACTGTTTCCAAACTTAAATCACAACGGGTATCTACAGCTTAACGTAGATTCTAAACCACGATTTATAGTTCTACATCATGTGATCATCTTGCAGATCTCAGGCGTCTCCCATTTAAATACCAATGAGAGTCAGCACTGCTTAACTTCCGCTAAGGAAAGTGAACGTGTAGATAAGGACAAAGAGAATATATATTTATTAAATATGGTATTTTCTATGAACATTTTATCTATGGATCAAATATATTGGAAAATGACTGATTTAAGAATCTAACATTTAAATAAAAAATAATGAGAGGGATAGGTAGGTTTTAGGGCATTAACAAAACAATCGAAGAGAGGAGTCAACTCGACGTAGAAGTTGTTAATATTGCACTCAAATGTTACTGGAAGCGTTTAAGTTGCGATTTGGAAAAAATGTTCAATAACGAATTTTCAATATTTTGTTGAATTCTGAAATGAAATTCAGGCCACCTCTTGCTTATGCAGAGGATGGTCTTGCAGCTTGGTCAAGTGCTACACTGTGAAACAATTAATGTAGGAAACTAGTTGGCATCAATGACCTGCCAGCTGGCAGGATTTAGTTGGCAAAGGGACTGGGAGTGCTGATAATACCGGTTTAGAATTCGGTAAACTAGAAAGAGGGGTAAGGAGGATGCGCGGATAGTTCACCGTGCCATTTACTGTAGAACAAAAGGCTCTTTCACTCTGTGGTCCCGACCGAACTACAGAGTGACAATGGGATAGGACAGCTAAGGCTTTTATGTAATATTCTAGTCAAATAAAAGGCTTAAAAATCGTACTCATTGCATAGCCGTTATCAACTAACCGGAAGTTGACGTAGGAATACTTGTGTTGAGAGGAAGAAATTCTCTCAAAATTACACCCTTTATGAACCAGAGGTCTGGCAAGTTACAAGTTTTAAAGAACTCCGGATATCTACTATAGGGCTTAGTTCATTAGCTGATTAGTGTAGTTTCCTGTTAGTGGAACCTTGAAGGGAGTAGATGACAGTGTTCTTCACAAGAGAAAGAAGCAGGAAAGTAGGAACAAAGCAGTGGATAACACTCTCCTCCTACGTACTGAGGCCGTAAATGAGGAACATACTTTGAATGAAAGTAACAGTCGAGCAAGAAGTATAAATTAAAATGTGGGAGGAATCTACGAAGTCTAATTGAGTTAAATCATGGATAATGAAGGAGCTACATGTATTTTCCTAGGTATTGTGGATGTAGAAAAATACAGTTAAAGTGAGGTGGAGAAAGAGATATAGAACACTTCGGAATTGGGTTCACCTAGCCTAGCAGTCAGAACACTGGGAATTTGATTCATCTTGAAAGGAGAAGACCGATTCCACCCATCCTCTCTATAATCTAGCATTTGCATGAACAGCAAACCTTGGGTAAGAAAAGGTAGAATGATAAGTCGTCTTTGGGCTCATGATTATAGGTTACTCATACCAGACAAGGAAGAAAATTCCCTTAAGTTTGGCTGTGGCTGTAGATATCTAGGATAATGTGAAGCACCGAAGCGTAAAATTTGGTGGAGACACTAGATTTTTCAATCAGGGCAAGGAACTCTCAATCGACAGGAATTAGGGCATGACATATCAGTTTTTTAGGAGAGGGGCTGTAATAATTATCGACAATTGTTAAAGAAATTTTGGGTAAGGGCTATTCGATAAGGCCTTTGATATTGGAGAAAATTTGAAGGTTGAACTCATATCAACGACATTTCAAACATGATCGAGTCACCGACCCTAATAATAGATGAGTAAGATGGGGTGCGTGCAAGGGTGCGGCCATGATGGCGCAAGTAATATAAGGATATCACGAAAGATTGGGCTTAGCCGTCATGCCTTCCAGACTCGCCGACAGATTTCGTTGACAGAAGAGGACGTTAAATTTTAGAGACATCAGGCTTTCAGGAGGAAGGATGTGCTAATTTCTGGTTGAAAAAGAGCAAATCTCCTGCAAGGTTCAATTTTACCGTGTATTTGGTAGGGGAAGGGGATTTATCCGCTTCTTAGCGAAAATTTCTCTAGCACACTTTTGAGACTACCAATGATCATCCGAGACAAAAATCGTTCCGGAAGAATGAGAGACAGAGGAATAGGAAGATGTAAATATTAGTGAGTTAGATAAGGTCGGAACTTCAACAGCCATGGTAAAATGAAACATTTGTGGGCTGAAACTGTACTGGAGAGTAGCCAGGACAGTACAGTATGTTAAAGTCCTATTGCTCCCACACAACAGATAGGGCAGGATGACTGAGTGAGAGAGAAACAGGGAAATTGTCGCTAACGAAATTTTCATGTGATACAATCCAATAGATATCTATTAGAACTTCACTGTATATCAGGGTGAGTAGCTCTGAACTTAGTGTGGGTGGAAGAATGGAGATATGTATTATATCCGCACTTCAGGCAAGAGGGGTAAAGCAAAACCATGAGGGATAAGAGAGTTGGCTTCGGGAAAGTCGGACGACAGTTCCCCTTGTCATTTAAATCTCTTAAATAAAGAAAGTGAGGTGGAAATCAAAGTTAAAAATAACATTTGAACGGTCCTGATGTGGAAAATAGATCGAGAATAGAGTCTACTGTTCATCTAAGGAAAGGGCGTACAGTCAAATCCGGTGAGGAAAGAGAGGCAAAGTGGGAAAAGCAAGGTGGCTGTTGGATCATGGCCAGATCTGCTATAAAATGGAGGAGAAGAAATGAAGGTAAGCAAACATCCTAGAATTAGTTTCTGGTTGTGAGAGCTTGTTAATTAGAAGTAGTTAAGTATCTTACTGCTTTTAGTAACCTTGTATCAGTAAGAGATATTTCAGAGGGCGTTGAGAAAGAGGCTCTCTCGTAATATATTGCGGTTTACTAGGAGTGCGTAAGCGCAGGCTTTGGGCAGGGAAAGGTGTTGGTTTTAGTCACAGAAGGATAGGGATTTCAAGAAGTCAAAGAAAACGGAAAGAGGTATGGAAAGAGGTAAAATGTGACTTGCAATGATTTATTGTAGTGTAATAGGTGTAGAATTTTGGGGAGGAAAGGATCTAGAAAATGAGCCAATAGGTAGTTTTTTTAAAGGGTTTCAGGATGTACCTTGGTTGATAAAGATTTGGAGAGGTGGATAGAGGTAATTTTGCAGAGTTTTACCCTCCTGATAATTTTTGGGAGATGTCTCAGAGAGTTAGCTTTACAGGGTGGTCATTATGGTTAATTTTCTAAAATAATATAGCACTCAATTTTATACTCAAATAAAAGAGTGGAAGAACATTGTGTTTCGTCTTGACCATGATATGCAAGAAAAATCAAAATCTTTCATAGCCATTGAAACCAAGAGAGATAATACTGTGATTTTGCAACCAAACATTGTATAAATCAGCTTGGCGAGGAAGCGTTTGAGCAATATGAATGCATTTTGTCTTTCTATGGGATTCGAAAAAGATAGAAATATAAAAGATAGATGAATTCTATATTAATTAAACACCGAAATGAATTTATATAAATAAAAATAACGATCAGATTATTAACCTAAATAATAGAAATCTCAATAGAGAGAAAATATAGCAATGTTGTGATACTTTTGAAACATGCAACAGAAGTTATCATAGAAGCAAAGGTGAATTGGTGTCATAAAACGAATATGGAAATATGGATAAATAAACTTATATAAATAAATTTGCTTGAGAATATATTAATAAGGATATGAACCGGAACGCAGTTGTAATCCTTGTGAGGTGATTATTCCATTAAAACAAATAAAGCTGATACCAGAATGAGCATGATTTAAGCGATGTAAAAAAGAGACAGATAAAGTGTATCACCTGCAAACTACGTAATTGTAAAAAAGAAGCGAGGGAGAAGAATGATTATGTACCTTACTCGTGTTTACTAATAGTAAAGAAAACTGCAATGTACTGAGTGATGGTATGCGGTTTGTCTCCCTTTGCCTCCGAACCTGAAAACCAAACAGAAGAATAAGCCCTAAACCCGATGATGGAAAATTAAACCTTTCAATGAGCATAAAATATGTTTATTAAAAGTGGAGAAAGAAAAAGAAACGATATACAAACCTAAAGTAAAAATAAAACTAAGGCTTTTGATTGGCGTGGAAGAAAAGAGAGTCCCCTACTCGTTCTTAATGTAGTGTAAAGGTGGCTATAAATTGCTAAACTAAAGTGAATATTTAAGTATAAAAAACCCTTATAAAGACAGCATCGGAAGCTAACATCTGTCTTAACGTGAAGCTAGAATTATCAAAATATTACAACCGCTGTTTACTAGGAAGTTTAATGCCGTGGCGGTTTCCTAAACAAAAAGGTTTTAACCCTGCACAACTTGTATAGTGGTTGCAGAGACAAACTAATAGTGTTTTCCTAGACAAGAGTCCCATGGAGGGGCATATCTTTTGAGGTGCCTTTGAAAGATCGGATGGTACCAGCGACTTCCACCAGGAGAAGGATTCCGTGAGGTTGAGCCTGCTTAGCAATCTGAGAAGCCAAAATTTGAAGCAAGAAGTAGATAATATTTATAAGGGGTGAGATTTCGACGTTCTATACAACTCTATCATATTTTCTGACTGCTTCGATGTCGAGTCTAAGTTTGGCGATGAATGAAAGCCACTCATTAGCAAAGAAGCTACATACCTAACTGAAGTTAAACTCTGTCGTGTACAACACGTTGGGGTTGGAGCTCATGGTTTAAGGCCAGAATTGATTCCCGGCTGATAAATTTTGACCGTCGGAGACATATTGAAATATGATTCTCATTCTCCGTAGAGGTGGCGGCAGTCGGGTAGTGAAGTTTAGATGTGTGAAATCCTTTGAGATAATGGTGAGTCATAACGTTCCAGAGCGTGATTTGTCACCGAAGTGCGCATGATGGATCTAAGGTCCCAGAGGGATGGCAGCATGATAAGAGATCCATTGGCACCCTTCCACACGTAAGTTACATGGCGAGAGGCAGCGATGGACATTCTGCTTGAATTTCTGGCTAAAGTAGCAATAGCTTGACGGCCCCCTCCCTGAATGCTCAGAAGTAGATGAACCAGATCGATTTGAGTTGCGAGAGCGAGAACAAAACCTAGAGACCTTCGCTGGATTTCGAATCTAACGAATGAGATTTATGCGTTTGCGACTCACCAGCTTGACGTTTTTTGGAAAAATTCTGCGACCATTGCTGATAAAAAATCTCAGGATGCTTAAACACAATGGAACTGAGGACTTCATAGGTTTTGTGTCTGTTGGCAGTTCAAATAATGTATTTGATGCCTCAATTAAGTTGGCTGAGAGATGAGGAAAGGCCAGCTTGAATTTTTCTTTGTAGACAAGAATCTTTGCACCTAAAAGGAGAAGTTGCAAGGCGTAGCTTCCACTTGGGCATACTAAGCAAGCTTTGGGGCACTTCTATTTTCGAGAGAAAAGCCTCACCTGTGATAGACGACTGTTGATCCTTTATTATAGATATACGGACAAGTGAGATGAGGTTTTGCTTGAGCAATGTATGGTTTAAATAAGTTGATTTTCACAGACGGCCACCAGTGATCGCATGGAGTATAATAATTTCGCAATTTTGATACATATATTACTTTACAGCAATAAATTAGTGAAAGAGGTCTTGAGTTGTCATATTCGACAGGCTTCCAATGGAAGAAGATGACTGACGGGAATTGAAGTGACAGAATAAGGAAAGATGCACACTGCCAAATTGCATGATTAAATAGTCCCATAATAAACCATAGTTGCCAGAGGTCGCTACCTGAATATGACCAAAGACCATACTTTCTTTATAAGTATCATATACTTTTAATTTCTCTCTTCTGGTTTTAGAGTTAATGTTTTATGTCGATTCCAAATTGCACATATCCTTATTTTACTAAGTTATAAAGAATTACTTTTTGCCTTTTAGCTTTTGTGACTTAAGGTAATTATTTATCTTTAATGCCAACTTCTTTCAGCTATCTTGTATAGTGTGCGTAATTTACTAAAAGTAGAAAAGTACATGTTTACATCCTTACATTTAATATTATTTCCTTAAATTTAGTACTTTTCTAACAATGTTAATTTTCTTATATTTATGAAAGGGATATTTAGCTTGTATAGCAGAAAGTTGCCTTTTCTCTCAACTTCCCTATTTCTCGGTTCTTTGGCGAATTCAATTTTTTTCCTCATTATTTTAATCAAATAGGTAAGTACATGTTTCCATCCTTGCATTCAACATTACTGACCACTGAAAAATAATCACATAATTTGAAACAAAAAATATAGGTACGATTGCCTTTTATTAATGTTTCCAAACTCTACAAATAACTTGAACTGTATTTTTTGACTTTTAAAAAATATTTCTTTGATCGAACATAATTTGTTTACCCCAAGATGAATCCTACCTATTCTCTAGCTTGTCAATTTCGGCTCGTTCAGAAAGAAAATTTTAAAATGACTTTATCATTTCAACTTGTGCTCTACAATAACTGGAATATATCGGGGATAGTTAAATATGGATCTTTTAAGACATAAATCTTCTCGATCGATTAAATTTTATGAAATTTCTATGCCGCATTCCTACTGATTATGGTGCTAATTACATATGCGTTAAAATATACTGATAATAATCCTTAAATCTTTCTCATTTTTCATTCTAAAGTTAGGAAAATGTCTGAATTAAATAATATACTTACGTGGTGTAATACATGGTGTACAAAAAGTATATAGTTAAAAAAGTATATACTGTTATTGTAATTGGGAATTAAGTGGTAATTAGTAATACTCTAAGTGCTTAAAATGCTGTAGCTCTATTTTTGGTGTAATATTAATTTCTCTATTCTGTAGCATGGATGCAAAGACTAACCTAGACTTGATTTTATGAAAGATATTGAGTATCGTCTAAGTTCAACAGATTGACTCGGAGTGATGTAGTTTACGATAAAGCTCCCCAAAATATTCGAGTTAAAGATAAATGCAGGACCTTCACGGCCTTCAACTTAGTCGATGGCTGTGACTCAGTTAATTGAAGAATTCAGAAGTACATTTGAAATCACCTTGCTAGAATGTATTTATTATTTAGATTATAATTTACATTTATTGATAAATAGCAGAAACATTGCTTTACTAGTAGCCTAGCCTTAGTTTTTGCTCCTACTGGCCTCAAATGCTCCCCTTAATTTTGCTTGGCTAACATAGATTCTAACCGTCTGCACAAATTGATCAAGAAATGTGGTCACCTATAAACACCACACAAATTCATACAAAGAAGTTGATTAATAAGTTAGATTACTATAGCAATATATGTATGTTCTTTGTTAATTTAAATTATAAAATATATGATACCATACTTTTTTGAAATATTTCAATCATTTGATAAAATTCTCACGAATGGTTGCAGAAGGTCAAAACACAAAGGAATGAATTTTTGTTATGATCCAGATTCGGGTGGGAAGAGTCCCAAGGAGATTCTGGAGCGCCCCTACTCAGACCCATAAAGGTAAAATTGATTTCGATGAAATTTTCATGAAAGGTTGAACATCGCATCCAAAATAAACCATTAAGGTGAACGGAATATTGTCAGAATATTTTGGAAATCTTCCTTTTTTTAATCAAGATGTTCCTATTTTTTTTAAGAGATGTGCCAAGTGTAATCTGAACTTTAACTTTATTTAAAAAAATCTGAATGCTCGAGTACCTCATTCTGATTCACCAACAAATTTATATAGTTTAATTTTTGTCTCATCACGTAGCCTTTCCTGAAAGTTTCATCTCAATCTGTTTATAACTCTTTAAGTACGAGAAGTTGCGATCTAGCCCCAACTCAAGGCTCCCACCTCCCGAAATCCGGATTGTAACCAAAATTTAAGCTTTTGTGTTCTTGACCTTTTCCAACCACTACTTAAATTTCCTCAAAATTCTTTTTCTATCTTCCAGCAAGAGACGCAGCTACTTTCTAAACACTCTGTATAGAGATGAGTGTCTTTGGTGGGAGATGTATTATCTTCAGAAGGTTGAATTTTATATCCTCATTGCTTGAAGAGCAGTGTGGTAAATTCATAAACATAGCCATCATATTTGCCACGCCAATTTGGCTTGACATCATATTTCCCTAAAAAATTTTTTAAATATATAAATATATATATATATATATATATATATATATATATATATATATATATATATATATATATATATATATATATATATATATATATTCCACACCAAATTTGCCAAGTATCATATTTTCCACACTAAATTATTCAGCTACATTAGTTTAACAGGCCAAATTGGTCAGCTACCCTACTTTTCCTCGCCAAATTGGCCCTTCATCGAAATTAAACATGAGCAATGATACAAAGATCCACTCGAGGCTATGTAAAGAGAGAAGAATAGGGTTAATTTATGGGAAAAAGGCCGCAAACAATCCTATTAAATAGTCCTCTTCATGTACACATATCATGCATCATAGTATCTAATTTCCTTCCGCTTAGTACTTACTCTCCTAACCTCTCATTCACATAGTCAACCTACCTTTTATGCGCTGATTCAACCATTCGTACCACTATGCACTCACCCTTGTATATTCACCTCACAAATTTATTTCACTTCAATTTTCTTACATATTTTTACCACCTCGAAACACTCAATTAACATATATTTCCAACACATCTTCCGATATAAATAGCCTTTACCTATTCCTTCCTTACTGTCTGTGACCCTATCACACCATGTATCTCTCTCTAAATTGCACAGTTGTACTCTTCTCTCTCTAGCTCTTTACTCTACTTCCACGATAGTTAAAATCCCACATAAAAACTTTGGAATTAGCACAGTCTTACACAATTTCTTAGCACATACAATATTCGAACCCTTAGCATTCCCCAACGCCATGACAATTTCTTAATATTAAAATCTCTGTCATCGTAATCTGTTTCATCTGTACCACTTTTATTAATAACAATGTGTAACAAAATTTCACTTTTGTCTTGTCTTTGGGTTAAAAGTATTATTGCCTAATTGTTTGTGGCTACATTAAAAAAAAAAAAGTCAACTTTAATCCCAAAGCACTTCTTTTGTAGCTAGGGTATTGAATTTTTATATTAGCCCATTTATTGTATACTGTATTTAAAAAGTTATGGAAACAGTAATACAGTATTAATAACCATTATGTGACATGGACAGCAATGACAGTTCTCTTACATTCCACATAGATTCAGCACTAATTTAGTGAAAACAAAACTGTAGAGGTTTTTACAACTTTCGAAATTTTGTATATGTTTTAAGAATTTCTATAACGTAGATGACTGTATAAATACAAAGTATGTATACTCAACAGATCAGTTTAACTCTAGCTGTCACAGCGCAGACATCGTCACTCGTTATTGATAGAAACATTCGTCAGACATGGCATCAAGAAGTTGTAAGCATCTAACAAACGCATTTTGCTATGTCTACGACGAATTTTTTTAACACCAGAGCGAAAAAGTACTCTGCAGAGAGATTTACTAAAATATGTGAGGCCTACAAGACATATTTCGGCATGCCAGTCCGAGATTAAGACAAACTTTGGGCACCTCATTTCACCTAAGAGCTCTGAAAAAGAACTTTGGAAGGTTATATATATATATATAGATACTCGTATATATATATATATATATTTATATATATATATATATATATATATATATATATATATATATATATATATATATATGTATTTATATAATGTATTTTATTTATTTGGATACTGGATTATTTTTTAAACATTTATAATAACACTAAGTGAAAAGTATTTGTATATTTATACTTATGTTCTCATTTTTGTTTTTTACAGGATGGTACAGAGGAGAAAAGAGAGCTATGACTTTCGCAATCTCACGAATTTGGAGGGAACCAACTGACTACTCAAGTAATTGTTTCTTCTGCATGGTGAACCCTTCTGCAAGAAAAACGCGCCAATCCCAAACAGTTCTGTCTCCCCGTACCCACCTTTCCAACAAGATAGCAGCAGTTTTTAGAAAGGAAATGCAGTAGAGAAGAAGATGAAGTCATTGATCCAGATTGAAAAGTTGCGACTAAGGAGAGAAACCCATAATACCATAACCAAAAAGATCTCAACGACCTTGTCAGAGATCTTGGTCTCATAAAGAACAATGCTGCGCTTGTAACTTCGGAATTTGTCAGTTGATAGTGTGCCAATATGAGGTAAATGAAAGTGTCACCAGTGTTTTTCAAGTTTTTCTCACTCCTCAATATGAGCTTTGCTTTTGTCACAATGTGCCCTGTCTGTTTGAGGCAATCGGAATCGCCTGTAACCCTACGGAGTGGTGACTCTTCATTGAAAGCTTGTCTAGGAGCCTCAAAGCAGTGTTGCTTCGCAACGGGAACATGTATCAATCTCTTCCCCTTGCTCACTCGGTCCAGCTCAAAGAGGAATACACCATTGTCAAGATCTTACTAGATGCATTGAAATATGAAGATTACTGTTAGAAGGTTATCGGAGACTTCAAAATAGTGGTCATCTTGATGAGTCTCCAAGGCAACTTTACCAAATTTCCCTGCTACCTTTTCCTTGAAACAGCTGGGAGACGGTGGTACACTGCCATCAGCGGGGTTGATCACAATGGACCGATTTTAGTATCAGGAGAAACAACGTCAAATGAGAGCCTTTGTTGCACCCCCGAAAAGTACTCTTTCCTCCTCTGAACTTAAAATTGGACCTTATGAAACAATTTATCAGAGCTCTAGATAAGGAGGCTGCCGCTTTAAATTATCTCCAAGATTTCTTTCCTAAGCTATCTGCATTAAAGGTGGAACCCGGGATCTTCAGCGGTCTACAAATATAAAAGATCATGGAGTGCAAGGAGTTTCCGGAGAAGCTCACTAGTTCGGAAAAAGAATCGTGGGGCAGATTTATCGCAATGTTTCTGGGCTTCCTAGTTAATTACAAAGCAGAAAGCTATGTAGAGCTTTTGATGTCCTTTGCAGGATGTCCTTGAAAGTTCATATTCTTGACGTTCATCTTGATAAATTTAAAGAAAACATGAGAGCATACTCCGAGGAGCATGGCGAGCGCTTTCACCAGGATCCACTGGACTTTGAACGCCGCTATCAAGTATCGTAAAATGAAAATCTGATGGGACACTATATTTGGGGGTGGAATTGTAAAAGTAATTTACAGAATAAGCGTAAATCATGGAAAACTACTCATTTTTAATATTTTAATTGTCTCACTTATGTAACTTTTGAATAAATAAATGCTATTTTTGTATCATCTCGTTTTGTTTCTACTTCATGCAAATAAAAGTTCAAATTCGTCACTTCCTTCCAGAGGCAATAAGTAAACTTTACATATATATATATATATATATATATATATATATATATATATATATATATATATATATATATATATATATATCATTATCCTCGGCACAAAAGCATATTCGAAATAAATAAGTGTTTTTTCATGTATCCTAGACAGAAGCGAATAAAAAATAACAGTTGCTACCCATAGACAAAAATCGAGTTACACAGTGTAATATTTTTTAGATTTTTAAAATATCACAGTTATTAAAGAGTAAAACCAAAATACTAATATTACAGAACTCCTCCCCACCCCTACCCTTTTCAAACGTCATAAACCTACTATTTTGTGCATTAACCTTTAGCTCACAGGTCAGACATACTCTTTCAAATGCTTCGATTAACATTTTCGTCTCACCTGTTAACACTATGTAGATCATTAGTGTATATCAACATAGATAGGAGCCATTTATCACCATTTCCCATCAATTTCTTCTCCATTTGTTTCATTCGCATTCTTATTCCTGAGTACTTTATCTATTAGGATATTAAATCTTAATCGCGAAATCACACACATTTGCATTACTAATTCACTTATGTCAAAGCCACCAAACCATACAATTTTTTACACAAACTGACGCCTTAACTTCTGCATAAATATTTTTCACACCATCACATAGTTTGCTCCTCACTCCATTCATTGCGAGAACTTTCCTTGTGCTCATTATCGAACCAACCTTGCCCTTTCTAGAGATTAATTAACACAGCATACAGTTAACATTCATATTCTTTCTTTTTTTTCAGCTAGGTTTATACATTAGCCTAAACATAGGAAACAAACACCCTCCCCACTCTAATCTTACCTTGCTTATTGCCTTTTAATCCAGTAATTATCCTTCGCGAAGAAAAGATTAGATTTTTACATACTCGTAGGTCATTCCTACAATATACAAGGGACTTAGTCCACTGTAATTCTTTGCATACACCTTTCTATTTTCTAACATTATAAGAAGAAGTGCTGAGATATCATTTTTCAAATTCCCACATCTTTATCAATTTACTATATTCTTATCGCTTCCATACCTTTTATATCTTCTCTGGTAAGTAAAGTAGGTATGGGTATAATTGGATATCATCCTGCATCTACAAATATAAAAGTTTTCTACCAAATTTGAGTTCAAATGGGTTATTACGCTTTGAGTAAAGTTTGAGTTTTGGATAGGATAACCCCAGAGTTTATCACTAATTTATTCTAAATTTTAACTAACATAATTAACATCCTTTTTAACTGTTTATCTAAATATTACTCTTATTAAAGCTATATTATTTTAGCTAAAGCGTTATAATAATGATTTATAGAAACAGGTACCAGAATTTGGGGGACCTAGTAAACTTCTCATTAAGGTTATGTGAAATAAAAGAATCTCATTTTCAATCAAGATGGTAAAGAACCAGTAAAGAGTAGAAGGTAAATACCAACTCTAGATATAATAAAATGCATTTTTTCATCGAAGATACTTCCTTCCAATCCATTTCAGATTGGAAAGACTACATTTATATTTGTTCAGATATGAAAATGATTTATTAAATATTCTTTGATGACTTTCAAAAAGATTTATGAGTCAAAACTTGAACTTAATTATTATTAAACTAGGCTATATTTGATTTTTTACTTCCTTCCAAATTTATTTGAAGAAATTCCACTTTAGTACTTCATTTTAAAAAATCCTAGATGAGTGAAACTCTCCATCCTAAATTAAACATGAAATGATTTGACAGCAAATCCACTGGTTTGGGTGGAATCTAAATTTTAAAACAATTATGCTCCATCTGGCACAGTTGTCTTATTGCCTGTAACTGACAAGTCTGGTCGAAATATATTTTCCAGATCTTTTTATCGAGAGAAATAGAATTCAATCTTTGTCATTCGCACAGAGGTTAGATTTTATATATTGTGTTATCCTTTCCTTTATAAACTATTTTTCTATTACATAATTGTGCATCGTAGTTTTTAAATTAGAATTAAGAACAATTTCTTGCAAAACAAATGTAAATACAAATTTTATAGCTTTCCATAAATTGCATTTAATAAATTTCAGGGTTTTGCGCGCCGAGTATTTTTGTGGAATTATAAAATGAAAGAAAAGATTTTCTTTAATGTAAATTATATTCTGCTGAAGTGTGTTGTATGATTATGTCTTAGAAGTTGTAAAATTTAAAAAAACTTTTGACGGTAAGTTTGCGTCATAAATTGTGTGGAATGGAGTAAAATATTTTGTTGTATATTAATTTAATGTTTTATCTCCTTTGTTTTCATTTGGTCTTGGGAATGAGTTTCATTTTATTTGTATGGTCTAAATATTTTTTGTCACTCATGGCATTTGCCTATTACTTACATCTTATTTAGTTTAGATTTAAAGAGTAAATATGTGAAAGAAATAAGAATTTTTAGGTTCACTTGATTTTCAACCGTAAAGACAATTGAGTAAAAAATAGATTACTAATACAGACTTCCTAAATCAAATCACCTCAAAAATCATGATTACTTTACAAATTGATTTTATCTTGCTATATTTTTGATTAGGTATGACATTTACAACTTTAAGGTTGTCTCATTTATTATATACAAATTTCAAGTGGGTTTAGTTACTTAAAATATTAGTAGTAGGAGGGGTTTTATAATTATGGTCCAGTTATATTTGATTTAGTTACTAAGTTTTTTAGATTTTTGCAATTGAGTCAATGGTTATATAGAGCAATAAACACAGCGGGATGGTTTTCACAATAACTATCCAGGTATCTTTTTCATAAGGTGATTGGGCAGAAATTTCTTACAACTGAGCCAATGTGAATACATTTTGAAGATAGAGGATACTCTTACCTTAGTATTAACCAATAGTATATAATTCAAGGTGATTAGAAGTGAAGCTAGCCAGGGTTAACCTAAGAATCTGTCTTTGGCAAAAAGAAACAGTGAAACTACAAGAAAATAAGTCGATGCTATTAAAGAATTTTGCTACTAAAGAGGGAAGCTTGCTTGTCGATGTCATAGGAGTTAGCTGAAGCAGGTTGGCTGGGTCAGCAAGAAGTGGGTGGGGAAAATGGAATGCTGCGATAAATACTGCACTTTCAACCTCGGAAGGTAATGTACATTTCTATGAATTTCTGAGTTCTTAATTCATAGCTATCTGATAATCCTTTAATTACTATTATTATAATAACGCAGCTTTTCTCAATGTGCCGGCGTTGGTTATTTCGGGAAATCTTTCCAAGAAAGAAGGAAGTCTAACACAAAATATCGCTATCATGTTATGGATTCAGATATGCCATTCAAAGCTCTTTATTTGATGTTACAATGAGGACACACGAATCAAGGGTGAAAAGATTGTCCACATCAAGGATAATATTCGTTTTAAGACATTAACGATTTTTAAATTTTCAAAGATATAAAGTTCTTAAATGATGTTCACCGATATCCTTTTAACCTTCCAGAACTTAATAATAACATAGTTATTCCTTTTGCGAAAATATGTTATTATTTTTCAAAATTTCAAACTCTTCTCGTCATTTGCAGTATTACCTTCAACTTTTGGTCTGATTTTAGCTTGACTAGTTAGCCAATAGCATGTTATGTTATATTTACAGACGATATGCGTGTGCGTATTCTGACTTATTAGCCAATAGCATGCTTAGCTATATTTCGGACGGTTTGCGCAGAGCTGAGTCTTCAGTTTAATTGTACAAATGGCCTACGTTGGTTATTCTAAGTCACAATACCGAATAATACGTGAAGTCTTTGAAGACGATATACAAGCCTTAAAAATATATAGGGCTCACAATAGAATCTCGCAAGTTATGAAATGCTTTACAGGCTGCAGGATTTGTAAATTTAGCAAAAATCGAAATTTCTTTTACTGAAATATATGTAATTGCAAAGTATTCGAAAGGCCGTGAAACCTTATTCAAATTTTGGTTAGAGCATTTAAGTGAATGTGTCTTTCTAATGACCACATTCGACCAAGTGCTAGCTAGCCTCCTGTTTATAAACTCTTTTCTGCGCAAAACATTGTTTCAGTGAAAAGGTTTAGGTTAGGTTAGGTTAGGTTAGGTAAGATAAGGTAAAGTAAGGTAAGATAAGGTAAGATAAGGTAAGGTAAAGTAAGTTAAAGTAAGGTAAGGTAAGGTAAATAAGGTAAGGTAAAGTAAAGTATGGAAAGGAAGGTTAGGTTAGGACTAGTTCTGGATCTTTTAAATAAATTTGAAATGCGTTTTCCTTAAGAAGTTTTATGTGTACTTTTCAGATCTGAAACTCATTTTCGCTGGAAATACAAACTTTTCCTATTATGGAACGTCAGGCGATTATTGTTAAAGTATACATTACCGGAAAAAACGAATGTCGCATAAGAAAAACACACTTTTAAATTCTTAGAAAAGATGTCTTAAAACGAATAATTACCCACATCAATACTAGACTAAATATTTTAACTAACGACCAATGTATATATATATATATATATATATATATATATATATATATATATATATATATATATATATATATATATATCGATGAGGATTGTGTCTAGGGAGCCTAAATTTAATGTAAAACAGAAACCTCAAGGCGAGGAAAATAGCTGGCATCATGCTTTTTATTTACAGGCGACGTTTCGACCACAATACGGTTATCTTCTTAGGCGATCATGTGTTTGAATGATGTCATTTTTAAATATCGTTTGGCTTCGCCCAGTAATAGTTTTTTTAGAGTTGTTTTAGAGTTAATTACATAATTTATTAATCAGTAGTCTGCTCACTGATGAATAATGTCATTTTTGAATGGCCTACTTGTTAAAACTATTACTGGGCGAAGCCAAACGATATTTAACAATGACATCATTCCAACACATGATCGCCTAAGAAGATGACCGTATTGTGGTTGAAACGTCGCCGGTAAATAAAGGAACTATTCATTCAATATCTAAACAAAGCACTATCATAGTGTATGACTGAAATGTGATTTTATTTGCCATATAAAAAAGAACGAGAAGTATCACAGTGTAAAGACGAAGGTAGGTCATGAACTAGACTAGGCTTTGTGAGGAACAATTGGCGATTTAATGCATACTTCCTGATGCGTCGCAGACGGAAATACGAAGCAATCCCTATTCTAAGTTTGGTCCAATCTAGAATGTATATAAATGAATCTTAATTGATTTTAAAAAGTTAATTAAAGAGAATCAAATGTAAGCACTTGTTAAATATCTTAATGAATATAAGGGTAAATATGTAGATCAGCGGCTCGGCCGAAAAAGTGGATTTATGTGTGTTTACCTCTCGTTCACCCCTGCCGGAATATTCATGCGCGTTTGAGTCATCTGACGTCAGACCCCACCCCCACCCCCATTATAATTCGCAAAACGATTAAAGGCGCTGACATGATTTGGTTAAAACATTCACTTCTGTAAACGTTAGGATATTAGTCTATAAACAATTAGGATTATATATTGGGGGGCTGTGCCCCCCAGACCACCCCCTCCCCATTGTGTTTACACCCACGCGAGCCGTCCCCTTAAATGTACTCCAAAACGTGAAACATTTTGGAACACCAACGAAATAGTACTTCCCAGCGTTCGAGCCGCTAATATAAATATTTACCAATATAAGTTAGAGTTTAAAGCCTGGAAAATATATCTATCAAATATTGCAATTATATTTATTTTGCAGGATTCATTATTCATTTAGTCATTTAAAAATAAGCGGAGTTATCCTTCTATTTTTTGCTGCATCGTTTTCTTTAAATATATTATTTTAAAGGACACTTACCTATTGGGTGAATTAATTCCTTCGCTCTCCTGTCCAACATCATGACTTTCTCTCCTCTCTCTCTTTTCGGGGGAATGTGGATCATATAACTCATAATCACAGCTCTCCTCATGTTGGGGTGGCCTTTGTTGCTGTTGCGTCTGATGCAACGAGTTCCGTAAGACCTCCTCGAAGGAGGCTGAGAAGGTTGACGCTCTTCTACTGCCGCAGGGAGATTCGAGGTGGGAAGAGCCTCGTCCAGAGTGCTGCTCGCGTTCAAGGGCAGCCCTGGCTTGTTCCAGAGCTTCTCCAGGGATGAGACTTACTCTCCTGGATGTGCGGCCGGGGACTTTGGTTTTGAGACCACCTCGTTTTATGGACGCAGGGGGGAACGCCTTCTCCCCCGACCCACAGTCTGACTCTCTTCGCGAACTCGGCATGAGTGGACTCCTTTGAATGTCGAATTCACTGTCATCTTGGTCCAAAACCTACAAACGGAGGAGAAATCAATATTAGCCCTTCGATTCACATAAAACTTGCAAATAACCTTTATTGATCACTCCCTCTCCTCCCGAAGATAGAAATATATCGTTGAATTAATTTATATTTTAGCAGTTAGCAAAAAGCTATAGAGTCAGATAAATGTATCATGGATATAATATTCTTGTAGTGAAAAATGTCTTCAAATTTAGGTAAAATGATATTTAATTTTAATCATAAGATGAAATATTTAAAAAAGACAGAGCTTGATGACTTCAGGGTGAATAAACCCAATATATAGAAGTGAATTATACTTTTACCGTTTCGTTTTAATCAATCATCTTAAAGTATATATAATGATGAAATATTTGAGATATGCCATTGCTATAATAAGTTAGGACTTTATAAATGAATATAAGTAACAATTCTACTGTTATTTTAGTGTTATGAATAGTTTAGTAAGTATTACTAATGAATTCAAGATTACTTTCGTCTATTTAATTGGTAAGGTTATGCATTTGTAACGTTAAAAGTAAATCACTGTTTAACCTCAATTCAAAATTTAATAATAAATAGATTAGAAATTGACTTAAAACGATGAGAAATTTATCCACTTCTACTCTCTCGTAGAAGATGGTCATAAAGGACTTTGAAGATTTTTAAAACAATGAGGAAGATTGACTCCAATTCTTTGGTTTTTGTTGGTTAATAAGGTTTAACGCCCTCTTTCGCAATTTACTGGGGCTAAAAGCGCGAGAAAAAGCATCATTTTCTCTTTGGGCACTGGGGGTGGGAAAGGATGTAGCTACTCCAGGATTCAGTTGTTACAGGGGTATTGTCCCTGTTATACCATCACTCCAGTGTAGGGTAGATAGTCATAATTAGATAGTATGTTTGCGATTAATCTTAAAACAAAATTGATTAAAAAAATCCATATTATGCAGATATTCATTCAATCCTAACACTATTTTGCGGAATTAATGAGATGCAGGACATTTAAATTACTCTCCCGTATCTCAATTTTTCTTCGTATCCAAAAATGTCCATAGATCTGAATCTATGAAGCTCGATCTGTTTCTGCAGCCGCAACGTTGGTCGCTCATAAATAACATTCATTCACGCGAGCTCATAAACTGCCACACATGATGTAAAAACGTTTACCCATTGTAAGTATATTATATGATAGGGAGAGTGCACAACTCTCCTGAAGCTGCCTTCACCCCACAAATATAATGAGCAGCAAATAAAGATATTTTTGTAGCACAATATAAGTATTTCAAACAATATGCCGCTGTATTTATTTGCGACATGGCTTTTTATCCCGGGCAATAATAACGGTTATGTTAAAGTAATTAACATTACGTTGTTTTGCTGATATTTTATAAGATGTGTACATGGAGTTTATGAACGGATCTGTTTGTTTTGAACGAGAATGAACCATGTGTGTTAAGAGCAAATTGTTATCTTGTGTTTACTGTCACAAAAGGGAAGGGTTTGAGTGAAGCTGTTTAATACGAGGGACGGGAGCAAATCTATACGAATGGAAAACAATAGGAAAATACACACCTTGGTTCGGAATCCACGTTAAGCTGGTAGGTTCACTGACTTATACAACTACCATGGTGTTGTTGCTCTCTGAATGTCTTATAGGTAATTAATTAGTTTAAAATCATTGATGATAAGGCAAATTAACTTTTCTTGAAATGTATTGTCTCTAATTGAAACGTGTCGCTATGGATGATCCAAGTTTGTAAGGGAGGTCATAAAAATAATGATGTATCTGGATGACTTCAGATTTTGTCTACATTACAAGTTTACACTCTAATTAACGACCCTATAGTCGTCATCTTTCTTTTAAAATTAGAGTTATGGTCTAGAAGAGTAGAAACGAGCTTCAATTGGTGGGAAATTAATCCACATCAGTTGTGGTAAGTAGCAAGATGGAAGCCCGATTCAATTCATCTGCCATACGATATTGATACTTGTTCGAATCCCACGTTAAAATGTAAGAGGTGATTGAGAAATATAATGCCTCAAATTTAAGTGCAAATCGGTTCTAAAAACCCATAACAAGCTAATAGTTCTTCGGTACAAATTATTTGCTTGGAAGGCAATGATAGTTATGGTTTGACACAGAGCTATGGAACGAACCAACTCGGAAGGTAATAAAAAAGGATAAATTAAGGCGTGATCCGAGGATTCTTATTTTACACCAAACTAATTTTCTTCTCTTGTTTGTTTTAAGTGATTTAACTATCCTACATGTTGCGACCGTTGCTAGACAGCCTTCCATTCTGATTCTTCTGTCCTCTCCGCACCATTTGATACTACTGAGCACACTGTTTTTTAAAGGCTTCTGAGAATTCGTGGCTGAATCTAGAACTGATCTCAACTGGTTCCGCTGGTACTTTTCATCTTTTACACATTCTATCCACATCGGTAATCCTGTAGCTCGGCCGGAAGAGGTCCGTTTTTAATGTTCCACAAAGATGAGAAGCAAATCCATCTCTTTTTCTCCAGCTTCGTTTGTTGAAACTCTTAGAAATAAATCTACCCTCCGTTTTATAACATTACTGAACAACTCTCGATCATCTTTCTAGTGACGTGTCGCAGTGCAAAAAATATTACTTCCTAACTTGACTTTGAGGCATCAAATGCAATTTTATCTCCAACTATATAAAATATAAGTTTAACTTTCGAGAGTTTTCTCTCAAAAATCATATTACAAACGATTGTAAATCCTCACTCCGTAATCTCCACTGCATCTGCTTTACATGGAGATTGCTATTTATGCCTTTGTCATCTGAGCCTTGACTACTGCCAATCTACTATTTGTGGATCATAACAAGCTACCATTTTTCTTCCTCTTCTTCGAATATAGTAGTTTTCAACCGGGGTGCAGCGGGAGGAAGCGACAAAATATATATTTTTTTTAATGCCTAAATTGCAAAAGTATTTGTATTTCAAACATTTATTAAAATAAATCTAACGACACTTGAAAGTATGTTAAAACTAGCTTCTCTCCATTGTGAAACATAAAAAAACCGAAAAGAGAAAGATTTCATACAGTGAATGAAGAAATTATATTAATGAATTATGTGATACTGATGAAGCTTAAATTTCCCATTAAACTGTTAGAGGTAAGATTTATTTATTTTCTTAATTTTATGTTTATTTCGATTAAATTAGGTTATATATCAATAGTGGTTAATTTTGAAGTGCTTTCCACGTAATTATGTATTTATACGTAAATAATATTATATTGGGGTGCCACGGCTACTTATAGATACCAATTACGGTGCCACTATCATATAAGTCCGTTTATATATGTCCCTTTATATATATACAGGGTGTTCGGAAAGTCACTGTGCACTTACATATTTATCAACATAAATGTTTCAATATAGAAAACAGGAGGTAAATATGAATCACAATTATAAATTATGTTGAAAGTGACCCCCTTGGCAGCAATACAGGCTTGGACCCTTCTTATTTTGTTTCTAAACACCACTATCAGTTGCACGTACATATTTATTAACATAAATGCTTTTGGGTCGAAATCTGAAATATAAAAAAAAATTATTAGAAAAGTGCACAGTGACTTTCCGAACACCCTGTATAAGTCTTTTACTACGTATTCTTCTCCCTATCCCCTAACTCTGCACTCGGCTTCTACTCCACTACTAATTGTTTCTCGTAGTCCTATATGAGGCATGAGCAATCGTTTTTCTCTCTATTTGCGCCAAGAATTTGAAATGATCTGCCTTTTGTGATACGATGACCTCCCCCCTCCACCGATGGTACTTTCAACCATGCCTTAAATAGACACCTCTGCTGTCTAGCTTTCGTTCTGTTGATTTCCGAGCGCTCTGTCAGGACCCGTGCTTTGAAAGGTGCCATATAATTATACTCATTATTATTATTATTATCATTATTATTACTATTATAATGATTATTATTATTATTACTATAATTGCTTTTATTATTACTATTATATTATGTTTTATTCATCTCGTAATCGTTTTATTTTTAATTTTATGTCGTCATTGCACCTTTTAACTATTAAATATTAAAAGAAAAGTTGCCTACTGATTTTAAGATCAGAGAGGTGATATAAGCTAGAAGTAACACGCAAATTAAGAAGGAAAATGAAAAAAAACAATTAAAATTCTTATGAAAACAAGATATATATAAGTAAGTGAAAATAAGCATTGTTTAAAAAAGGATAATGTATGTAGAGTGCGAGCTAAAGTTTTATATATGTAATGCTCCTAAAAATAAGTCAGTGCTATTTTGAGAGAAAAAAAATGAGAACCTATAAAATTAAAAATGAAGAAAACACGCGAAAATATATTTATTTTTAAATGTGATCTTATAAATTATTCCAGTCACGCCGATAACATTCACTTATTGTTATGAATTTAGCATGCATGAAAGGGCCGGATCAGATCTTTCCTTAAATTGGGTTAGAACTTCATGTCCAGTGGATATTGCAGATTCATGGAATTTTTAAATAAAAATCCAAGCAAGTGTTCTGACAATTGTCCTCATTTAACGCCATTATTTTTATGCAAGGTTAAATCTATACAAATTATTGGTTTCTTTGGGCCCATCCATATATACACCGTATATTCATTTTTTTAAAGAAGCTGCTGAATTGTAGGCAAATATAAAACTGGTTAATCGATCATTTATATATTTTTCTTATGTTTCTTGAAGCAAAAAAAGAAGATATATATATATATATATATATATATATATATATATATATATATATACAGAGACGTTAAATGATATGAGACTTTGTATAGAATTAATTTCACTTTAGTTTCAATTTATCACTCCGCTAAGATTAATGGAACGGTTTATTAAGTAAAGACGCTCATAATTTATATTTATTAATAAGGTCCTAGGTTGAAATTCATCTTGGTCTCCTCAAATCAGGGTCCTTGAAGTTCGCCTGAATGGAGAGCTTTCTTCGGGAGCCGGATAGAGAGTTGTGTGAGAGACAGTAATCCACTTCTTCAGTGATTATAATAATTAACATGACTTCAATGAAAATTAACGCCGCAAATTAGGGAAGTTTTACAATTTGGTGAAATAATAAAAAGTGTATTTAATAAAACTGCTTTTAGCCATGATAACAAGCTGAACGAACTTTCGAAAGCGATATCATGCCCGAAATAGGTGATTATCATTCATGTTGGCCCTAACGTTCATCTAGCATTCTTCCACATGTCATTAATAGTATGGAGCCGCTGGATCGTCTTCTCAATAACGTTCCAAGAGGATCAAATATGGGGAGTGTCTAGGACTGATGCCATAGGTCACTTGCTGGGCACCGTTCGAATTGAAAGAGAGGTCAGGGTCTTACAGATTGATGTTATAGCTTTTGACTGTCCAGCTTTTCAAACTCGGCTTGACGAGCGTGTTTTGCTACTCGATTGGTGGGATTTGCATTGAACCTAAGTCCCTGCGTGAAAAGGTCGTGAAGTATAACATGCTATCTTTGTTCAAGACCAACAGAACTGTCACCACCCACGGAAACCTTTTGCGCATAACTGTGATTGCTCTTTTTTATCTTATGGGGGACGACGGAACTCGGTTTCTCATCATACCTTGTACACATGCAGACAAAATTCCCATGCAACCAGAGAGCCTTTGACCGAACTCCTGACTATCGCTTGTAGGTAATGAGAGACAACGAACAATGTCCTGCCTTACCCCATATGAGATTATTTCTCTCTCCCAGTTCCGGCCCAGGAAACTTGTCTTAAGAATTCAATTCTTTTGTAAGCAATAGAAAAGCTAGAATTCTAAATTCGAAGAGAATATAACGAGCTTATCGAGAGGTGAGTAGCTCATAACAAAAGATGAAACTTTCGCGTGCAGTCTACCAGGTCATGTATACTTTAGCACGCGCTCTACCTACATTTTTTCATTTCAGCGCGCGGTCTACCTATTTTTATACACTTGACATGCATTCTACCTACACTATGATATTTTTATACTACAGAATGAAAAAGCCAAAGTGAATAAGGTTGAATAATGATATATTATTAATAACTCGCACTTAATCACACAAATCATAATCATTCCGAATCAAAATAATAAAAAAATGCTTAATATATTAGTTCATAAATTGTCTTCATTATGAAAGAATTCATTGATACTGCACAGTTGATTCAAACAATTTAACTTAAGCCATTTAATTAACGATACACACTTCGTGTATTATTTGGGAATGCTACAAAGAAATCTGCTACACTTTAGACTACAGTCTATCTAACCTAATCTAACCTAACCCGGTCAGGCTAAAAGTCATTTGACAAGGTAGATTACGGACATTGCTGTAGACCGCACGCTAAAGTAGCGCTGAATAAAATTCCTTGTTTATGTTCTTTCTAAATAAAGCAGTTTTCACGAAATTGGTAATTTAGGAACACGATGCAATCAAACTGTAAACAAGGGTAAAAGGTAATTAGAGTCACCACGCACATACAAAAGCGCGAACAATGAAATAAATGTCATCTATGACTATTTTTGTATATTATTTTACTTCCTCGTTTCGCAGAATATCCATTACATAAATCATCGTAAACGTTCAATTCAATTCGCTATACAGAGTATCTACATAAATAAGGAAAATTACATCTCGCAAAAATTATTCGAAAACAATTGCCCCAAAACAATTTTCTTAAACATTTATTATAAATGCAATTATTCGATTGTAAAATTATTCGAATTAGAAATTATCCGAAATGAAAGTTGTTTGAAATGCAGAATACTAAAACAAAATATTAAAACAGTTTGTTCCGAAACAATTACAAAATGTTAAAGCAGTTAAGTAGTGTGCAAATAATCAACGACTTAAACATATTTGCTAAAGGATGCCACTAATTATTTAAGTCTTTCAATTATTTGAAATGAAAGATATTTGAAACCTCAATGTAAATAAAACAGTTGTCTCAAATTGTGCGAATTGGCAACTATTAGAAATGAAAGATATTTGAAACTTCGAGGTAAATAAATCGGGAGTCTATAGAAGCCTTCAAAGATTTCCAAATTTATTACAAGTGAAAAGGGCAAACCTATGCTCAAAATTGATGGTTACCTGTTTGTCAAAGATAAGCAGGTAGATAACAAAATATATAGAAAATGCAATATGTTTGCTCTATATTGTAAATGTCGAGAAATCACTATTGATGGTGATGTGATAAAAGTTTCTTGTGAAGATAATCATGATGGTAATACAATAAATCTACAAGTGTGTAATATTATGAATAGAATTAGGCAAGGTGCGCAATAAACCCGTGATTCTCTTCAATATGTTATTTCTAATGCCTCGTAAGTAAATGAAAGAACAGCTCAAGCTTTACCAGCATTAAATTCTATCAAAAGTTCTATTCAAAGTGTAAGACAAAAGGAGAGGGAAAGTTTAGCTAATCCCACCCATAGGAAAGAAAGTATTTTCAATGATGAGCAAACAAAAACTAACAAAGGTGTTCAATTTTCGCTATATGATTCAGGACATTGCGACGACAGGTTACTAATTTTTCCAACTCAGAATAATTTAAACTTACTTGCATAATGCAAACATTTACCCTCTGGATGGGACTTTAAAAAGTGTACATAAATTATTTGAACAATTGTATTCAATACATGATGTCGAAGTATTGTTAGGCCCTTATTCATCTCTGTAAGAGAATTGTATATTTGAGGACTTTAGACCGCCAGTCTGATACTTCTACTTATGAAGGGAAACCATTCCTCTATTGGCTGAGTGGTCTTATTAACTAACTAATATATATATATATATATATATATATATATATATATATATATATATATATATATATATATATATATATATATATATGAGACTGCCACAGCGTTTAATCCGTTTTAAGGAAAGAGCCAGTCAAACACGTCAGGATCTAGTGAAACACCAAAAATTAACCAAAAATATATTCTTTTAATTTATCCATTAACTCAAAAATATTTACAATAACATATATAAGTTTAACATGGTTCACATGAATTAAGCATGGGCCTATTCCAGACTAAATTTATGACCAACGCAAAGTAGGCCTCACGTAAATAAACCAATTGCCAGTTAGTTAATTTATCGAAACCTTTTAGTATAGTGTTTAGCCACAATTTACGTGCCATTAATCTTAACTAGCAATAAGACAGGAGTCACTAAATATTATCACTCCTTTTGTTAGCTGGGGTACAGTATTAAAAATTCCCCTCAATCAAAACAAATATAAATTTTTGTTCGGACTTACATGACCATGAAAGGATCAGGGTTGACGGATGTCGCTATATCGGAATTTTCACGCTTCTTTAAGTTGCAGCGGCCGACTGGATTTTTTTCACGAGAAGTGGAGGGTGGGGAATGGGATAGGATGTCAAAAGATCTTCTTATATCTTTATCTCCGGTTATACGTTTAAAAGCCGGAAAGAGGAGTTGTGCTATCTGGTTCAAGGAGTACTCTTCTGGGTAGTTCTTGAAGTCAGTTAGTATCATCGTCTTCTTGAGGGGTTGCCCAACTGGGTTTTGGGCTTCTTCTCTCTCAATTATTGAAATTGCAATTTGTGAGTCACTCGAGGGTGAGCGGGTCTTCTTTGCTCTTGCTCCCGAATTCCTGTTTGGCACTAGAAATTGTGATCTAGCCAGACTTCTTACTAAATCTGTGAAGAATAACTCGGTATGGCACCGATACAAAACGTGACAATCTTCTAAAATTTAGAAATCAATTTCGAAGCTGGGTGAGGGACCGATCTCCTCGATCTAGTCCTCTATCTTCTCTCACAGAATAAATCCTTTTCTTTCCTTACGGGTTATTTATAGTCCGGCGACCGCCCCACCTTAGATGGACGGGGCGAGGCCCCTTAGGAGAGTGCGAAGAGTGAGAGGAGGGTGGCACCACGGAGCCCAGGTCGGCTTCTTAATCAGAGGCACTGACGACCGTCACAATCCTTGGTGTTCTTTTGATCTGGCACCGCTTTTTGGCGCGCTTTAACCGATGGCCTCTGGGTAGGTAATCAAATCTTTTGAAAGCTGCTTAATGCTCTTTTGTGGTTATCTTGGTAGAGCAGCTCGACACCGACTACCTATTCGGCGGGGAGATCAAATCTTCTGAAGTTTGGCTGTTAGTCCGACAGCTAAGGTTCTCACGCCCCTCCTCTTTTGGGTACGTCTGTCTCACTGTCTCCGACGAGGAACTTTAACGTATATGTACGCTTGGCCCTCTGGGTGTAGTTATGTTATAATTCCTCTACACATGGTGTCATAGATAACGATCATCTTCGTTAGTGTATGTCTTACTCCCATGAAAATGTTTGCTGAAATTAAGTCTCATCCCACAGTTTGGAAATATTTAGAAGCCCTTAAAAAAGAACAGGGTTAAAAGAAATTAATATTGTAAAGGTAATTGCAAGATACGAAAAAAAATGGTTTAAAAAAATATTGTGACGTTAACGAAAGACTTAAAAAATTAGTGGCATCCTTTAACAAATATCTTTCAGGTTTATAAGCACTCTAATTTCAATTTTTTAATATCTGAATAAAAATTACCTACTTAACTGCTTTAGTATTTTGTAATGGTTTCGGGATAAACTGTTTTAATATTTTTGTAATTATTTCTAAATTAAGTATTCTGCATTTCGAACAACTTTCATTTCGAATAATTAATTGGCAATTCGAACAATTTTCGTTCGAACAATTTTACAATCTCGAATAAACGTTTTCGAACAATTGTCAGTAAATCCCTGTAAACGATCCTTTTTTCGGAGAACAGAAAAACAAATATCCCCATTTTTTATATCCTTCACCTAAATACAAATGCATTCTATTCTTAAGGATCCAACACAACTTGAAATGAATTTAGCTCTAAGATTTTGTCTCTTGTAATATTCGAATGTTTTTCCTAGATTACAAAAGCGCCTTGGATACCGGTTTCAAATGGGCGAGATTATTGTATACCAACTAGAAATTATTGAAAATAGACCTGAATTTCCCTCAACAACCTCAAGCATTTCAGTACAAACTAAATAAACAATGGATAACTTAAAAAAATATAAAAAATTAAGACAAATATATAAAAAACAAAACAAGTGTTAACTCTGTGAATAAAACAGGAAATATGTGAAAAAAACATTGTCTCTAGTATTAGGCCTGTCAATATAAGGAGTTTATTAGAATCTTAAAATCTCATCCATCAATAAGTTAAAGTAGGATCCATAAGTTTTTTAAAATAGTATTATTAAAATTTATTATTAAAGTATCATTAGTTATGAAAGTGTGATGTCTCCCTAAGAAGATAATGTGATCTGTATGTATACGTATAATTGGGCATGAATTTATAGCATTTGCGTTGTTCTGCGTCATTGTTTCCAATCTAGAAAGAAATTCGAACATAGTTTCATATTTATAGTATTATAACTTACCATCATCAGGAATATGGTTCTACCCTTCTAAAATGTGTCTGTCTATTTGTTCATTTCTTTCCATATTAAATTATGCAAAGAGATTACTAGGGTATTATTATATCATTTAGTGAGAACTTTGATCATGTATGGGAAAAAACCCGATCATTATTCTTTAATATTTAGGATTCTTTAATCTTCCAAGAGTTATCATTCTTATATTTTTTTATATTACACAACAATAGTGGAAGTATTCAGTAATGGCAAAACGATCTCTTTTGACCTTTATGACTTGATTTAATGTTTTGTATATTTATTTTTAATGTGCATATTTATATCTTAAAATCTTGCCTGAATAAATATATAATTTTATTTCAATTATTTAGTAAAATCGTATTTTTTTATTGACATATTTGTCTTAACCTTCTCACAAGCTTGTACAAGTGAAACTTACAAATATTGAAAACTTGTTACAAATTCTTACAAACTTATGCATAAGGCTGTTCGGCTTGTGGCAGGTGGCTTAACTATCTTCTTGGTTTCTAAGCCAACGAAAAGTGTCGTGTCTCGGGTCTCGTCTCTGGTTCTGCCACAACACAGCTTATCTAAGCTATTCTGTCGACGATTCTTACGATATATTAGGAATTTATTACCTTAAATGTTTAATAGTAAGAGAAAACACCTAAAAAAGTATGTACAACCTTTCTCAATTTGTAATTCATCCAATTTTTGTAACAATCCCTTCAGAGAGCGACTATCAATATCCTCTGCGGGAAGACAATCAATAAATTCAAGAAATAAAAAACCCGGGTGTTTTCCGCTAGTTTAGTGGATAGGACGTTTGATTTCTGACATCATGGCAAGTTTGAGATAAAAAAGAGCTTTGGGCTAATTTTTTTCGGGACAAACATATACACTCGTGTGCAGTGGTGGGCGCGATAACGAAAAAATGTATCACGATAACCGATAAATCGATAACGATAACCTTATCGGCGATAACCAAAAATCGATATCTGGCGATAAATTTATCGCCCGATAAGGTGATAACCAATAAATTGATATAATCCAAAATTATAATACAATATTGATTATTGACTATATATAGCGTTTCTTAGTTTCTTACCTGGTGAGGCTCTCCTTCATATCATCATAGGTTTTGAGGATGCTCATCCCTAGCGTCCTCCGGAGGGTACCTCTTTCTTAGGGTTGTGGGTGTGGACCATGTCCCTGAAGCTCTGACTGTCCATAATCTGCAGCAGCCGACAGTCCCAACGTTGGACTTGCAAGCTTCATCAACTTCCTTTGCCTTGTCAGGATGAATCCTGTTGAAGTGGCTCTTCAGGTTGGCCTTGGTGCCCTTATTCACCTTCACCTCAGTGATCTTGAGGAGCAGGACAAGCACTAGAAGATGTAGCTGTCGCCAACCATCTTCTTGTACTTCACTCAGTTGCCAAGAGTGGCCATCGTGACTGAGGCTCAGCCTCAGTGAGCTCAGAGTCAATAGACTCCACTGAGTCTCTTTGGCTTGATGCAGGCACAGTCCCCTGCGACGCCATCACTAATTCAATACTATATAATAGCGAAGCACTGCACTACTAAATTAAAATAAAAATAGGATCAGTTTAGAATAGGGGCGTAACTTCGTAAGTGTTCAAAACTCTAATAAACGGATATTAAAGAATAGCACCGAATAGTATATGCATTCATATACTCGTGCAAAAAAAATTAGAACGGAAGAAGCACGGGAACATAGGGAAAAATCATCAAAGAATAGGTAAAACAGGTAGCGCACAGGAGCAACACCTCGTGACCTATCGTCCGACAGCTGGTGAGAGACTGAATCTGAGCGAACGTTTTAAGAAGACGTCAAGACCGGCCGCCCCGCACTCCGTTCAGTATACGTTCGGTTCACAGCTCAGACCTACCTATTTCTACCTCCAAGGCACGCGCGGCTCACCCCTGTGCTAAACCTGGACAAAAAACTAAAATTATCGATTATCGCTAGTTTGGAACCCCCCAAAAGTATCGACGATACCGATTAATAGAGAACGCGGAAAAAATATCAGATAACCGATAACCCGTATCGTTATCGCGATAACGCCCACCTATGCTCATGAGTACATTCAAGCAAGTACACACAGGCACGATAATACGCACACACACACACACGACTTGCATCCCGAGTCTACCCGCTTCCGCCTTTATTGGTTTGTCGCCAAAAATGTCCCCAGCGCCCCCCCCCCACCCCCACCTAGGTTACTAACCTTTTCAAATAATTGAAAATAATTATGAGGGGTTAATGAGCACATCCACACACGTACACACATACACGAGCATACATACACATACACACAACCTTGAACCCCGAGTCTATCCACCCTCCCCCATTATTGGTTTTTTGCCAAAAATGTTCGGAAAAGACCACATCTCACTATATCAGTCGGTCCGTTTTGCTTATTTTTTTTTACAATTACATCGTAACTATTCGACCGATTCTAACGAAATTTGAAAACACTTATGTTGTTTTACATCATTCTCTTTCGAACGAATTTATCGCCAAACTCTTCCTACGTTTCACCAAATTCTGTATATTTCTTCAAGGTTTTAAGGTCCTGACGTCACATCAGAGCCTTCAAAGAAAACGGAACCACAGGAAAGAAAACGGGGCTGGAAAAATGCAAGCTATAAAATTCTTCTAGCCACCGATTTCTGCAAAATCTTATTTTTCCTTAAATAGCCGGTCCAAGGTACGGAATATGACTCAAATAAATCAACTGAAACATCCATGCATCTAATTCATTAGCAAAATCCCTGGGGAAAACGGGGAAATAGCCCAAAAGTGCGTCACGAAAGGGATGAATGGACTCCTATCGCATTGTGTACAAACGTGAGTAAGCAATAATTAGGGAACAACCTAAAAAAATATATATAAAGCCGGTCATAGCAGTGTCCAAATAATTTTCTACATTAGTTTTCAAATCATTCGATTTATTTTACTAGCCCAAACCCAGGTGAAAAACGATTAAGTACCCAACTAAATACAAATACCGCAAACGTGACTAAGCAAAACAAAAATGGGAAGAACTATTATAAATTAATCACCGCTCATAGCGATTGCAAAATAATTTTGAACATTAGTCTAAAAATCTCTGAAATATATTTTAACATCCCAAACCCAGCGGGAAAACGATTAAATACCCAAATATATAAAGAAACCACCAACATGACTAATCAAAATTTATGAACAAACCTTATAAAATAACAATCGTCGCTCATAGTCATTTCAAAATAATTTCGAACATTACTCTACAAATCCCTACTCTCATAGTAACCGCCCAAACCCAGCCGACGATCCGTTGTTTCCTTTAGTCTATCTATGTAGGAATTGCTCTAGGTGCACATGATTAAAGCTATTTTAATTGTGTTTTCGATGCAGGCTTGGATATTTGTAGCTAGCTTAGGTTTAGTTATTGTACCTTTATCAACGTTATAGCGTCACATTTTAGCCTATTTCTAAAGGAATATCGCAAATTTCATCCTATT
The DNA here is from genome assembly GCA_963969495.1 of Ceratothoa steindachneri. NCBI lineage: Eukaryota > Metazoa > Arthropoda > Malacostraca > Isopoda > Cymothoidae > Ceratothoa > Ceratothoa steindachneri. Next base: position 148,666,116 of record OZ018324.1, on the reverse strand, counting down.
AAATCTATTTTAATTTGGTTTCCGATGCTGGTTTCGAGATTGGGAGCTATTTTCGGTTTCGTTCTTCAAATTTTGGGCCCCTTCAGGCTTAATTCTTTGAGTTGCAACCGCTATGTCGTCACTTCCTATCCTATTCATATATGAATTGCTCTAATGTCACACGATTGAAGCTATTTTAATTGTATTTTCGATGCGGGCTTCAATATTTTTAGCTAGGGTTGGTTGATTTCCTTTTATTGCATATCAGGGAAGTTGCCACTGGACTTTTTACAATCCTTTAATTGATCCATCTAGTTGCTATCTTTTAAATCATATGTCACTAAACCCCTCTGTGTGGAACACGTTCTGAGATGATCCTCTATTCACACCGCATCACACCTAGACTTAATAAATATTTTGCAACCGTAGATGTGTGTGGATGGGATTATAAATTTAGTCCAGACTCTTCATCTACGCTTGATTTCTTCCATCATCTTCGTCGACCAATTGATCTGATTGAATTTGTGTAATATCCTGTCGGTCCAACCACCTTTCAACTACAATAACTGAAAAGAAGTAATTGAATATCTCCAGTTTATGGATTTAGAAGATATAATCATGGGTGAAAAAATCAAAAAAGAGCTTATAGATAAGTTTTTCTATGAAGGAGGTATCTCCGATCGTTACAGTACATGGGTGGATAGGTTTTTCTGCATATTACGTTTTTACATAGTGAATGATGATGAGAAAGTAGTGAACATCGCTTTATTCGACACAAAACCCCTCTTATTCCGCTTTCTCTCATGGTATTCCAACCAACTCACTGATATGATGAAAAACAAGATTGAAAAGGCAAGGTTAAAGAATTCTCTCATCACAAGATCAAGAGAATGTGATGAGTTAGTTTTATCACTCACATTTTAACTTTCTTCTAATATATCGTTTAAAATCTTTAGGAATAGTATTTTTCTCCTTCTCAGCTGATCTTTTAAAGCTTGCTTTGCGGGATTTCGATGCATAATATCCTAAACGGTGTCGAAACTGGCGAAAATGGCCTTCTTTCCTAAATAGGGAACACCATGTCCTCTCTGAGTTCTTACCCTTTTAAACACGAGTGAGCCATTCAAAACTTTTAATTATTTTTTTAATGTCTTATTCTAATAGGTAGTTTTCTTATCAAATGACCAAATAAAGAATGGAACATTTTCACCTCCAACCGTTCTTATATAGATATAAATTGATCTCAAGTCCACAAAGCGTAGATTCAGATAGTGTGGATTATCAAAAGATATACGGAATTTACCATCATTGAAAGGTAGGCAAATAATCATCATCAACTTCGACTGTGTCCGGCCTACTAAATGATGGTCTACAAGGTCAGATTAAATGTAACATGATCTCAGATGAGATATAAGAGCAGAAAAATCTCTATTCAACTCTATACAATAATTTAATTTGGAGATATAATCTCTGATAGATCTTTTCATTATACTGGAAAATTATTCTGACATTGCGCAATGAACGTGAAGTGATCATTAACACATATTCTCTAGATGGATTGAGGAAGAACTGAAATATACAGATCATTAGGAGGAAGAACATCAAATTTCACGATACCTAAATGTCTCATTCACACCCTCGGTAAATTCTGGTATAGACGGAATTTCTTTCACAGATACGCAATGTCTATGTGATGATACGCGATACGATGAGCCGTTAATAAGTTTTGCAAAACAGAGGAAGGGGGATGGCTGTTTATGGGGGTGTTAGGACAAGTTATGACAAGTCAAGACCTGTAGCCGCACGCTCCTGCCTCGTCTATTTAAAAGGTAGTAGCTGATCGCAGGTCGTCAGTCCCATTTTTTTTAACAATGGAGAAGGTTGAGCACCGCGCAGTGATCGAATCTTTGACCTAGGAAGGCAAGAATGCAAAAGAGATCCATGAACGCATAGTTACAGTGTACACCGACAATGCCCCTTCCTATGCAACCATTGCTCGCTGGAATAGGGAGTTCCGCCATGGTCGTGAGTCCCTTGAAGATGACCCCATCCAGGACGCCCATCAGACGTGACCAACGAGGACAATGTGGCCCGTGTGGAGAGGATCATCCTTCAAAATCGTCGGGTGAAAGTTGAATAAATCGAGCGAGAACCTGTAATATCACATGGAAGTGTTATCAACATCATCCACGATAATTTGGCCATGACCAAGGTCTTGGCCCATTGGATCCCTAGAAACCTCACGCCCCATGATCGACTTCAACGTCGTCAAAGTCCACAAGGCCATAGTTGCACAAGCTGCCCTGCGCGAGTGCGGATTCGAGGAACTCACCCATCCCCCCTACAGTCCAGGTCTAGCCCCTAGCGACTGCTTTTTATTCCGCCAGCTTAAGGCTGCACGGCGTGGACTCCGGTTTGGGGACGAAGAAGATTTTTTAAAAATTTTATAGAGCCCATCTGAGGAAGAAGAAGATGTATAGATCGCCGTCCAGGAGTGGATTGAATAGCAGTCGGGAGATTTCTGGTTGTCGGGAATTCGAAGCCTTAGAGAAAAGTGGCTCAAGTGCATTAAAGTCGTGGGTAGTATTGAAAAATAATAAAACACTTTTCCTTATATCTCGCTCCCTTATATCCGAATTGCAAAACTTATTGAACGCCCCTCGTATATATCCCAAGTGTTTGTAATTGGATAGTAGGTTTCACCCATAACCATCGAATAGGAATGGAGCTTATTTTCAGGATATGTTGGTCGATGGAGTAATTTAAATTTCCGTTGCGCTCATCTCCTGTAGGCGTAAATACGAGGATTTTGTACCTCTGCTCGTGTTCTATCAAGGAGAACTGATCTACAGTGATAGCATCTTCGTACACAAGATTAAATTTTCTTGTCAACTCCTGAGATTCTTTTATTAATGTCGGAAGCCAGAAGTTTTTTATAGAACATTTCCCTTAATTTTCTTTGCGAGAACTCTAAATATTTTATTTCGATCAAATCGAACATTAGATCGTATTCTTGCATGGCCTGCAAAAATCCTCTAAATGTCAAATACGAGATTGAAGGTTCTAAACTCAATTGTATCTGTTGACTGAAATGCTTTCTCGAATCGTCTATTGATGTAATCGAATAGTGTCGATTCACACAGTTCAACGTATGGAATGTGTTAGTAGATCGTATCACCGGTTGCATCCGTAATTTCAAAAGTTATATTTACACGATAATTCCCTCTTGAAGTTATTGCAGATTCAATATATGCCGTGAAAGCTCATGCACGACTCGACCAAGACCAGTTCTTCTGGTTTCTCTACGATTTCACGGCATAAAATGGTGAGAAGATTTCCATGTCTGTTTTCTCTTATGGGTATAATTTTTACACGAGAAGGATTTTTTTCTTGCTACAAAGGATATTCTTGCGTATGAGGGTACGAAGTTCTACACCGTTCATTTACTTCTCCATTCGAGAAGAGAATGATGTTGTTACATGACCTATCTTCTATGTTTGAACGTTCTACATCTTTATCGTCAGAGTTCAGTGTAGTGACATGGTAGTTAATGTTCAGAACGTCAGGTATTCTTTGTCGATGAAAAACTTTATCGTCAGAGTTCAGTGTAGTGACATGGTAGTTAATGTTCAGAACGTCAGGTATTCTTTGTCGATGAAGTTCTACACCGTTCATTTACTTCTCCATTCGAGAAGAGAATGATGTTGTTACATGACCTATCTTCTATGTTTGAACGTTCTACATCTTTATCGTCAGAGTTCAGTGTAGTGACATGGTAGTTAATGTTCAGAACGTCAGGTATTCTGTGTCGATGAAAAACTTTATCTTTCCTATCATCATCGTCGTCGTCGTCGTCCTCTTCATTAGGCATACTAGATTTAGCAGAATTCGCTGTGTATTAAATTTCACCGAGGACACCTTCAGTCGATGAGGCGTTGGATAAAGAGGTGTCGCCGTCTTCATTAGGCATACCAGTCGGACCAGATTTAGCTGTGGGGCTGTGGGTAAAATTTAACTTGCACTCGATGAGGAGTTGGGTAAAAGGGTATAGGTTTGCTTGTTTTGGTAGATCCGCTTTTGTTATGGCGGATGAGTAAACATCGTATTGCTTATCTAAAAAGGAGAGAAAAAGATTTTGTATATAGTTGTCTAAAAGAAGCTAGATCATTCATTATATAAAATGAAAGCATGAGTGAAGGAAGTATGAAAGAAATAATTTCTAGAAAAAATATTTTGTATATAGTTATTTGAAAGAAGTTACCTCATTTATTATACAAAAGGAAAGCATGGATAAAGGATTAATCAAAGATTATAAAGTCTAGACCATATTTAACATATCTTGCATCTATAGTTTTTTGTTGTTTTCTTTCGAGTGAAAATACATGAAAAATAATTTGGATGTATATATTTATCTCAAAGAAGTTGCTTCATTCATTATACAAAAGGAAAACATGAGTGAAGGAAGTATAAACAAAATTAATATATAGAAAAAAGAATTTGCATATATTTATCTGAAAGAAGCTGTCTCATTCATTAAACAAAAGAAAGGTTTGAGTGAAGGAAGTGTGAAAAATTTAAATTTGTGTCCCCATGTACTTCATCCATCATTGGGTTGACGTCTAGTGGAAAAACCCACTTCCACTTTCGTTGTTAGAATCATCTGGAGTTACACTATATGGCAGAAAGACTATGAAGAATTTAAAAATAAAGGAATGTTTCACGAAGGTGTGTATGGTGTGTGATCGTTAATGTGAGAAGGCATACACTCCTTATTTTAGATGACAATGCAGAAGATAGATTCAAATACATATATCATAGATATTTACAGTGACCTCCCACCATAAGAATATCTCCATATTCTTAGTGGCCGAAAATCTATTTTCTACAAAAAAATTTATTTGCGACTTCGCCTTAAATTGTCACAATCTAGTCTTCTTTAACTATAGGAGAGGCATCTCCCAAATAAATACATTCGCTGGACAAATAATGCTTGAGGAACGGAAAAGCTTGATACAGATTTATAAAGAAGCATTGTCTAAACCCTATGCTTATTTGCTCTGCGACTTCAGTCCGAGGAACACGATTTTCCTTACGGAGAGGAATATTTCCAAGCGAAATTCAAAGCCTATATCTTTTAGAATGATACATAGAATCAAAAGATCAGTATATCTATGCCATAGGAGAGTTTAAAGGAAAGAAGATGAAAGGCTTATTGAGGGAATATAATAGCGGCGTATATCATGTTCACTCAATTAACAAAGCTAGTCTTGTAGAGCGTGTACAAAGAACAATAAAGGAAAGACCTTCTAAATATTTTACCTTTAATAATACATAGAAATACGTCGACGTTTTAGATGATTTTACAAGGGTTTATAATAATTCTAGACATAGAATGATTGGGAACATACCGTTCAAAGTTATATGTTATTTCTATACCGAATCTGAAAGTTGAAGGCAATAATATCGGTAATTATGTTCGAATCTCACGTGTTTCCAGTAATTTTAAAAAATGATACGAGGTAGGGTAGAGTGAGGAAATTTACAAGATAGATAGAATTTCAAATGCATTAGGCCTGTATTATATTGAATATTTAAATAGAGAACATATTGAAGGTAAGGTTTATGAAGAAGAACTACAGAAAGTAAAGTTTGACTTCCGTAAGAAATATGTAGTGCAGAGGATAGTTAAAGCGAAAGGACATGGTAAAAACAAGCCTTATTTAGTAAAATGACGAGGATACCCAAATTCGTTGAACTTATACGTCAATGCATGTGATATAACACACCAGCTTTGAGCACATGTATTCGTGAAATTATTTAAAGGTAAGAGATGAGGAATGTTTTTTATCAGTTGTGAAGATGGACACAGAGAGTTTTTATGTCACCTTTCCTTCCTCATCTCCCTAGATATTCACCATCAAAATACCATGTCTGACTATAGAATTGAATTTCACAAATACATTAAAACAGACCATAGTCGGTATGAAGTAGGCTTTTGCGAGTTTCAATTTACAGGGAATATCTATTGGGTTGAGGAATAGGTTATTGTGGTTTTATCAAATTTATTTATTACCATTAAAAATTCAATCAATAATGTATTCTCCGTTGTTATTTCTTCCCAACGTTCAACTAGTTTTTCGATGCCTCTGCAATAAAAATTTCTGGAATTTGACTCGAAGATTTTTTTTAACCAGGTTCTTAAATCTACATCAGTATTGAACGAAAAGCCGCGCGAATTATTGGAGAGCGATCGGAACAGATAAAAATCCGATGGAGCCAATTCTGGTGAATGTGGAGGATGCGGCAGGATTCCCCAATTGAGCGTTTGGATGGCGTCTTTTGTCATATTAGCAATGTGAGGACGAGCATTGTCGTGCTACAAGAGGACTCCAAAACGTAGATAAGGTCGCTTTTCACGAATAGCTTCGGCGAGTCGAGCACATTTATTGAACGTAGAGTTCTGCATTAACAATCTCGTTGTTCGCAAGGAGCTCATAAAGAATGATGCCTTCACGATCCCACCACACACCCACAGCATCGTCTTTCGTGAATGAATTCCTTGTTTCAATCGCGGAAGTTGATTACATTAGGGCTAAGCCATTGTTTTCGATGGTTCATGTTGACATAAACACACCACTTTCCGTCGCCAGTGATGATGCAGTTAAGAAATCTGTCCTTATTTCCCTGAGTAGCCTTCTGACGAGCAAGTAAACCTGCGGCAATCGTGGAGCGTTGAAGTTTGTTGCTTTCGCTCAAAGCGTGCAGAACCCATGCACCGAGTTTTTTAACTTTCCCTATCGAATGAAGGTGATTTACTACAGTTTTCTGATCACATGCCAATTGTACAGCCAATTCTCTAGTCGATTGACGAGGATTTTCATGAAGAAGGTCGTTCAATCAATCTTCATTCAACTTAATTGGGCGACCAGAACGTTCTTCGTCATTAAGATTGAAATGACCGTTTTTGAAAGGTGAAAACCACCATTGAGCTGTCCTTTCTGGTAAAGCATTTTATCCGTACACAGCACAAATATGGCGACGAGCTTAGGCTGCGTTTTTATTGTTCCAGTCTCGATTGAAAATGAATAACAACAAGTGTCGAAAATGCGCCTTTCTTTTAAAACGCAACGAAATCATTGCGTTTTGTTAGATTGAAACAGTAAATCTTTCGATGATAATTTCTGTCTCCTTTTCAGATTCATTTTGTCTCAGAGTGCTTTTTCAGTTTTATAATATCCGGTGTCTATCCATATCCTTAAAAGCACAGTCGAATCCTTTTATTTTTGTTTCCTTTCCTCATGCTAATATAGTATTTGATGCATAATTATTTACATCCGTCATTTTCCGATAGATTGTAAATGAATGTTATAGCTTAGTAATATTATATTAGGTTGAGGAATAAGTTCTAGCGCTTTTTTTTAACGCTGTGTTGATTTAAGTTTTGTTGATGTGATTTGTGCACATATTAAGAAACAACAATAAATAATGAGAGCAAAATTTGCAAAGGTTAGGCTACGTCGCTTAACAGCGTAGACTATTAGGCTTTTGCTTAGGCTACGTCTTGAAGTTGAGTAATAAGTGATTGCGGTTTATTTAAAAGTTGTGTTAATTTAGTTTTTGTTCTGTACCCTCAAAATGGAATGTCAAGTTGAAAGAAAGGCGCACTTTCGACACTTGTTATTCATTTTCAATCGAGACGAGAACAATGAAAACGCAGCCAAAGCTCGTCGTGATATTTGTGATGTGTACGAAGAAAATGCTTTATCAGAAAGGACAGCTCAATGGTGATTTTCACGTTTCAAAAACGGTCATTTCAATCTTAATGACGAAGAACGTTCTGGTCGCCCAATTAAGTTGGATGAAGATCGATTGAACGACCTTCTTCATGAAAATCCTCGTCAATCGACTAGAGAATTAGCTGTACAATCGGCATGCGATCACAAAACTGTAGTAAATCACCTTCAAAACACGTCAAGTTCAAAACAAATTCAAATTCAAAACACGTCAAAGAAATCCCACCGATTTGCTCCCAAAAAGGTCACTAACCTAGGGGAACGGGAAACGGGGCTGGGAACTTTTTTGCCAACAAACCGATAAGAGGAGAAGGGAGTAAGGGGGAGGGAGACTCGGGTTGCTACGTCGTGTGTGTCTATGCATGCCCGTTTATGTGTATACGTGTTAGAATGTACTCCTAAGTGTCTGCGTGTGCATAGACTCGGGGTCCACCCTACAGATGTCATGAGATGTCCGCTCGTTGAGTGTATACGCTGATTCCCCCTCCACCCAGTTGAATAAATAGTTCCACCCACATCCTCATGAAATAACCAATCACAACACCTCTATTATTTCCTATCCCGTCTTCCCATTTGATAATACCCTTTCTTCTTTCTGTTCTGGATCACCGCTGATGATGTACAATTATGCCCTTCGGTAGTTCTCATATCCTCCTACCACGAATTCATGTGTGACTGTCCCCTATGGGGCTTCTCATATCCACATGAATCTGACCCTAAACTGCTGTCCGCACAAACCGAATGGGTGTCAATTGGTGGTTTTGATGTTGGTTTCAGGTAAAAAGTTCTTTTAAATATGCCAAAGTCTCTAAAGAATATAAAAGTCCTTAACTTCCGCCATAGGATTTGGATTGAGCTTGGTATCGTTTTGTTGGTGTGAAGCCTCCCTCCATTCAGCCGAATAGAACTAGTGGTTTTATATGACCCCCTTTAAGACCTTGAAGCCTTCACAGGGGGGCCATCTATCGACTTGGAAAAAGCCTGACAGAAGAGGTGGATTTTCACAGCCCACTTGAAAAGCGACGGGCGAGGGAGAGGAGCGTATCCAGGAGGCATATCATTCCACAGCTTAGAGGCAACTACAGTGAAGGCACAATCACACATCCAAGAGGGACAAGTGGGAGAAATTGAAAGTACTAAGGCTCTTCCAGAGCAAAGGAATCTTTGCTCTTTTGACAGAATCAGTGAGGAGGATAAGGCCCTCTTTTCCCATGCATAGAAACCAGGATTGGACTACATGTTCCAAATATGGAGAAATCAGACCTTTGTAAAGCGATGTTGAATAATACCTTTAAAATAAATATTTGGTTATTTTATACATTATTTACCGTGCATATTTCCAGTCTCTTTAATAACGAAAGCAATAAATCCTCATTAAGCGAGGTCACTTCGTAAATATCCTCAAAAGATGGTTAAGAATACAAGTGTACTTTCTTATAAGTAACCAAAGAATGACTTACAGTGATTCTAAATGATTTTTTCTGTTTATAATCTTATGTTATTTTATCTTCAAAATATAATTTTTTATTATCCAATCCGAATTTCCGATTTTCCTCAAGTTCCCGAATGTTTTGCCTTGCTAACTAGAACCAAAATAAGAATTTATTTTCTTTGGTTCTTCAAATACAAGTTTTAAGGTTTATATTCATTCATCCTAGAAAATACAACTATAGTTTTTTGTTTATTTTTTCACATAAACCTCGCCAAAACCATTAATGAATAAAGATTAAAAACTATTTGAACGCAATATTTTAATTAGCAGGGCGCAAAATCTCTCTTTATTTCAAAGAAAGACAAAATCCATCCTTAATCTTAAGAGAAAAGATTAAGTTAAACATTTGCAGGGGAAGATTATTTTTGATTTTACTATTAGCTAAATTAGAGTCATTTGATTGTTGCATTATGTAAAAAAATAGATTGTATGTTTTACAAAGATCTGAGAATAAAAGTTTTACCTCTTTCAAAATTGTGGGGATTCGAACCTTTGCCTTCAGACATTCTTTGCTTCCTAGGCTACTGTCCTAACTATTAAGCTACATATTATATTTACATTCAATTGATAAGCTTTATCTAAATAGAGTAGATTCCAGGAAGTAAAGACAATCATTTCCATATGCAAGAACTGGAAAAAGTGTTTTTAATGCAGACAAATCCCATACAACTTTCGATCATTCACATTGTGAGCGACGCAATATTTCTGCCAAAAAATGACAAGAATTTCAAAACCCATGAACGCATTCAACAGATTTTGGTTAAGAACGAAATTAGGTTAACTCGATCAGTTTAAATAGATAGATAGGTCACAACAGACCTTACACTCCATCCTAGATAACCTGGGTTAATGATTATGGGGGTAAATAGAGAGTAGCCATGACATAAGCCGTACAGGAGACAAGTCGGAAAAATATATATTTTTGGTAGAAAAACTGACAAAGTAAATTCTATGGGAAAGAAGTAAATTTTGTAAAACTGCGTACCTGAGACACATGGAAAATTGACAAAGATGCTTTTTTACCCTTCGTTTTAAATGCACCACCTAAAAATATCTTTTCCATGAACGCTGATAACTCACTATAAAATTATACCGTACCAAAATGTAAGGAATTCGTGACCCATATATAGCTCGTACATCCATTATTAATGAGAATTATAGAGCTATTTATTTCCTTATTTTATAAATAAACAACAACTCCTACCAACCAGGAGTAAGCTAGTAAATGATAAGTACGGACTACTCTTTCGATAATAAAACACAGGGCGAATTTTTCTCACTTCAGATAGAAAATTAAGTCCGAAATTGGAATCATTTGCTAAAGTGAATCTTGTAACTTTCTTAAGATAAGAAATTTTATTCATCCTGTCACATATCAGAAAACAGGAAAGATATTAGAACGAAAATTGTGAAAAAATTTAGATGAAAGGCCAAAAGTATAGGAGGTAAATTCGCCTGAGTAAAAAAACTCCTTTAAGCCGTATTCCTTCTTTTACCAAACGCAAACAGAAGAGCTGCTTCTAATTCTATAGCTTTTTAAGGAAGACAGACGACACCACTGAATGTGGTTAGAAACTCTTCACCGATTTAAAGAAAAGAAAATACATAAGATCCAAATTCCCATTAAAGTCCCCTGAATACCTGAAGATATATCTTATTTCATTAGCTCTATTTATGATTTCCTTTGTGGAAAAGATAAATATTTATCTTTTTCTCTCTGCAAACTAAAGCTCGATTGTTATCCATTCCTATTATTTAAAGGCAATTCTGACTATGTCCTTATATTTTTCCAAAAAAATATTGATTAATTTTGGGCAAATTAATGTTAATATACGTTCGCATTCTAATCTTTGAAAAGCTTAGGATGGAAGAATTGTATGAAGAGCATTAAAAGCGAAATTTTCTGCATTTTTCGCATTGCAGACATTGCTAGAATATATTCTAGTATTTCGCAATACGGTGGCAATTTTTAAATTCAATTATTAAAATTACTTTAGATTCACATGCTCAAGCAAATTGTCTGTCAAGGCTTGCTCATTTATTTTAAATGAAACTATGTAAGTTGCTGGAGCAAATATATTATTTCTTACATCATAAGTAAAGGAGAAGATATGCAGATCTAGGGAGAATGTACAGCTTAATAGTAATGATGCAGGATTACTCAGAAAGTTAGTAAGAAAAGATCTATAAAAAGGAAGTTGAGATAGATGAAGTGAACATGTGTGGAAGATGCATATATGTATAGCAGCACGTCCATTTGTAGGCATAGAGACCATGAAGGCATATTTCGAGTATTAGGGAAGGAGGGTACAAAAGCGTCTAGGTGTTACCTGACATCCCTTAGCAAGGAATGATGGCAGGTCGAGCTTAGTATAGAGTTAGATTCAGTAGAATTTGTGCCGTGGGAAGGACCATCTGATACTATTGCTTTTGGTACCGGATTTCAGATAAATTTTTCCTTAGTATCTGAAGACTTTTTCATTAGCATTTTAAAAAAACGAATGACGATTGGAATATTGAATAAAGGAGTCACCCATCGTTTTTCCACGTTAACAGCATTTAATATGTATAAAATGCTTTCTGATATAGTATCATTTTAAATTAGACATCATTCATCGGCAGAAAGCCCTGTAGAAGCCCTCTAAAGTATCACCTGAATGTGTAGCTATCAGAAAAGATATACATAATTACTGTGTCCATTGGTAATCATTCTCGCACTAAATAAATCCTTCGTATTATGAAAGCACTTTTATGTGGTCGTCTAATTTTGCATATAGTATGCTACTTGCTCTCTCATATTCTCTTCGGCAGTCAATTTATATTTAGTGTTCTAACATTTCCATACAACCTAAGAGGTATCTCAGTCACAAACTCATTCGTACATTTCATCACACTATAGATAACTCTTTCCAATTCGTTCTATCTACTCTAAGTGTCCAATTTCACTTCTAAGACTAGTTGTTTACTTATTCTAACTGATCTTCCTACATTCAACATCCTTCACAATGTGTCCAACTCCACTCCTATGAATCCTTATCTTTCCTTATTCGAGCTACTCTTCTTACATTCAGTATCCCTCTTTAAGCGTCCAACTCCACTCCTACGACTAGATCTTTTCAAGTTCTGGTTACGCTTCCCACATTCAGAATTCATCTTGTGGAGCGCATCCATCAAGAAAATAAATACCGAGGAGTATACAATTAAGTAATGATGGGAGCCTACATTTGGGGGCTTGTACGATAAAGTAATTTATATTCCAAACAGAAATCGAGGAGAACTGCTCACTTCTAACTTATTATACTTATTTTTATATATTTATTGTGGAAGTTTCAATAAAAATCTATAAATGAAACACTTTTTTAGCCCTACAATAGACGAAAAAAACGAAACAAAGTTTGCGTAGTTTTAGTAAACATTTCATCATAGAAGCAAGAAAAGCCAATTTTAAATCAAATGATTTCTTTTTTCTATTGTTTTAAATAAAAAGAGTTGGAAAATAACACTTACAGTCTATAAATAAAAAGTGTGTTACATAGTGTTATGTATCATTATTCAAAATGTACTTCATTTTTTAATTATACAAATAATTTCAGTAATTAAATGGATGTTTATTTAAGTGACGCAGGTCTCTGTAAAAGACCTTCCTGGTTTGGACTCCCACTGAGCCTAGGAATCATCACCCATGATTGCCACTTCGGTATAAATAGAAAAGTAAATCTGAATTTTGAGTCACATTCCACATTTCACATTTAACTCAACATTTCCCTCTTTGCTAAAATATATAATTTTCCAAAAGGTCGAGTCAAAATAACCAAAATTGCAAACTATTAATAGAAATAATTTCTGTATCCATTTGATTGATAACGATGCAAATTTTAATAACATTATCTGAAGCACCAAAAGCAAACTTAATGTCTTGGGATGTGTTCCAATCTTTTCTCACAGATAATTAAGGATTTTCTTCCTCTCCTTCTCACTTCAATTTTTTACTTCTCTTACTCCTACTCTTCTCTTCCTTTATCAGCTCCCGCCAAACTTTCCTAATCTGGGTCTACTTGGACCCTTTAGGAGAGGAGAGAGAGTTAGATGAAGTGTTGACCCTGGAGCCACTCTCCAGAGGAGTTAACAGATGCTTGTGCCGACAATAAACTATTCACTCATAGTATGCAATAATATATATTAATAATAATAATAAAATTAGAAGAAGGAAAAAAATGATTTACTACTAATATAATTTGCTTAACTTATCGTTTCCTTTTAACTCAACATAACCCGACAAACCTAACCTAACCTAACCTACCTACCCTAACCTATCCAACCTAACCTAACCTAATCTAACCAAACCTAACCAATGAATTCGACCAGCATGATGACCATTAATGCACTAATTAGCCCATTTTTTCCTTGAAAGATTATGATTTGTATGATCAAGTGTAAGTCTTTATTAATATATCATTATTCAACATTATTCAAGTTGTTTTTATCATTCTGATGCATACAGTTCTTATAGTAGGGGTAGGCTGCACACTGTAGTGTAAAAAGCCGTGGATGACCGCACGCTAAAGTGTAAATGACAAGGGACAGAGTGCGCTAATCGAGCATAGTTTAATTTTTTGTCTGGACTCACAGTACACCTTCCAATCCATTTTAACGCACTTAACGATTTAGAATATCCAACACTTGTATTCCGAATCCTCAATCCTCCCTCCTCATTGTTTTTGTTTGTATCTTTCTTCTCTTACTAGTTTGAAAATGTTTTTATCAGGCCTGGATGAGGGGGTTTAGTCACTTCTTTGATTTGAGAAAGATCTCTAGTGTTAGGGAGGCGTAATTCTTTCTTTGGATAAATGCTATTCATTACAATTTTCTGTGCAGTGAATTGATCATGCTTCACTTCTTTTGAAATTTGCAAGGGAGAATTTTCTTTTCCTATTTCCTTTATGATATATGTCTTCTCTTGTTGGCAAAAAATTCCTTTTTATTCACCGTTTTATCAGAAAATGCTTCTTGCAAAAGATGTCCGGACGCTCGGTGTAATTGAATTTTGAGAAATCGACTATAAACTATGCAATACCCGAGATATTTTTGTGCGTATGCATTAAATTTTTATTATTACATTCCAAAACCTACTAAAAAGCAAAACATTTTATTAACTTTTGCTTGAAAATCATGCGCCTAACGACTATTTCATATAATTTCTAGTCACACTTTAGTTGAAAATTGCCGGAGGTACTGAATCCAGAATCACGTGTCGCTTCATCAGTACCAAGTGTAAGGATCTATAATACATGGAAAACCCATTGCAGGGGGAATGATGACCAGCCAGGGTCGTCTGGCAATAAGGAAAAATTCACGGCTAACGAGCGCCGGCCGTATAGTAAATGGTTTCCATTTTCTTTGATGTTTCTTCATTTGAGTGAAGTAAAATCATACCACTGTGTAGAAAATTTTTGATAATTTCTTTCCTGTGAAGAAGACGTTCTTGAGAACTAGTTCAGTGCATCCTATAATAGTAGCCTCATAAATGTCGAGAGAGCCTAGTTTGTAAGTGTCGGCGAGCGATAACGAGAATACATCATGTTTTTGTTCTTCATCACTTATCTGCATAAGAAAAAAGAAGCGGGTTATACATTGCCTATCCAAATTACTGCTTATCAGTGGGGTATGTTTTATAATCTCTTGACGTTTTGGTAATACCGCGATATTTTGAACCTCTGGAAAAGTACTGAATCCTTACCAAACTACCTCTTTTCCAGATGTGGTTTTGTCGTAATTGACGGCCATAAGCCTAATGTTTCGACTAAGTAGTTATTTAGTCAGAAGGTTTACCGACCCCATTTAAATTAACAATGGAGAAACCAAAGAGATAATTCGCAAACAAAATAAATGTCAACAAGTATAATTTTATAAAAAAACTTAAAAGAATTAGCTAGATAAGAATGTTTGCAATCAATGTTTAAAAATAAGGTGAGCAATAATCAAATGAAGAGATAATAAATATAAAGCATGAATAAAAACAACCAAAAAATGGTTTGAGAACACAAAGTATTGTATTAAATCTTATGATGCATTAGGGCGATCGGTAGAATCTAAACACCTAAAACAAGCTCTTATACGTACAATAGTTGGTGAGAAGTAGGGTTTCGTTCTTCAATACAATATTTTACAAATAAAGATAAAATTTTTACATGAGAACTATTCAAAATATACTTGAAAAAAAATATATATGGCACGTTGAGATTCAAGATTATGAACTGAACTCAAAATTATAAATCGTATAAGAATGTGACAGAAAAAATTGCATGTTCAATCGAGTTTTAAATATACAGTATATATATATATATATATATATATATATATATATATATATATATATATATATATATATATATATATATATATATATATATATATATATATATATATATATATATATATATATATATATATATATATATATATATATATATATATATATATATATATATATATATCACATATAAAAAGAGACCAAATACAAGTCATGTGGGCGAAAACAACAACCATCACACGGCTTTCGCCATATTTTCTGCCTTACAAAACAATTTTTAAGACAGAAAGAAAGATGCAGAAACCTTGTATAGCAGACTATATATACATATAGTACAAGAGAAAGAGAAAGTTGGACGCGAATGAGCAATGAGATAAGAAACTCCTGTTTCAAAAACTTTTCCCCTGGCGTTATTCCTGTCTTCTCGATAAAGGATTGCCTTCATTGTGCCGCCCTCTGCTCTCTTTGATTCTAGTGTTCTTCTAATGTCCCTTTCTCTTAACTCTAAAAAAACAACTCCTGTTTCTTGTCTCATTGCTCATTCGCGTCCATTTTTCCCTTCCCCCTTATATATATATATATATATATATATGATGAAAAACATCACAAAGTGGCACGTGTGGAAAGCAATAATATGAAAATTAACCCACAGGAAAATCAAAAGATGAATCCAAGCACTTACGAACTATATTTGCAGTTCTTTTTCAAGGAATGTCCTTGAAAATGAACTTGCAAATATAGTTCAAATGTGCTTGGATTTATCTTTTCATTTTCATGTTGGTTAATTTTCATATATATATATATATATATATTAGAAGAACTATCTTTTCTCCTGGTGCCTGTTGAATTTCAAATTTGGGGAAAATTATTATCACTACATGCACATCAAAATATCTTCTGATGTGTTACTCTAATAGTTTACTTATCAAAATCTTCAACTTCATATGTTGTATGCTCAACATTCCTATGTAGTATGTATTACGTGGCTCCTCTTATGAGGGCGCAGAAATGCAATCTGCTCTGGGTCTCGTGGATTCCTTATTTAATATGGATGATCTTAGAAGAATTTAAATTTGGAGGATTTTAGGGCATTGGAAAGCATAAAAATACTAATTTTTGAAAGGTTTCTCAATTTTATACAACTGAAAACAACTGTTATAACAATTTTTAATTTAAAGTGGAAATAATTTTTTAAAGTGTATAATAGGTTGGTATAATTGAATAAATGTATCTTTAGAAGAAAAGGAAAACAGACTAAAATTTATGTATGTAATTGAAACCAATTAGCAAATGTTTCGTCGGCGAAGAAAGTAAGACGAGAGACAATTTAGGAAAAACAATTCGGTCTAGATATTTGAAACGTACGTTGATGAAGAACAATGTATAAATTTATCAAGAATATAGAAAGTCAAAGTAAGTAGGATTTAGAAATTACCGAGGTGTTACAATTAGATCCCGGATGTAAAAGATTTGTAGTAAATATGGATCACCCGACATGCTGTAGCCAGAAAGTATCTTAAATAAATCTAATTTCTCAAATATCCCCTTATAATTAAATATATTTTGGAAAAAGGTAATAATATATGAAAAAAATTGTTATTGGTTGATATTTTTTAAAGTTTATCTTAAAAAACTGTCGATTAATGAACCATTATTAACCTGAAGAAATAATTTTTTCTTTAAAGTTTCCATCTTTTAAAGTATTTGAAATTAAATCGAAAATATCGCGTTTGGAATTTAAAAAACAAATTGGTAAAATATGTAAAATATGACAAAAATAATGAAATGATTTATTCCGCTCTTCAAAGGTCTTGGGAAGCAGGAACTCATTTATTCAAAAAGGCAAATCAAATCGTTTATGAGTTCATTCATTATAAATTCATGAACGAGCAAAGAGTTTCAAACGATTATTCTAAATTTATGCATTTCTTAAACATTCTTACTTATTAAATGTCAGGTTAATACAAAGTTAAATAAATGTAATTATCAGACTCCTTTTATTTATACTTAACGCGTATAAAAGGTTACTTTGTCGATTTTTATTCTCGCTTCCTCTTACCTTAACTTTAATAATGAAGTTATCTTCCTCTCTAATTTTGGCAAAATCGATAAGGAGAAACTTTTTCGCCTAAACCATTTGTACCTTCCTCACTACAAAGTTTAGGCCTATAAACTTATTCCTTGAGTCTCAATAGAATATATATATATATATATATATATATATATATATATATATATATTGTTGAAGACCTCGGTATATTTTGCCTTGATCAATTTCCTTTGGCAACTATATATTTTTCTTAGTCTTTTTTAGTCAATATTGTAGACCGTAGATAACTTGTCCTATGTTCATATCTCTTTTTAATAAATGCGTTTGGTAAAACTAAACTTAAATTGCTGAACTTTCCATCTATTCGATCATCTTCGGAGCGTCTTTAGTTATTCTATCCTCTTTTACCGATGAAGTATGGTGAAGTCTGAATTAGGTTGAATGAAAAGAAAACGGTTTTTTTTTGGATATTTATTCCTCTTCGCTTGAGCGAAATGTCAAGGGTAACGAGCCAATCCGGTGAGTGTAATTTTTAAAACAACTTTAATGTTCGATTTCGTCTCGTAGCCTGGGTGTTGAGAGCCGGCTTTTCTTCCCTTGTACGTGCATCTTGCGTTCAGGTCTCTCCAAAATAAAGTTGGAAGTCTATTGTTAAATATTCTCACAAAGTTATTTATTGTGCGTCCCGGTCGTTGCGGTAGGCTCTGAGAGAGGAGGGCGCAAGGGAAACTCGGGGTGACCGGGCCTCGCCCCCCTCCCCGACCGGGTCCATCCTCTGCGAGGGACTGGTCGTGAGGTGGGAAAGGGGCATTGGGATCTAAAATTTTCTCTCCCACTTTCCCTTTCATTTTATTTCATGCTTTTCTTCGTTTATTAAGATGACTTTTAAGATGTTCAGCCTAGCTTCATTTGCCTCTTTTCTTTTAATTGATGTGGTTTCAACCAGAATACCTCTAGTTTGGTTGATGTCATGTGCACTCTCCATATGATTTTTGAGCCCTCCGCTTTGCAGATGCATGGTTAAATACCTCGATAGTTTGGTGATTATCATGGCAACATATTGTGAGTTATTATGAAGCTTGCAATCTTCATGGGGGTAGTTAAACTCGTAAACTATGTTGGTTTGACTTTAGATTTGAGGAGTTTTGGCAGCTGTTATTTTTCAAAAGATTGTTAACTTTTGTCGTTTATAGTATATAATAATTTGAATTTTGTCCATTTGATTTTTAACCTTAATGCTACTGTTAACAATCTCCTTGGTGTTTTTTTCGTCTATTTTATAGGCCGTAGACATCTTATTTCTGTAATACAGTTTGATGTTATTTGCTGCTTCCTGATTACTTTTCATTTTATCCGTATCTTTGAATTGCATACTTAAAAATGATTGAAGTTGTTTTTCAATCATGCTGTTTTGGAAACCCTTTTTTCACAAGGGTTTGTTTTACGCGAGAGATCTCTTGATGGAACAGTTCCCACGTGGAGCAGCACTTGTATGCTCGGCGGATGTATGAGCTGATCACTTTTATCGTACCTTCAGGACATTCACCATTCGCATCGAGGCCTCTTCCTATTCCCTTACCTTTTATATATACCTTTGCGGTATAGATTCCATTGATGCTGTGTACCTCAACGTCCAGAAAATATGTAAAATAAGTAAAATATTTAAATATGTAAAATTCCTAAGTGAATTTTAACACAGAGTTGTCTCCTCAAATTACTGTTTGATATTCTTAAGATATTCTTCGTTATGGACGTTGATGTAGTTGTCTTTTACGTGTCGGCACTATGTGTTTGGCTTATTTTAGATGTTGTCAAATAAGCTCTCTTTAAGTTGACCCATATAGTAGTTGCCAAATAGGAACTTAACAAAAGATAATTGATCAAGGCAAGATATAGCATGGTCTTCAACAAAATTTGCATCCAAGTAAGACTGCTACCCATCTACACTAATATATATATATATATATATATATATATATATATATATATATATATATATATATATATATATATATATATATATATATATATATATATATGTGTGTGTGTGTGTGTGTGTGTGTGTGTGTGTGTGTGTGTGATGGAGTGATGGAGGCGTCCCTTGGGAATCTTATTCGTAATAAGGTTATTCGTAACTTATTTTGGATTGTTCGCCCTGCCCTTATAATTCTTTCTTGCTATAGTTTATATTGAATTTCTTGTATTTCGCTTAAAACTTAATTCATGTTTTTTTTTAAATTTACTGATCATGGGATTATTTAATCATTTTTTGTCACTATTATTAATCGATTTCCTAATCCCTTGCTTTCGACTTTATTGCTAGAGTTTATCATTTTTGTATTCCAATAAGAATTTAATTCATATTTATTATGCATATTTTATACTCATGGGATTATTATTTAATTTAGTTATTTTTACGATATTAAACAAATTCTTATTAAGAGATTTTCACCCATTTGCTTTCAACGGCTTAGGATTATATATTTCATTTTAACTTCTTGCTTTCGGTTATAATTTTTGACTCCTGTCCTGGGTTTTTTTTTTGGGGGGGAGGGGTTATTGCTGTGTTGTGTTATTGTTATAAAAATAATTCTTTGTATTTAAAATTCACTGACGATGGTCATCGTTAATGACCGAAACGTCCGGGAAATAAACTGTTCGTAACCATCGCATATGTCTTCATATTCCTAATATATATATATATATATATATATATATATATATATATATATATATATATATATATATATATACATATATATATATTCGTTTAATTTGGGGGATGAACACTCGAAAGATCGTAATAAAGTAAAGAAATTAATTTCTCCTTCTACCCCCTTTCATTCATCTGCTATATATATATATATATATAAATATATATATATATATATATATATATATATATAAACTTAGCAAGAAAAAATATGACATAAGCGATGGTGAAGCACAAGATTTACTATACCAGACGTTTTGGAGCAAACTCTGTTCCATCTTTAGTGGCTACAGACAATAAATAAAAATATTATAACATGTCGTGTATTAGACCACATTCAACATCCTATCATCCAGAAACAGAGCTCAAAGACAAATAGCAAAAAACTCAAAGTAAAGTTATATGACTAAAAATGAACCAATAAGAATGGAGTTTAAACTAAATAACACAAATATATTTAACTTACTCTGATTAGTTAGAAAAAATAGATGTAGTAGAATAGCATAATGCTCCCAAGTTTTGCCCACCTCCCTTCCGGGCGGGCCGCTTATCAACCCGTCCCCTTCCGGCCCAATATCTGGTGGTCTCGAACCGGATAAAAACCGCCGGCCGTTTCAGCTAATCACCCAGTTCCTTCCAGGACTGTTTATCAATAAATGGGAGCCCATCTTCGCTTCCGATAGTTGCCGGAAGTTTATAATGGACGAAATGGAGTAGCTTGGCATCTAATCTACTTCCAGCGCCCTGAGAACCTCTACCGAGTTTCGAGTATAAAAGACGAATTCTTTTAACCTTCGGCAGTAGAGCTTGCACAGCGTCTGGTGGGGGCAGGAATTGCCATCTATCGGTGTAGTGGTAATTCGTCGAAGCATCAAGTCATCAGAGAGAAGATCGGTTCCAGTTAGGGAGGCTCCTCTCTCCTTTTGTCTAAAAGGTAGTGCGGACCCAAGCTCGTTCTCAGGTGTCGGATCAGAAGCCACAAACAGCCTTACTCTGGTTCCCTAAGCAAGCATTTGAGCTTGCACAGCGTCTGGCGGGGCAGGAATTGCCATCTATCGGTGTAGTGGCAATTCGTCGAAGCTTCAAGTCTTCAGAGAGGAGATATGCCCCAGTTAGGGAAGCTCCTTACCCTGTTGGTCTGCAAGGCAGTGCGGACCCATGCTCGTACTCACGTGTAAAGAGCCGAAGCTACAAACAGCCTCATTCTGTTTCCCTAAGCGAAAAAACTACATCTCGGCTTTTCTCCGTGACCCTACGCGTCGATAGATCACTTCGCCCCCTCCCCCGTCACAGAGGCACCCCAGATTTCTCAGAGTTCGCAAGCGTGAAGCCCTCTGTAACAAGAAGCTCCCATCCCCGCCTTCTTCCAGTGGAATCGTGACGGAATTGTGGAATCAGGTCGGTCCCTGGAGAACCTACCTCATCGTCTCCACCCCTTATCTCACCACCTTCACTCACCACCGCCACTCGAACATCAGGTTCCAAGGTAATCCTTCCCTTTCATATTTCCCGACTTCACCGCGAAGCTTACCGGCATTACAAGTATATTGGGATTTGTATGGTGAATAGTAATTTTCAAGCCAAGTGAGATATCCGAGATTCACTTATTAATTTATCTCTAAAAGCACATTATATATATATATATATTTTTTTTGTGTTCATTAAAACTTTATTTTTATATTGTTGTGTATCTAACTTCTTTTGGGTCACTTGCTGGAAAAGTTCATTCCAATCCCTACGTAGCCAACCTCTAATCACTCTGAGTCAATAAACCCATTCAAGACACGGACCGAACGAAGTATAAGGAGTAGTACGACGACTCCTCCACATTCGAGATAATATGATATATGTATATATATATATATATATATATATAAGAGTTGGGGAAAACTCCACCCACCTCTCGGCCTATTCCTCGACACTAGACAAATATAGATACAAGCTGGGAATAAAACAGTGCTGGACTAAAACTAGAGAATCAAAAACGAGAAATAGTGAAATAGCATAGTAAAGGCATACTTACCTGAGTACACCTATTGAATGAAATAAAAATATTTACACTGACTGCAACTTATATGATTGAGAAAGCTCTGAATTATAAGCAAAACATTGCAATTACTATACTCAACTGTTGGAGTTGTAGGGGCCACTAATTTTATGGATAAGAATGGTGACGGAGAGCGTTGTGTTTAGTGAGATATAAGAGAAGTGGTTGGTTGCAAGATACTTACCGGGTCATTAATTTGATTGATGCAGTGTAGTCATTTAATTCGGGGTTTCAATTTTTTTATATAAGTAAAGGGAGACCAGAATCTTTTAATCTCTGGAGTTTGATACAGCACGAATTACAGAAAAAATATCTGTATCAATGGACTTACCACTAATGATGATATGCGAACGTATATGGGAGTGCTTTGGTTTAGAAATATGTATGTGGATCAGTTATATATGAAATATATAACGAATGTAGCGACTGTTGCACGTAAATAGGTAAACATCCGAAGAACTCCTAAGTTTTGGAATAGGATTTTTATAGTCAAAGAAGTATTAAAAATCGGAAGACTTGTCATTAATAACGATAAAATTGCATTGAGGAAAACATCTCAAGAGAAACGATCTGATGTGTTTGTTAAGCTTAACAAAGAGTAACATAATCCTTCTGATTTGTCATCTTTCTTCAACTATAAGGATCCCATTACCCACCATGGGAAACACAAAACTATGGCTATGATCTGCGCTAGCCCCCCAAAAGAGAGATTATGAAGAGAAAAGACACTGAACAGACATGAATAACTGTAACAAGAAAAGAAACTAATACACATCAATGGTAAAGAACAACCAGCAAGAGACATAAGACAGATTAATTTACATGGAACACTAAATTTAAAAATACTTACGTGCATACTCCACACCTGCCTGAATAGTATTGCAAATCCGGGCAAGTTAGCAACTACAATGAGCAACATGCTACAAGAACTCTCCCTCAAACTAATGAAATTCCATAAAGAGGTCGTCTTATCTGCGGTATTTAAAATAAATGTCACGGAAAAGAGAAATCAAGAGTTAATCTAGGATGCGAAAGAAAATAAACAGCCAGTATAAACAGAAGAGGACACAAACGGCGAGGACACACAGACGGAAAATACTTCCGACGTCACTGATCAAGAATACACACGGGTTACTCGCAGGAGAAGCCAAAATAAATTGGAAATCTAAATCCGTTAGTAAAAGGAGTCCATCTCCCAGAGATGAATCGCCTGATCACCTTACGACGCAACTATCAGAGGAAGAACCCAGGCGAAACAAAAAAGAACCCGAAGAAGAAACACCGATTATTCATATCAACGGAAAAGACACCCCACGGTAAAGGACTAAACGAACAATAATGGACAATTGGTATCTGGAAATTAAGAAATTAAAAATACTACAAATTATCACATGTGGATAATTTGTTGGTTGCTTGAGCTTGTCTCTCTATTCGATCTAAACCGCAGATATAACGTAACACAGAAATTAGGGCTGGCAGAACATTCAAATCGCCGACGCATTCAGTCAGCTGAAAGTTTGCCCTAACAGGAATGAACCTATACAAACCCAAGCTAAAATGATGGCAGATGAGATTAAAATATCAATTTATACGAAAAAAATGGAAAATTAAAAGCACCAATGATAAATTTAAGATGGTACCCGTGTAGAGAAGGAGCCTCTCAGAAGTATGTATATGTAAAAAGAAAGCGCTTGGGTTAACATTTACGATATCAAGTTAAAAAAAAATCACCTTACTGAGGGGTCAAATCGAGGAAAAAGCGGACTGGAATTACAGTGAAAGTTCAAAAACCTCGGTAAGAATAACATGAAGAAGATTTACAAGGCCATATTACATTTCGCGATTATTTATCCAACATAGCAATGTACTCGATCTCGAGGAGCGATCTACTATAACCCAAAGAATAAAAAACAAAGCTAAGTACATATCAAAACACAAGAGGAGGACTAAGAAAGCAACGAGATTACTCAAACAACAAGACTACTCAACAGAAATGTCTTAGTAAAGACATAGAATGATATGAGAAATTGCCCAAATATAAGGATGGAGAACAAAGGCTTGATGAAAGAGGAGAGGAGAAGGAAAAAAATCTACACATAGAGAAGGATAAAATATCAAGAGATGACTACCAAAGAATTTTTTATAGACAGTTATAACCAAAATATAAATAGAATAGATTGTTTGAAAGATAGGATCCTACACAAGTTTAAGTAAGAATATTACTAATAACGGTTTGAACGCATAATATAAACTATCACTACAGTGACAGGTACAAATAGACACAGATACACAAAATCGAAATGAATGATTCTCACACGAAACAAAATTTAACTTTATCATGCAATGTATAGATACCTACATGGAACAGAGATTAGCCTTATCTACGAGCAAAGTAGCATCTCTTTGAAAACCTCTTATTTACCTTAGGTTTCAGAAAATATTCTTCTTAACTATCACATTCACAAATGGGACTCACAGAAGATAGGTGGGATAGATTTCATGATCAAAAGCAACGATATAAAATTGATACTCACACCACATCACTTTTCTTATATTTGAATTTAGGCTGTAGGTCCCATGACTAATTATGTCCACTTTGTTGTCTTTTACTAGCTCGTATTTCAAAAGTCCCGTTACACTCGTTACGCTGCCCTCAACAAAGGACACAAAAATAATTTTGTTTTAACATATAAATATGTATTATTGTCATATTAATTAATGTGGCTGCATTCTGCAGCAAGCACGCACTCCATGAGAGACATGAATCCAGCGCGCAGATCTTACCTTAGACCTCGGCCTACAAGCTGTTGTCGAGGTGATTGAGGCCAGGAAAATATGGCACCAAAGTTCGTTGCACTAGAAGCTCATGTTCGATCTTAACCAACCTTGGACGTTCTAGATCGTTTGGGCTGGGTCACCGTCCCGCTAAGAGGCGTAGACAACCTTTTTGTGACCTTTCTTACCCAGGGCATGACGTTTTTGGTGAGATGGCCCAACAATTGGACGCGGTGAGAATGTAACCGGCCTCGAACCACACCACTAGCATCTTCTCGCCATTCGAATCCACGAATGTCTTAGAATGGAGAGAAGTTGCCGCCGGTGTGGTTCGAGGCCCGTTACATTCTCACCGCGGCCGATTGTTGGGACATCTTGGCAAAAATGTCATGCTCCTTTGTGAGGTATATTTCTTAGCTGTCCTATCCTTAAACTATTTTCTTTCCCTATCGCACTCCTACTTACCTTGGCTAGAGTGTCTGGAACCTTTTTAGGCTCTGGAAAGTCTGGCTACTTGGAACTACAAAGGAGTACCGGGCCTCGCCTCTCCACCTCCTTGGCCAGCATTTTGAAGGCCAAGGTGGGAGGGTTGTTCTACCAGCTGCTCTTTTTTCACATTCCTCTTTTCATCTCATTTCATTTCCTTGTTATTCTGATTGAGGAACTTGGCGAGCCCAGGCAATTACGAGGAAACATTAAACTCACTGATTTTTAAAAACGGTTTTACTACTTTGAATTTTCTCCCAATACACACTCCTCTTGAATTTTTCATATTTCAGTAGCATAAGTTAAAAAGAAAATAACGAGGAGAAACAAAACAACTGCTCCCTATTCGTCGCAAGAATAGTATGAGGACACATCTGATAACGAATAAACTATCACAAAGAAAGCAATCAGTAGAGAAGATCAAATAGAATAATAACGAGATACAAGCATAATGTGAGAGCAAATCCACAAAGACCATGGGTAAAAGAGGCAAGGGACTCGGAATCTAGAATGGGATGTGTTCCAATGCTGTGGTTCTATATTAATGTGTCAACTTGGAACCGAAGTCACTGTCCTACCTTAGCAGTTTGGATGACAAGCAAGTGCTTATCTGGCCGAACCTTTAAGTTACCTTTAGGCGTTCTCTGGGCGCAATGAATGAACCTTCTGTCATCCTACCTCTCCTGTCATTTATTTTGGCGGTCTTCTCCCGTCTTGCCCAGCAATATACAAAAGGCTTTGAACCCTTAGATGTTTGGTAACTACTCTCAAGAATCTCCCCGCCCATATGTCGAGTTTGAGTTCACTATTCCATGCAGGTATCTCATACACTAATCACTTATCCCTTGTTCCTCTGGCCTTTTTGGATCAGAGTGAATCGTCTATCTTTTTGCTTAAAGTCTGAAACTTATGTGGACCGTTTATAATTTTGTGGTTAAATACAGCTGCTACTGGACTTGCTGGCACCATTCCCATGCAATTAGAGAAGATCCTTGCATCCTAAGACCGCGCAACTATTTATTGGACTCTCCTTTTGGCTATGGAGATAAATGCTTTTGCATATAGTATTTGAGTTAACTTTTTCTCCTCTTTAATGAACTCAATGCATACCCCATAGACGCTTAGGAAATAATCCAATAAAGAATCCTGATTCGATGCGTTGGTTGTTTGTTACTTTCTTGTAAACAGAGAATTTGATAAAGGCGTCACCTCGTTGGACGTAAACTTCGAGGAAGCGATTCTAGACGAAGGAATGACGAAATATTACTACATACGAGTATGAACATGTGTCCAACTAAAGGACTCCTCTATCACTTATGTTATTGAAGCAACTACGACTAACTCTTTCAAAATACTTTGGATAAATATGCGAAGAATTAAATTAATTTAAAATTTTCGCAAATAATACAAAAAATGGAACCCTAGCATATTGGACATTATTTGACCACAACTGCTGTGTTGTAAGACTTTATCCGTTATTCCATAAATGAGAGTATTCCGTCTTTACACTTGATAACCGCAAAAATTAAGGAAAAAATATACATAAATATGAAAAGCATGAAGAGTGTTGTTTGTTAATGTTTTTTTTAACGCTCGTATTAAAATTCCCTCAACTTAAAAGTCGCAAAAATTACACGAACTTATTGATTTTATTTAAGCCCATTAAAAAACAAACAAATCCCACTTTATTTTCTTGATCGGTGATTTTTCTTCTATAACTGCAATATATACTTATTGAAAAACTCTACATATGTTTACGACGCGTTAATTCGTGTAGGTCAATTATTTAACCAGGATACTTAGATATCCATAATCTTTTAGGTTTATAAAAATTGGTTAAGTCCATAGCCCATAAGGTTCATAATGGGTGACGAGCCAGACTTCTTTTCAGAAAAACGTTTAAGAGGGTTGGGGTTTTAGACCTTTAAGTTCTCTAGTACAAATAAAATGAGTACTCTTCTCATTTTCATTTTCCAATATGTCAATAAAAGAGGGAATCTCCGACATCTGTGATTAATGAAGCAAAATTTCAAACAGTTTGAAAAAATTTACTATAAATTTGATCCTAAATGAATTTACCTCTACGCCACTGAGAAGAAATTTATCTTGAATAATGAAAAAGATAGAATATCATCCTTTTTCGCATATCTAGTTTTTAATATCTGGTTGCATATTATTATTTAATTAAGTCATTCGATCAATTTCACATTTCAGAATTTTGTTAGGCACTGAGTTCTCCTTTCTCGTGTATTTAGTTTTTTTATCTTAGATTTTGCTCTTCTTTTGATTTGACTGGAGCTTCTTCTACAAGAATGGCTAAGGTCATGAGAAAATTAAATACTTGAATCTTTCGCCAACATTATAATCTACCCTTGACTTCTTTAGAGCTACTTCGCTCTCATTCAGAGTCGACTTAACTCTCACTCTCTTTCCGTCACTTATAAGTCCAATAAATGACACATATACACACACCTATAAGCATGAACTTACATCAGTAGACTATCAATAAAGACATTCGTATAAAAATAATACCATTTGGCTCTAACTGACCAGACCATTTCGTTGAACAAGCCTAGATCTTGAGTATCTCATCAAAGTAGATACAGTACAAATACATCCTAATAGGCAAGGAATTTTAGCACTTGCCTATTTTCTAAACAAAGATTCACAAAAAAAACAAAGTAAAAGAGAATAAAGCGACAAAACACAGTGAACATGAGATAACTAAGAAAAGGACGATAATGGGAATAATATAAGGCCGGAAAAGTTTAAATTAACGGAACACACTTTGCTTACATTTTGTGAGGATTCCATTTCTCGTTATCATATTTATGAATTACATGAGAGATAATTTATCCATGGCAAACTTAGGAATAGAATATTAATATCCTTCAGCGTTTAGGTGAAAAAGAATTATTTCATGATTCCGATGCTTACTCCTTTCCAATGACTCTCATCTTGGCTACAGTGACATAAATTCCTATATTACTTTCATACATAAAAAAACATAGGCATACACATTTATACTTACGTAAATTCGAAATAGATTGACAAACCAGAGAGGCAAAAGAAGATAGGTAGACGAAAGGGTGCTACTATAGTCTGTAGACTAGAAATGTGGCCGTGGTTTACATTGTTCCTGTATAATATAATATACGGTTATGGCAAGAAATAGGCAGTTTAAAATACAAATCTTCAGTAATGCTTAATTTGTTTTAAAGAAAATATCTATAAAAGGTCTAGATCAAAATTTAGAATTTGTAAAATGTTCTACTGTCGGCTAAAAAAGCATTAATCTCCTGCCTCATTTGGTCCCTAGATACACAATTGCTGTGAAGACTGCCGTAACGAAGCCTAACCCTAACTTCTCCCTTACGATCTCGCTTTCCTTTCTGTAAGATAAAACTTCTAAAGTTACTACATGGCTCTGCATCTTGCACTAGGCCCAATAGATAATGCTCGCGAAAAAATCTAAGCAGTTTCTATAGAATAATTAACGTTGCGATAGAAATCCTTTAAAAAAATTGAAATTGAATTAATTTAATGTTTAAGATATAAATATGACAACCTAACTACATCTTATTTCCAGTGAGACTAAACAAGGTAGAATTGTAGTTTTAGAGCTACTTCAGTTCTCCTTATTTATATTTTGCTTTTATATTGACCCCTAAAAGTATCTATGGATTGTAAGTTGAAAAGGAGTCAAAATATTTTTTATTGTTGTAACTTGTAAAATATGAGTTGATTCTTGATAGATCGCATACTAGAGAGTAAACAAAACTGTAGACCGCATATTATAGTAGCACCGACGAAAGGGGAATAGAGGACCCACAATATCTATCAGTTCGATAGATAATTCTAATATATGCTGTTATGATTCTTAAAACAAGAGCGTGAAGAAATGATCACGAAAGTTTAAAAGCGTTTTAATAAGTATGAAAAATAAAAGTTAAATTTCGACCAATAATAAACAACGAGCACTACATACCGAAAATATTTGCTATTCATAAAGAAGGCAATATGTCAATATTTCAACAAAGAAAATGGTGAATATTTAAAATTTACGAGTTTCATCACTTATCAAATTTTAAAGCTTAAAATCCTACCAAGTGTTTCATAGGCGATTCTTTATTCAGAACAAAGTTAAGCAACAAACTTTTAAAGAAAGATATTCAAAATTTACTTATAAATTACTGCTCATTAAATAACAAGGTCTCGCTATAATGGAAGCAAAATATGCAAGTAAGTTGCTATTATAGACTCGAAGGTAAAGGTTTGGATACATAAGCCATCAACATGAAAGGATACTTATGAAAATTCCAAATTTACAATTAATTTATTGATTCCAAGGAATCTCTATGTAAAATAAGAGAAAATATATATATAGCTTTGAGCAGATCACCACCAACATACCCACAATATCATTACATATGATGTCATTCAAGAAAAGAAAGATTTGCAAACAGTACAAAATAAAACACTAGAAAAAGACAAAGGAAAAAAATGAGAGACCTGCACGAGGAGGCCAAAATACAACCAAATAATAAGCTACTCAGGAAAAGACAGAAGATATATGCGAGAAAATTAACAACCTCCCACAAGTATTCACATAACATATCACCAACAATCAACACACTCAACTTCACTTCCAAAGCTGAAGATATCTGCTGAGGAGAGAAGACGGGCCCATCTTTGTGTGAAATATCAGGAAGAATATCAAAATGAAGATGAAAATTCCTCGATAAGAAAAAAGACCGAAAACGACAAATAATAACTGGACAGAACCAACTTATTCTACCGGAATATTTACTGAATTATTAGAATCAAACTGAGACAACCATAGAATGAGAACTGGACAAAGAGACCCGAACATGGACTATACATGTATAAGATAGATGAAGTAAGATAACTAGTACAGAATTTGAACAAAACAAACAACTGAATAAGGAAACAACATTAAATAGATAAAAATAAAACAAAACGATATACAAGACATGGCATGAATGCCATTACACAAATAATATTAACCACATAAAACGATTAAGAGCAATAAAAAATGTTCGGATCTCTTGAGCACTATTAGGCAGAGAAACTTCGAGGCTCAGAGCGTGAAAAGTGAAGAATGAATGAAGAGTGAATGCAGAAGGGTGTTTCTGAATCCACATTGATCAGCAAGTCTCCCGTGTCTTTTTGGCATTGAAATTTACTTCGAATATTTTAATTTTCTATCTAACTATCAAAACATTCTCGGAAAGTTTAGTCCAGACTTCCTTAATAAAATTTGCCTCCTTGGTTCAGTTGAGCTGAGGACCAGAAGTACGTGAAGTTTCTACAAGAGCAGATCACCCACAGTCCTCCTCTTCTTCGATCCCCCCTTCGAATTACGGAAGGAGGACAGAGAGAGAGGACCTGTGAACCTTTCCCTCCCTTAAAAAAGGCGCCATTTATTCTGAATTTGATTAGTACATTATAATGTACTAATTAAATAAAGAATGAATTTCGAAATAATTATTATTTAAATTAATTACACTAATAAAATTTTAATTTTTCTTGTTCTTAGGTTACGTGTTATTTCCCATTTGTTTGTAATGAAAGTAACAGAAAAAGTCTATTGTGATACCAAACTTGGCTTTTACTAGTAGAACAGTGAATTTCTAAATTTGCCCATTTGGAAACTAATGCTCGGGTATTAGTAATTTCGGAAAAAATGACAATAAAGAAAAGGCTGCAGGCTTTAATTTTTTCAAAGTACCTTAGAAATTAGTTTAACAAAAGGTTTGGAATGTTGTAGAATTATATTTGTTTTAGGGAAACCTTCCAAAACATTGTAGATTTAAGGAGAAATTTCTAGAATTTAGTAGAATCTTTTCAAGTTTCCAAAATGTTACACAACTTGTAGGATTACCCTAGAAAAATAATAGAAACTTCTGAAATATTTCGGAAATTATTTCAGAAATATTTCTACGGGGATTCACATATATGATATCATAGAAGCTCTAGCTACCATAGTAAACATCATATCAGAGAAGATATGGCATCAAGGGGCTACACACCATCTCCAGAAGAATTTTGTTTTACTTGCTGACAGTCTATCAAAACAAGAGAGATAAAGTTTGACGTGACAGTATGTACGAGAAAGTGTGAAGCTTTTGCAAGCCAGTTTGGGAGCAAGACAAACCCTGAGCACTTCATTTTGCTTGTGAACTCTGCAAGAAAATTTGGAAGGTAAAAGAGGGGTTTGCTGTAAAGAGTAAAATATTAAATATCACGATTATTTAAGCTATCATCTTCGTTTGTAAACCAAATGGAAATAAAGTATTTTTTTATTCAAAGGATGGTATAGAGTGGAAGGAAGACCCATGATGTTTGCCATTCCTAGGATTTAGTGTGAACCTACTCACCACTCAAGCAACTGCTACTTGTGCATGGTTGTCTCTTCCAAACGTCGAATTGGTAGAAATGCACCTGCTATTTCCTATCACAATCTTTCATACTCTATTGCACAAGTCCCAGATATTGTTGATCTTCCTCTACCTACTCGTCCACAAATAAATAAGCCACCCTAAAAAATAAATGACAATTCAGCAGCTGAAATGATCAATGAAGTTGAAGACTAAAGTGTCAGAGATATGGCTGATAAGAGGAATCCATATTAACTAAACTAATAGAACCTCAATGGCTCTGTCAGACACTTTGCTTTGTCAAAAGCAAATGCTGAGCTTTAGTTTTATAGGCTTAAAGATTAAAATTTCCACAAAGAAAATCTCCGAATAGATAAAAAGCAAATGAAACGTCACAAACATTTCTCAAGATTCTTTATTTTTCAGATTGACTATGCTACTGCAACGATATATCTGTTTTATTTGATACAATTAAAATTAAACGTAATCCAGATGAGTAGAGGCTCTTAAAAAGGTGTTTATTTCAATGTAATTCGTTGAGGAATAAGTTCTTGCGTTTTTTTAATGATGGGTTGATTTAAGTTTTGTTGACGTGATTTGTGCACATATTAAGAAACAATAATAAATAATGAGAGAAAAATTTGCAAAGGTTAGGCTACGTCTCTTAACAGCTTAGCCTATTAGGCTTTTGCTTAGGCTACGTCTTGAAGTTGAATAATAAGTCATTGCGGTTTATTTAAAAGTTGTGTTAATATAATTTTTGTTCTGTACCCTCAAAATGGAATGTCCAGTGGAAAGAAAGGCGCATTTTCGACACTTGTTGTTATTCACTTTTAATTGGGACGAGAACAATGCTAAAGCAGCCAAAGCTCTTTGCTATATTTGTGTTGTGTATGGAGAAAATGCTTTATCAAAAAGGACAGCTCAATGGTGGGTTTCGCGTTTCAAAAACGGCCATTTTAATCTTAATGATGAAGAACATTCTGGTCGCCCCATTAAGTTGGATGAAGATCAATTGAACGACCTTCTTCATGAGAATCCTCGTCGATCGAGTAGAGAATTGCCTTACAATTGGCGTGTGATCAGAAACTGTAGTAAATTGCCTTCTTTTGATGGGAAAAGTTTAAAAACTTGGTGCATGGGTTCTGCACGCTTTGAGCGAAAGCAACAAACTTCAACGCTCCACGATTGCCGCAGGTTTGCTTGCTCGTCACAAGGCTACTCGTGGATATAAAGACAGATTTCTTCACCGCATCATCACAGGCGACGAAAAGTGGTGTGTTTATGTCAACATAAACCATCGGAAACCATGGCTTAGCCCCAATAAAAAAAAACACTTCCGCAATTAAAGCAAGTACTTTATCCACGAAAGACGATGCTGTGTGTGTGGTGGGATTGTAAAGGCATCATTCTTTATGAGCTCCTCGCGAACAACGAGATTGTCAATGCAGAACTCTACGTTCAACAAATATATCGACTCGCCGAAGCTATTCGTGAAAAGCGACCTCATCCACGTTATAAAGTCCTTCTGCGACACGACAATGCTCGTCTTCACATTGCCAATATGGCAAAAGACGCCATCAAAACGCTTAATTGGGAACTCATGCTGCATCTTTTATATTCGCCAGACTTGGCTCCGTCGGATTTCCATCTGTTCCGATCACTCTCAAACAATTTGCACGGCGTTTCGTTCAATACTGATGTGGAATTAAAAACCTGGTTAGACGAATTCTTTGAGGCAAAATCCAGAGATTTTTATTGCAGAGGCATCGTAAAACTAGTTGAACGTTGGGTAGAAGTCATAAATAACGGAGAATACATTATTGATTAAATTGCATATTGTTATCAATTAAAAATGAAGTTTTTCTAAAATTATTAATGATAATGAATAAAGTTGATATAACCGCAAGAACTTATTCCTCAACCCAATATTTAAAACTACGTCTCCTGAAGCGGTTTGCTAGAGCTTTTAAAAAAGAGTCAGCAAGCAGCATTCATGTACCTTCAAAATTTCTTTCCAAACTCCGAAGCAAAGGAGAGGGCTGGTGTCTTTTTTGGAGCACAAATCAGGAAAATCATAGAATTTAGAATTCCCATAAAGGCTTACTAAATAGGAAAGTGAAGCCTAGAAGAGTTTTGTTTCGAGGGGTAAGAGCATTATTAGAACCATAAGGCTGACAATTATATGGAACTCGTTGAGAACTTAGTGAAGAGTTACGGCCACATTCGTTGCAGGATGTCCCTGAAGGTGCACATCCTTGATGCCCATCTTAACAAGTTCAAGGGTATTACGGGAACATATTTCGAGGAGAAAAGGATCACTTCCATTAAGATATACTGAACTTTGAACATAGATACCAAAGAATATATAATGAAAACATGATGAGAGACTATCCTAGGAGACATGTATGGGAAAGTGATTTCCCTACAAACGAAAATCAAGGAAAACTTTACTTCTGACTTATTTAATTTGTTTTCATATATTTCTTGTCAATATTTGAATAAAATTGTAAAGATGTGCCTAGTTTTAATAAATTTTAATCTTACAAGCTACAAACCAAAGTTTAAAACAAATAATGGCTATTTTCTGTTGTTTTACAATAAAAGAAGTTGGACTATAACACTTATTGGCCATGGAAACAAAACTGTATTACTTAGTGTATTACTTAGTAATAATAACATTTGTTGATTTTCACACGCTGTTCAACGCTATAACCTTCTATCGTGACTTGCCAAGTACTACTGAACAGTTCACAGTGAGATAGCTAGATGTGCCTTTAATAACATGGCTACTATTGCCTGACAAAGCTCGAGCGCCTTTGTTGAAAGACCCTTTATTTACCTTTATCAATGTCTACAATTAAATGTATTCTAATCAATTTTTGTAACATTAAATTAATTAATTATGTTAGAAAACGATGTTTTTATTTTAAAATCTTATTTGAGATGTGAAATATTAACAAAAATCGAAGGAAAATGTCACAAAAATGCAATCGATATAGTTATAAGTTCAGATCTTTCAAAATCGACTTAGCAGAAACCTAACCACATTTGAAGAATGTGGTTTTGGATTCAGCGGTATAAAATTGTCTTAAATTAATTGAAATTACATTAATAACTTGCAAAGATTTATTTTTATAACCAGTGTATTTTGTAAAAATAAGACCAAATGGCTCCTGGATATACAAAGATGAATTGAAACAAAATGATTTTCGGAATCACCCATATCCAGAAATTAAGGAGGACTTAGCTCCTATTCAGATATTATTCAAGTTTCTATTTCCACAATGAGCTTATTATTAAAGACTACTTTAACTTGTAAGAAAAATCATTATAGCAAATTGCCTGAAGGGTTTATTAGGAAATAAATTGAAAAAAAGAAGCTTTAAACTAATGAAAAATCATATGCAAAGGTTCTAGAAGTGTGTAATAAATGTCTAAGTAAGTTATAGATACTAAATCATAGAACCGACTCCAATAACATTCTGGGATGGAGGCTTTTTAAGCTACATTTATAAATGTGTAACTCAATGATGAGAGTAAATTTACGATCTCCTTTGTACAATTAAATTGCCGTAATTTTATCGATATTAAGACGATGTGCTGGCTTATACCACTCATTTTCACATTTCACTTGTCTGCTTCCCGCCTCTATCTTGCTGTCTATCGGACAAAATAGATCCAATAAGAGCGTGGGAGGGAGAATTTGTGGATGGGTCGGCCTGGGATATCTTCCTCCTGCCTCTTCAAGCACGGATGGGACTGAGTGGGGATAAGGGTAAATGTACGACCTTTCTTATTCATTTTAATGATTTCATTGGATTAGAAGAATATTTTAACTCTATTATTAAAAATATTTTAAAGGAAAAAGTTAATTATCTTATAGCCATAGAATTTCGTAAATAAAAGTAGCTAGATACAGATTTTGTGGTAGTATAACACATCCAAAAACTTCTCTACCTGAACATCCCATCTTTGGTCAACCTGAATCATTAATATTACTCTAAATTGTTTAGATTTACTTATCTCTGAAATATTACCTAATAACATTAAATGGAAGCTAAGGGTTAAAATATTTCCAGACTATATCTCTAATTTCAGTTATTAGGCAACTGTAATGTAATTATTAAATCTTTAATAAAAACAACCTAGTCAATTAACGCCCTATTTAAATGTAACAGGATAAATAAAAGGAAAAGGGCAGTGGAAACATAAAACTGCCAAATTCTATCACATTGTAAAATTTATAACAAGTTAAACAAATTAAATACACCAAAAGGCTCAAACAAATCAATTTTCATTGCTAGATTAAAATTCTCGTGCAGATCAAATTCATAAACAAATCAAAATATTTCCTCCTAAAGAAATAAATTCTTCAAAATTCTCACAAAAGTCAAAATTCCCAAAGGCCATAAAACCACGTAAACACCTCAACATTCCAAATGGCCACAAAATTCTCAATCTTCATTCTCAAAATTTGTTTCGAAATACATATTTTCAAGAGTTAACAAAAAATCTTCCAAATCAAAAAATCTCAAAACACATAATTCTCCAAACTTTCCAAACTTTGACAACTATCAAAATTTAACTAGTAAAATGATAGAAACTATTATGATTACAAGAGATTTCTATTTCAATCTTATCTTTTTTCTAAGGAAAAAATAGAGATATCTTCAATTACATCTTTTTAAATTTAAAAAAATTGTAATTATTAATAATAATATATTCCTCGCCTACACAAATTACAGAAAAATGAATGAACAAATACATTTTAAAATTAATAAATATTCTATAAAAAAATCATTTTAGAAATGAAATAACAGAGATACAAGTCTACTATGACATTGCTTAGCCACTATGAGAGAGTTTGAAGATCTTTTGAAAAGAATAAAAATTTAGACTCCAGAATATTAAAAAGGTAAAAGATTTAAACAATGGGCTTGAATATGTTTTTATTCTTTATTCAATTGTCAGAACTTAAAATTAGGTCGCTAAAAAAATAGCCCATTGTTTAACTATATTGAAAGGAGAGGCAGAAATCTATTATCCTTAAATTCGACCTGCTCTGAATGGGCAAACTTGAAGACTAACCAAGATGTGTTTGAAATTTATCCTAAATAAATACACATTTTCAATAGACATTGAAAAGTGCTTCCTACCACTTTATTTAAAATACATTTATGGTAAAAAAAAATTCCGGTGAAGGTCGAACAAGTGGTAGTTTATAAGTACCGTATCATCTCTTTTGGCTTAAATTATAGTCCATTCATTTAAAATAACATAAATATATATGAGATTTTATGCCTTTAAATTCAGTATGTTTAACGTCAGTTTAAAAACTGAATTCTTTAGTTTATAAGGAGAGTAACAAAGAAATTCAAACGCCAATAAATCTGAATTAAAAACCAAATGATTTCCTATTAAACCATTGTTAAATACAATAAAAAATATGAAAAGTATCAGGGTGATACCATGACCCTCAAAATAACATAATGATTCTGTTTTCATTTACACTTAAGGGAAATAAGTTGCACTAAAGGAGGGTTGCTAAGGCTGATCATTGAAGATTATGATCCTCTTTCTATACATGTCCACACAGATTCAGAGTTAGAATTTTAATAAAGAAGGTTTAGAGACAAAAAAAGAGAATGGTTTCGAATTGCGTGTTGGAAAGTTTTATAGCAGTGTAAAAGGCTAAGAAATATTTAGATTCTCTTAAAGAATTAAGTTTTCCTAGAATAACTTTGGAGAGGTATCCTGAATGTCTTCCTCTGAAGAGTCTGAGAAAAGGGCTTTAATCATTAATAATGATTATCTTACACAAAATTGATAATAAATAACAGTAACTAATACTGGGGTGAGTACTAACTGTATCAGTTCCGATTTTTTAGAACATATAAGAAAATTATTAATTGTAGCTTTTGGACGTCAACGAAGGTATAATACGAAATTTAATAATTATTTATAGATTTAGCTGGATTTAAGACATGTATTATATAAGATACATTCGATTGCAACGGTTTGAAAACTGATTTATATATAACCTATATTATTACATAACTATTTGCAGAACACAAGTATGACTTAAAAAAATAAAAATATAAACTGGTATGAAATTTAGGGGTCCATTATCCCCATCACCCCCCTAGAACCCCCAATGCACAAAATTAACTTTTATCAGTCCTTCTTATTTTAAAAGTCTCCGTTTTTGGTAGTAGGAGGACTGATTTATTGCCGGCACAAGGGCCTAAGGACCTATCCACCTCCTCTCCGAAGTGCTATAGGAATTGGTAAAAACGGGCTTCGTTTGACCATTCTTCTTAATGCGTCTGTTACCCAAATAGTCCAAAGAGGATCCAGATAAGAAACGGACGGTGGGAGCTGATGTAAGTAAAGAGGAGTAAGAGAAGGAATAACAAAATTGGAAGTGAGAAAGAGAGTAAGAGAATCGAAGTTGGTTTATTTTGTCCTTCTTCTTATAACAGATAGATTTGATAGAATGGCCCTACTCATTTTAGCATCTTTAATAGTTCCCAAGTGGTTTATATCTCACGTAATACTCAAATTGTCTTTGATACGTATTCTCTGGTTATATAATTGTAAACAAATTCAGTAAAAAGAAAATTTCTGATATCAAACGAATGAAAAGAAAATTGATAAAGATAGGTGTAAAAATAAACTTCAAATATGTTATACTCAAGATAATGTAGGTAATTTAGTCCTTAAAGGGATTACCTTAAGGTTGTTAAAATAAGCTGGAATTATTGATTTATGATATACTATAGCTCAAAGCAAAGACATTCAGAATAGTCAGGGCATCAGATAAAGTATCTTTCTCACTACCCAGAATCCTTAAATAGCAAAATCATTCAGACAATTAAGAAACCACTCAAAAGAACGCCATTATTGATATTGAAAAAGGTTGAACCATAAATAGGCTCATGGATATCATTTTTAAGACTATAAAAGATTTAAAAGAGAAAAGAGGTAAAGCTATGATGAAGTAAAGCTTTAGTGCTTGAAATAATTAGACAAGACTCCTTTTCTTCCGAATTTCTTTACTTGACCATTCAGTCGCCTAACCAAGAAGCACGAAAACTTGTAATTGATCAAGTTTATTTTACATTCATAATGGACTTTTGCTGTTTAGGATGGCAATATTTAAACTTAACTCTTACTCATACAAATATACCCACCCTATACCTCTTTAAAACAAACCACCCAACCTAGTTGATAATAAATGTCACACATTAAGAATAGAAAAACCTTGGAGTTCAATAACTTCAGCTCTGCATACCTAAAAATGAGAGACTTACCTAAAGAGAGTCTTGAATTGATCAAACCTTTCTCTTATACTGGAGGAAGATTCTACTAGATATCTGTTTGTAATAAATTCTAACTATCAGACTGTTAAGATGTATATGATATAATGTTAAACCATAAGTAATGCGGGATTTTTTGCTTTTATTAGTATTATAGGGATATAAATTACAAAATCGGGTTTGTTTTTTACT
Source organism: Ceratothoa steindachneri (assembly GCA_963969495.1). Classification (NCBI taxonomy): domain Eukaryota; kingdom Metazoa; phylum Arthropoda; class Malacostraca; order Isopoda; family Cymothoidae; genus Ceratothoa; species Ceratothoa steindachneri. The sequence goes on along the minus strand of OZ018324.1, from coordinate 148,626,556 downwards.
AGCCTAGAATACTAACTCGTAGGTTAGGTACCTGTATCTTTTAAGCTAATCAAGGCCTATATTTTGAAATACGTTACTCTCAATTTTCTGAACTATATTTGTATTATTATTGTTATTATTGTTATTATCGTTAAATGAGGAATTATATGATGTGTCAGGACAGCATATTCACAACGTTAAGATTAAAGATCTTGGAAAGGGCATCAATACTGTATTAACAGCAGAATACTTGTATCTAGTATAGAGTAAAAGAATAATTAATATGAGCCAGTGCCAAGATGATTTCAGAATTTACACTTGGGAAAACAGTCTCGAAAATGTACCCTGCTTAAGAGGACCAACGGAATTTTACCAGATTTAGTCGAGATACTGAAAAATTGGCTGCAAAAATTACATTCAACTGATTCCACTTTGCATCATTTTAGATTTCTCATGACATGCCTAAATTACACTTGCAACAAAGAATTTCAAAATATCGTCTCTCGCTTATTAACAATAAAATTTATCCTGCTAAACAATGGATTAGTCCTTAAGAAAAACCAATAACACAACCGAAACAGGATCCTCTCGCCGGGAAAATTCTTTTGTGCGTTTGGTTTGGATATGGATGACATAATCCATTTCGAACTTATAATTATAATATAACCAAAGAGATTTAATATGCTTAGTTAGACCGTTTACATGCATCATTTGAAGAAAACAAGGCTATCAATCAATAAAAAAGAGTACTCTTTCCTCAAGAAAACGCGCGACCTATTAAGAAAAATATATGCACCAGAAGAATCCTACATAATTTCACTCATTTAATTTAAGATAAACAGTTTAATAGTGCGTTTCTATTACGTAAGGAAAAAGTAAAAGTTGATCTTATAGTTAATAAATTATCATATAATTGTCGGTTAAATACGGAACTCAATTAAATCTTCTGGTTAATTCTAGTGTGGTTTATCAAGCAAATCAAATACATATGTATATGCTTTAAGAATTTTAATCTAGATAAAACTTTTTAAGGGATATATAATTGGATCATTTTAGTTTATGCCTTCCCATTTTACCACAATAATCTAAGCTTCAGTAAAAAAAGTTGAAAATGCATCTATTTCTATCACACCTTTTATAACTTTTGCCTGAGAAAATCCAAAATTTCCGAAATTGGTTTAGGATAACTTATAGGTCTAAACTAAATATAAATAAAGGATATGAAACTTCTGCTGGAGAAAGCAAAGGTTTACCAGCACATACGTAATTTAATAGGAAAAAATTATGTATTCAGAATGATCAAAACGACAGCGGAAAAAATTCTTTTGATATATAATGCTTAAATCTTCAGTGCAAACTTTTGTCCAAGTTTTAAATAAATTTTATTTTGTGTGGAGGCCTTCATTCTCGATGATGCTTTGACATCGCCTGCCAAAGGAACTAACCAACTGCTGTCAATAGTTTGCGGTAATCATACTCCATTAATCTTTAAGAATTTCCTAGAGTTTTGAACTGTTTTCGGATTCCGCAGTTTAGACCTCTTTCCGAGTGATTTGTAAACATTTTCAATGGAATTTATGTCTGAATTCTGTAGAGGACAACTCAAAATTGTGATTTGCGCTTCGTCCTATGAGGACTTCACTGACTTGGCTGTGTAGCAGATGGTGTTATTCTGCATGAAATTTGAAGGTTTGGCTTTGGAGGCTTAAAGACGTGGCAAAGATTGCTGTTGCAGAAAGTCCATTAAACACTTGTGCATTTAATATGTTCCATAGACGAACTAAGTAGCGTGAAATTGACTGGCTATATTTCGCCAACTTGGCGAAAAACTAACCTCTCACCTGCGGATCCGAACAAATTGAACTTAGATTTATCTTGAACTGTACTTGGCTCCATTGCTCATCTGTCCATGTAAAATGTTTATTGGCAAACGCAAGACGGGCATTTTTGTTCTTTTGACTGATCAATTCATTGACCCCGTATGTTCGATTGTGAAAATTGTCTTCTTCTATCTGAGGTCACAAAGTCTACTTGGAGGGATCGATGGCCAAATTTCAGTAATCTCCGAAACTTATCAATAGAACTACTGTTTGTCGTATACTCATTTGCCAGAGTTTTACAGCTTATTTGTTGCACGATACATTTTAGGTGCTACTAGTATATTTATGCATTCAATCTTCTTCACGCCTAGCGTTTTCAATAAGGCACCGATTGAAAACGCTTTCTGAAATAGTTCACTTGTGGCGATCGGACGCATCACCCGTCCCTACTTGGTCTGAAATTTATTCAAATTTTATATGCTTGTGTCGAGATTGAGATAATTAAGGGTGACTGTCTAGAAGTTAATTGTTTTCTGCTCCGTTTGGTTTATATTTATTTATTTTTATATAGGAATTTCTAGTGACCCGCCAAGTGTTTTAAATTAATCAGTTACGGTGTTCTACTTTTGCCAGACAGAATAGAATACAGCTAAGTTAATCTCTTAAATTTTCAAATATTTTATTTTAATTTTTTATTTAATTCAATTTAATTTAGTTTATTTTTTAAATTTTGGACTGAGCTGTTCTGTGCGTGTAGATATATCAGTCAGCGCTAACCTAATTTTGACACTTTTATGACCTACTTCCAGTTTATACGATTGTCCACCTCAGAATTTTGCTTTATCTCCTCCTTCAGTATTCTTATTGTACATAAACATAATACGAACCACACACGCATTCATACACAGATACATTTCCGATCACTCTTTCTCTTTTTATTCCAGTCTCACACAAATCGCTCAAATATACACCCCTCACACAGTCAGAATAGTTAGAGTAATTTTTTTTATCAAGTATACTAACCGCTGTATATTCTAGGGATACATGTAGTATGCCAGGAACACAGAAAATGGAAGTATAATGCTGTAGGAAAACAAGTACTAGTTGATACATAGATTTTAGCTAAGGTAAAGAGCATCTATATGTTCTGCTAGATTGAGTTTGTAATGGAAGAGAAACTCAGGACGGGGAAGGAGCGGAATCATTGCGGGATGAGTGTTGTAAAAGATCTCATGTGGTAATTAGAAAGAAACTGCATCCGAGAGTTAACGGAACTAAGAAATCAATTCACTCATCTTTGGGAGGAGATTGGGCACCTCGGTCCCATGATGGCGACAACAACCTCTACTGGTGAAGTTGTGATAGACCAAACGAGAGAAAGAGAGATAGATAGGGGTGAAGATAATAATCATAGTAGCTTTGAAGAGGGAACGATTTGTTCCGTTTGCTCTGGGAAGAGAGAAAAAGGAAGTAAAAGCGGAAAGGGGTCAAAGTGCGATGTGAGTAGGGAGAACCACAGCTAGGTTGTTGTTCGCCCAAAAGTTCCCTCAAGGGCTACTCAGCGGGACGGAGGCAACAACGGCGATGCCAACCCCAGTTATGCTGATGTTGTGGTTTCGTCGACTTGTTCCGATAGGATCCCAGCGCAGCTTGATATAGTTGATGGAACCACCATTCCGGTTGAGAGGATTGAGGCTGAGAACCAAATCGCAACCTATGATGGATTTCTTGTAACCAAAAATCAAAATAAGTGACACTTTGAAGGGGAAGAGGTTGAAAGTAAGTCGGGCTCCGGGACCACCAAAGAAAAAGTAACGCTTCTAAATGACTTTGCGCTACAGTCATAATGGAAGGTGTAAGGATTACAACCTTTCAATTTAATTTCATTCAACACTTTCGTTCAATTTTTCATTATTGTCAACGAACGACTATCTACATACGGTATTGTGTACTTTTTGCATTATTAATGTATTAGTGTGTGTTTTTTGGTTTTATAATTTATGATATTTTAACTTTAGTCTGGCTTCTTTGGCTTTAATTTTAATGAGCCCTAAGTTTGATTTTAGTGCTTTACTCTTTATGTTTGTTTGTTATTGCACGTTCAGAATTTAAGGAATTTCTTTGACTTAAAAGAGAATCATTGAAGATGTCCCGATGTGGAAGAGCTAAATAAATGTCATTTTACATTTACTCGTGGGTCTTCCTTTTCATAATATATATATATATATATATATATATATATATATATATATATATATATATATATATATATATATATGTATGGTAATAAGCCTTCCCGCACTAACGACTTCAACAAATGTATAACATTGCCATTTAATAATAAATTAAATAGTTTAAAGGACATATTTGGAAAAGTGGGTATTAATTTAGCCTTTAAATATAATAATACCTTAAACCAATTGATGATGGCCAGGAAACCCAAATAACATCATAACATAGGAGTATATGCAATACCATGCAACGATTGCCATAAAGTTTATATAGGGGAAACGGGGAGAAATCTAGACAAGAGATTGTACGAACACAAAAGAGATATTAGAGTGGACAGCGAAAGCAGTGGAATATTTTGCCATGTTAGCGACAAGAATCATACGATCGATTTCAATGGAAGTAAAATGGTATTTAAATATGCTAACTATGTTGAGAGAAGAATCGTAGAATCGAACTTGATATCGTCAGTTCCTAATTTAAATCTATCTGAGGATAAGTTTTCTTTTAATCCTGTAATAAGAAAGCAAATAAACAAAATAGTAAAATGTCAGCCCTTCAATATGTTTAGGCCTACACCCCCCCCCACATTAGCTACAAGTAGGGGATTGGGGGAAAAAAAGAGGGGATCATGTGTTATGCTTATATGCACTTCTCTTATATTTTCTACCCAGTGTCAGTTGAAAAAGGGTGTGAGATACACCGAAACTGTTCTGAATTAAATTGTCTTTGAAAAATGTGGTTTAATTCCTCATATATATTTATATATATATATATATATATATATATATATATATATATATATATATATATATATATATATATATTAATATTTTTTGTTCAGATATTATATAATTTTCACTAGTAAAGTATAAATAATTATTGAATTTAAAATAAAAGTATTCTTTACCAAAATCTGCATAAGGCCGTCAACCGTAAAAGGCATTCCAATAGGCCAGATTAATACAGCGAATGCTTTCAGATTTTACAGAATCCCTGTTTTTATTTCTCACCCTGAATATTAGTATTAAAAAGCCCCAAGTTTGATGCATATATTGTTTAGTAAAAATATCCACCCTTTATGGTCTTATTATTTCTAAATCACATCTCACGAACTAATTATTTAATCTGGAGGAATAGAAAATATATATTTGTTGAACAAACCTTTCTTTGGCGAGTTATTTCTTATAAACATACATATGTGTATTATTAAATGTGTTTGCTTCCTAAATATGGCAGAATTATTTCTAGATATTTAAATTGAATATCTAGCTATTTGGGGTCACATTTGGAATTCTGGTATCATATGTGATTTTCTAAATAATTAAACATCTCCTGAGGACTAAAGTGTGATATTAACGAAGAATTTAACTTTTCATCTTTAAATTTCGAATTCATCAAATGTATTTATGCAGGGTGTGTAGGGAAGCTGAGTTCATGTAAAATGATTTGACTTCTGACTACTGTATCTCACTAGAGTGTGAGATGGTCAGATCAACGGGTCTTCACTCTCTTCTCAACTCTCACAACCTGGCTCCAAGCGCCACACCCCGGTAACCACCTTAGCAGGTTGGCTAAACCATGTGAGAAAAACTTATTTATGGCAGCAAGTAGATTTGAGGGTAGGGCGAGTATAAACAGACTTATACCTCCGTTGGTTCTTCTACTCCACCTCTCTTCAGAGAGAGGGAGAACACGCTCAAGTTAGTAGAGCAATGCGCTAGGGAAGTCTTTGGCTAGTGCCCAAGTATAACCCCGCTCAAATTCTGTTTTATATCTGCTAGAAATAACCGACAGCAAGCAGATGCAGAGCACAGCGTCGTTACGACCTGCATGCACCCTTAAGTCAATTCAGTCAATTTATAATTTCAATGGCTAAAATAATCTGAATTTTAGGAAGCTAAATTTTTCCTGCCTAATAAATTAAATACACTGTGCGTAAAAAGAATAAGGCGGTTTAAGTAAACAGATATCTTAGTTTAGCTGAAATGTGATAAAATCCGGAGCATTTAATGTTATTTATTTAAAGTATCATCTTGCATTCTCTACTATGTCATAAATTTGTCATGAATTGTTTGGTAACAATATATCACCTTTTACGATCCCTTTGTTAACGCATATACATATGAAGTTTTCCAAAGTATGGTACATTTAATAGTAGGCTGGAAGCAGGGGAACGTATCTAGATGACACTCCTATTTCATTACAAAGATTAATTAGATTTCACAAAACGGTGTAGAAAAAACAAGAGCTGAGTGACTGTCTTTAAAACATGTCATCAATGGTCGTTCAGAGTGTTATTATTCAGCTCGAGTTGGCTCCTTTATTGTTTAAAAAAACAGTTAATAATTTGTCACTAGCTGAAAAACATTTACGTGCTCAATTTATTGTAATTTTACAAAGTGTAAACAAACGAGAACTTAGCAAACAGAGAGGTTTGAAAAGAGGTTTGCGAAAAGAGTAGAGTACTCTTAAATGCATAAAAGGCACAATCTCCCATTAACCAGAGATATTAAATTGCGATAAAAGGATGATATGAAAAATCCAACAAAAACATTATTTTAGACAGAGAGAAAATAATTCATAAAAACTGCTATAGATAACATATTGGTGTTGAGAGAGGGTAGTATAGAATGGTAAGGTGGTTAAACTCAAACAAACATAAATATGTTCATTTACTTGCATTATATTTTGTTCAGCGGTTTCCTAAAGCTACATCTAAATTTGTTGCAGTTACATTTCACTACATTCACCTAACATTTACTCCAGATAATTGAATAAGTCATATCACCATTTCATGTACAATTGTATTAAATGCGGAAAGGTCAAGCGAGTTATTTTCGGCAAGCAACTGCCAATCGATTAGTAACTGGGCTTTGTGCTAAATCACTACCATGTGGCAAAACTAATTATATCTAAATCATACATGTTTTTTTCAATCTTATTAGTGCTAAAGAACACAATAATAACTTATGGAAAGAAATCCTATTTAATAAATAAGATCAAGTATTGGTAGAGGCACTCCTAAGGGAAAAGAGCAGCGCCTATAATTAATTCGCAGGTTTAGGGACTGCTATTATTTAATAAAGGTTGTTGGCAATGTATATCAACTAAGTTGTTAGGCTAGATTATGAAATAGAGGAAACAACCCGTACTGGCCTAACCCTCCTTCCATAATACCTATATTTAACTCAAATAACTACTTAAAAAAATAATAATAATTCTATCAACCTAACCTAACTCAAGTGGAGATATTCCTTGTGCTCAGACTTCTTTCCTTGACCGTATAGTTAAATGTTTTTGCTATTATCATATCATTATCAGCTCCTGTCGACAGAGAGTATCATATTAATCAACAAATAGGATGTGTTATATGAAGCCATTTTGACTGTAAAATACTGCACACTTATACCAGAATTTTATACACTACAATTTTATACACTAGAATTTTATACACATCTCCCTTTTAGATATTTCAGAAAGTTATAGAGAATGTTATACTTTTATTTTGCTTTCGACTTGTATTGAACACATGCATACAAACCTACACCAATATATTAATAGGAATACCATAAAAAAATAAGGAATAAGGAAAATTGCAAGTGGTTGTAAAATATTAATACGTATTTTGCTTATATGTTTGAATAATTTATTAATATGTTCTAATTAGTATTTTACTGAATAGTGTGTAGTTAATAAAATGATATGATGGATAAAAAAATAAGCATTATTTCGTGCGTTTCATTATAAATCCTTGACTATTGTCTATTCAATATTCCCCTAAATAAGTAATTTTACTAGAAGAAAGGAACTTAGAGAAGCATAAAGAGCTAACATATAATTTCTCCATAGCCAAATCTTATTAAAAGTATAAATTGAAAATAAAAATAAAATGTTTAAAATATGCAGTAAAAACCAATATAAAACAATTCCAAGAGACCAAGAGTATTGTATCATGGAAGAGAATTGGCAGAAAACGTCTTACAAAAACCAGAGAAGACATCTATCTTGTAGGCTTCATAACACAATTGCAGAAGAACATTTTTACATGCTGGGAAGTTCAATAGAGCCTAAATTTCAAATACTATTTCACCGAGATATGTTTGAAATATACAAAAATATCAAGGGCTAATGGATGCAACGCTAGCGATAGATATCTGAGGTTAACTGCAAAAAACATCGTGAGTGGTCCAAAGATCACAAAAATTTGGACACAGGAACAATGGTCTAAAGTTAGCTAGTGAGAGGAAAGTAATTATCAAGAATATAAGAAAAGCTCTCGTTGTTTTATATGTAATTTATATAATTCCATTTCATTATATCTTGAAAAATATTATTGAAAAATTCAAAGTTTTTGCAAGAATTTTCATATTTTCAGCACGCCTGGTGAGACGAAGAGTTGGAAAAGCATTTTATTTTACCTTTCTGGTACAAATTACACTGAGGAATAATATATTTGGTGAAATGACAAAAGTACATTTTCCTACCTAATTCGAGCATACCGAATTCAAATCTGAAATAATGTTCTCTCTAAATGCTACAGATTTTCGTAATAACAATAACTAATATTATAAAATAATTTTCATTTTATCACGCCTATCCTCATGCCCTGAAGTAACTTTGAACCATCATTTTGCGTTATTTATAGTAAAACAGGTTTTTTGTACAAACATTTTATTACATAAGAGAAGAAACTTGAATTACAAATTAGGATTGCAAATACTGTAATCAAATAGATGCTAATTTATTAATGATCGTACATCAGGCTGGAAGACCTCTTCTTCATTTCACTCGGGCAAAGATTTGCGTTTAACTATTTCTCTTGTAAGTCTTCTCTGGATGATCTCTTCTAATCGTTCAGCAGTAGTCCGCCATGATGGGCCTATTCCAGTGACCTTGGTAGCGCTCTTCCATCATCATCAAATTCTTATGGAAGCGTTTCCCTTGTTCGTCGCTCACGGCTCTAGATTCTCTAGAAATCGGTCGAGGTGACTATTTAGGAAATGCAGCTTTACAGTCATGTTGTATCCCAGATCACGATATGCTAAAAACATATTAGTAACTAGATCCTCGTAGTTATGCGCTTTTTTGTTTCCCAAGAAGTTACGAACAACGGCAGAAGATGAGAGCCAGGCTGCCTTCTCTTTTCATTCATGGTGTTCAAGAATCTAGAATCACTCAGAAGTCTTCGGATTTGGGGATCATCAAATACTCCTTCTTTTATTTTTTCGTATGACAAAGCAGAAATTACCGATACTATGTATTGAAAACAATCATTGTCAGTTCTCAACACCTTGATATACTGCTTCATCAACCGCAGTTTGAGATGAAGTGGAGGAAAAACGATCTTCTCTCGAATTACGATTGGCTCATTGACAATGTTTGGCATTCCCGCTTCCAAAGTTTCCCGAACTTGCCAATTTGGGGGGGACCAGTGTTTGTCACGGGCTCGACTGTCCCACATACAGATATAGCATGGAAACTTTGTATATCCCTCCTGCTGGCCAAGGAGGAAGTTGACAATCTTAAGGTCTACACATCTGATCTAATTGTATTCATGGTACTTAAGTAAATCCATGACCATTCTCATTTCATCGTGAGATTCTCGCAGATGGATAGAGTGACTGAAATGAACTTCACCAAAGTCATTGCCATTATGCAAAAAGACACATTTAAGGCTACGCTTGGAGCTATCAAAAAACAGTCTCCACTCAGCAGGGCTATAGGTGCCAAGTCCCAACTCAGTAAACAGACCAGGAACATCGTGGCAGTATACAAATTGATTGTCCTCAGAGAAATACTTAACAAATATACCCTTCCTTGTTCGGGAATACAATACCGTACCGACCTGTCAAGCATATGTCTTTTACTCAACCTGGAGGCTAAAAGTTTGGCAGCTTTCTTGGAGAGCGCCAAATCACGTATCAATTTATTCAAATCCTCTTGAATAAAGCAGTTAGGAGCTAATGACTGTTCAGCATCTGCTGATGTATCTGCAGACTCTGAATCCATTTCGTGGACATCCATATCAGGTATATCATTTTCAATCATTGGAAAAAGCATATCCACTGAAAATCAGAACTGGTAAAGACTCAGAATGAGGTACTGGTCGGATCACTGAGGGAATGTTGGGGTAGTCGATCTTGTGCCGATTTTTCTTGCCAATCCCTATAGTATTCACCAGACAGAAATAACAGTCCGATACATGATATTTTGGCTCTCGCCCAACCAGGGGGATTCCAAAAGGAAGACCATTTTTCTTTCCTTTCGTCCATTCACGAAGATGTTCCACACAAATATGGCAAACAGCATGTGGACCCCACTTCTTATCTTGATCACCAAGAAGAACATCAAAATATGCCTTATAAGTGCAGATCACAAAGTTTGATAGTTTTTGCCTTCGATGAACTACCATGTAACAGCCACATATGTAGTAGAAGGTGTCTGGATCATGAACGCAATTTCCTCTTGACGAAGCCATCACTCTAACATGAGACCCGCAAAAAGAAACAATAATGTAAATATTTTACACAATAACACTTATTACTATCTTACTACATACTATGTACTATGAATTATTTGTTTTCTACAAGCACCCTCTCTGTCAATCCGGAGGGTAGTTTTCAGGGAAACGAGAAAATAGAAATTACAGAATAACTACAACATGTAGGTAAAAATGGATTATATATTTGAAAGCAGTATGAAGAAAAATGAATTAAAATTGGCAGATAAATCTAAGTCACCAGAAAATGTGATTAAAATTGTTCCCCTGTGTTATAGAGCATGGAGGTGATTTTATAATTATATCATTAAGACTAGGAGAGATGTTCTTATAGAAGAAAAAGATGAAATTTACAACTTAACCACCGTGTTGTCACAAGTTTGACAGTAATCCTATCTAAAATTTTATTCACAGAGCACCAAAAAATAGTTATATTTCATGACTTAACAGTAGAATGGCCAAGGTGTATAAATCGACACCTTGCAATTTTTCATTTCTTTTTGAGCCCTAACCAATGCATATAACTCATTATGCTTCTATGATAATTATTATTTTCTTCTGAAGTTATTGAAACGCAAATTTTTAATTTTTCAATTTCTATAATTTAATAGGAATATGCGAGTTTACCTCGGAAGGCCAAGGTGTCGAAAACGACACCATTTATATTTTGCTAATACAAAATGAGATCATATTATTTCCCCTAATTTTTATTTCAGTGAACATTACATAATGTGATGCAATAAGATATGGGTGGAGCCTATTTGTGGGTGGAGCATTTATAACATTTCGTAGTGTGGTGCAATAAGTTGTGGAGGGGTATTCTTATTTTCCTAGAAATTTCCATGGAAATTTCCATTCAGTCTTTAGTGCTTTTGGTATTTATAAATTATCGTTAGTTACTTGTTCAGGACCGGACAAATCTTTACTGTGGTAGAACCTAATACCCTAAACTTTTCCTCATAATATATTTTTATATATCTACCTAAATTATGTCTTCAAGTCCAAATAAATGTGTTCCAATTGATAAAGCAATCGACATCCTGTGGGATTCTGGTGACGATATAAGTAGTGAAAGCAAAGATGAAGAAAATTCAACTAATCATAATAACAGTCAATTTGCATCAATTGAATCTTCAGACTCTTGCTCAGAAGAGGATCAAAAGGCATCAGCTCTCCAAACCCTTACATTGGATAAAAGAAAAGATATTGTAACACGATATGGAGTAACATGAAGAGCTCTCACGAAAGCAAGGCCTGGCAGATCAAGAAACGCATCAATATTCAAAGCTAATCCAGGTGTCCCACAAGCCTTGATAAATGATGCTTCAAAATCTCCATACATGGCATGGAAATCATTTATTGATGAGACAATACTAGGAAAAATTCTCAAATGTACTATTGCAGAAGCAAAAGAGTGCAATCTTGATAACTCTCACTTTGGAAAAAATAAAAGCATTTTTGCCATTGGAATATGCTCGAGGAATATATGGTAAGGGCCACAGCGTAGATTTTCCTTGGAGTGAACTTTATGGTCCTGATATTTTTCGAGAAACGATGTCTCGAAGACAGTATTAAGAAATCAGAAAACATCTGCGCCTTGATCTAAAAGGTACGAGATCAGAACGTATAAGTAATGATAAATTTACCCATATAAGAGACATTTTTGAGACATTTGCTCGAAATTGCAGAATAAATTATACTCCATAGTTTAGCTTAACAATAGATAAGCAACTTTTACCGATGAAAAATCATTGTCCTTTTATTGCAGAAAATTTGCATCAAATTTTGGATCTTAGCTCAAGTGAATTCAAAATATGTTGCCAATATAATACCGTATCTCTGGGCACAAGAAAAAGAATCAAGAAATTGACTACCTATTGGGAAAAGTATTGTGCTCAAGGTCACAGACAAAATAAAAAGAAATGGCTATAATGTAACAACAAACAACTTCTTCACAACATTTTAACTTGCAAGAAAACTTCAAGATCAAGGGACTTCCATAGTTAGTACAGTTCATTCAAACAGCAAACAAGTGTCCAAGGAAATGACTGCTTATGAAAAGGGAGGACGTTACAATAGCAAACTTTCCTCTCAAGAAGAAAGTTGAATTATCAGTGCAAATATAATAAGTCTGTATGTTTGCTTTCCAGAATGCATTCAGCTCGAACAGTTTCAGAAGATGCTAAAAAAATGCCAGATGTGATAAAGTTTTATAACAAGAATAAAGTTGGCGTCGATGCTGTTGACCAAATTGTACGAAAATATAGTACACATTGTTCAACAAAGCGCTGGCTTTTTGGAGTTTTGTCAATTATTCTAGACATGGCAGCCCTCAATAGCTGAATCATTTATAAGAAAACAACTGGCAGTAAAAAAGGGCGGAAAAAATATATTCTTGAACTCATCGAGAATCTTCGTTGTGCATATGTTTCGAAAAGAAAAAAGTCATCCTCACATTTTGAAAATGAAGCTGAAGATCACACCTCACCCCACAAAAAGAAAAAAAAGTGCTCCAGTCAAAAGTGTAACAATGAAACTGTAACTACATGTAAAATGTACAAAAAACCGACCTGCGGAAAGTGTTCAGAAAAAGAAACATGAATAATCAGCGCTACATGTAAAAGATGCAATCTGAAATAAATAGTATTTTCTCATTATAAAAATAAATTTTCATTCATATTTATGGCTTTTAATTTTCATAAAATAATAATATTAGGTATTCAGAGGGAAGTGAACAGATATTAGCTTTTAGATATTCTTTATTCACCAATTCGCAAAAGTGATATATAATATACAATGGCTCCCCCAAACAATATTCCTCGCTACGCCATTTATATTATTATAGGACTAAGAACGCATAATATATCTCTTTTAGATCAGATATTTAATCCTAAAATATTTAAAATATACTTTGAAAAAAGTATAAATTATTGGTTGTGTCGAAATCGACACCTTGGCCGTTTTATATATACACAATATGTTGGCCATTCTAGTGTTAAATCCAACCAAATCAAGTATTGGTTTGGAGAAATAGGAATCACCACTATTGAGTCACTACCACAGAGAGGAGACTTAGATCTAATGGAACACTAGTGGGCAATGGTTGAAAAAAAATTACCATTACAAATAAAAGAGAACTGTAGGAAAAATTACAAAGGATTAGGGAAAGAAGGTGCCAGAAACTTGTGAAAATTTGGTGAAATCAATGCGAAGACGAATTATGGCTTTAATCAAAACAGAATTATTAAAAATAAATAAATAATTATGTAATACATATACATACTGAATTCATTTACTACAATTGTATAATTGACCAGGTAAACAGAGAATTTCATTCAACCCTTTGCTCTATGCTTAAAGGTCATCCTGACCTCATAAATAAGTTTAAATCCTCGAATGCTTCCCTTCCCTACCTTTATGGTCTCATCAAAATCCATAAGCCGGAAATTCATATCCGTCCCATTATTAGCTCGGTTGGGTGTGTTTCATATACCCTATCCAAATGGTTAGCTTCTCATCTAAGGCCTTTTGTGGGGACCGTTTCTAGTTCTCACATCGTTAATAATCTCGATCTCATTAGGAAACTTAATGATCTTCCTTACCCTGATAAATTTAGCTTGGTTAGTTTCGATGTATATTCTCTCTTTACAAAAGTTCCCGTACCCGATCTCCTAAATTTCCTCGAAGAGTACCTTGTTAATGTTGTTCTCCCTATACCAGCTTCCACTATTATTAAACTTATTTCCCTCTGTATTAACAACTGTAAATTGATCGAGTTTTTTGAATCCAAAATACTTCCCCAGACCAACATAACCTCTATTTTATGGATGCATTATGTTGATTATATTCTTTGTTTGTAGCCTAATGACCTTAATATCAATACTTTTCTTGAAAAATTCAACACGTTAGTCCCCTCAATAAAATTTTCTTTAGAAAATGAAAAAGATAACACCATCCCTCTCTTACATATTTTGATCCACCGAACAGACCAAGGTTTCAAATATGAAATTTATAAAAAACCTACAGCCTTTGACTCATACAGCCATTTCTATTCCGATCACCATATTAGTATCAAAAAAAGTGTTTTCTCTTCCATGTTTCTCCGTGCCCTTAGAATTGTTTCACTCGAATATTTGGAAAAAGAGGTTAATAGGATATATAATATAGATTTAAATTTGTGTTACCTTTTCTACGTACTTAAAATTGTTATAATTTAGCCAAGCGTTCATTTAATCAACCTAATCGTAACATCCCTAAATTTCATGCCAAAAATGTAATAGTTTTACCTTTTAACCAAATTTTCATTAAATTACCTCGTTTACTAAAACAGTTGAACATAAATGGTATTTTTAAATATGAAAACACTATCCATGGCCTTCTCGGAAAAAATCACCCCCTAAACCAGGCATTGTATATTCTATTAGATGCAATAATTGTGAAAAATGCTATTATGGACAAACAGGTAAAGAATTGAATGTTATAGTTAAACAGCATCAAACTAATGTTCGTAATCTTTGTCAACAATCTGCATTATTTTTACATATCTATAGTCATGATTATACTATTAATTGGAATAGTGATAAACCTGTTATTGAATGTACAAACTACATTTCAAGAAATATTTTGGAGAGTATCTCTATTAATACTTTCCCAAATTTTAATATTAGCCCTGGATTGTTTAGCCTAGATCCTATAATATCTAATTTGATGCAGGTAGCCGTTTTAACCCCCCCCCCCTCCTTACTATTTAAGACATTGTCTGTCCTGATCTATTAGGTTGAGGAAGAAGTTCTTGCGGTTTTTTTAATGTTGTGTTGATTTAAGTTTTGTTGACGTGATTTGTTCACATATTAAGAAACAATAATAAATAATGAGAGCAAAATTTGCAAATGTTAGGCTACTTCGCTTAACAGCGTAGACTATTAGGCTTTTGCTTAGGCTACGTCTTGAAGTTGAATAATAAGTCATTGCGGTTTATTTAAAAGTTGTGTTAATTGTATTTTTGATCTGTACCATCAAAATGGAATGTCAAGTTGAAAAAAAGGTGCATTTTCGACACTTGTTGTTATTCATTTTCAATCAAGACGGGAACAAGGAAAACGCAGCCAAAGCTCGTTGTGATATTTGTGCTATGTACAGAGAAAATGCTTTATCAGAAAGAAAAGCTCAATGGTGTAGTTTACGTTTCAAAAACGGTCATTTCAATCTTAATGACGAAGAAGGTTTTGGTGACGCCATTAAGTTGTATGAAGATCGATTGAACGACCTTCTTCATGAAAATCCTCGTCAATCGACTAGAGAATTGGCTGTACGATTGGCGTGTGTTTAGAAAACTGTACTGAGTCACCTTCATTCGATGGGGGAGGTTAAAAAACTCGGTGCATGGGTTCCGCACGCTTTGAGCGAAAGCAACAAACTTCAACACTCTACGATTGCCGCAGGTTTGCTTGCTCGTCACAAGGCTACTGGTGGATATAAGGACAGATTTCTTCACCGCATCATCACTAGCGACGAAAAGTGGTGTGTTTATGTCAACGTGAACCATCAAAAACAATGGCTTAGCCCCAATAAAAAAAACAACTTCCGCGATTAAAGCAAGGACTTCATCCACGAAAGGCGATGCTTTGTGTGTAATGGGATTGTGAAGGCATCATTTTTTATGAGCTCCTCGCGAACAACGAGATTGTCAATGCAGAACTCTACGTTCAACAAATGTATCGAGTCGCCGAAGCTATTCGTAACAAGCGACCTCATCGACTTTATGGAGTCCTTCTGCCACATGACAATGCTCGTCCTCACATTGCCAATATGACGAAAGACGACATCCAGACGCTTAAATAGGAATTCCTACCGCATCTTCCATATTCGCCAGACTTGGATCCATCGGATTTCCATCTGTTCCGATCGCTCTCCAACAATTTGTGCGGCGTTTAAACGAATTTTTCGAGTCAAAATCCAGAGATTTTTATTTCAGATGAATCAAAAAACTAGTTGAACGTTGGGAAGAAGTCGTAAATAACAACGGAGAATACATTATTAATTAAATTGCATATTATTATCAATTAAAAATGAAGCTTTTTTCTAAAATTGTTAATGGTAGTGAATAAATTTGATAAAACAGCAAGAACTTATTCCTCTACCCTATATGTTATTACATGAAGAGGTCTTTTAGAATAAAAACGAAAGCTCTTGGAATCGTCTTTCCATTTTCCTCACGGGTGTTATTTATCGTATATATATATATATATATATATATATATATATATATATATATATATATATATATATCAGTAACGACTCGGGCTTAGCAGGACTATAAATTTAGTAAGGTAAATTGCAAGCTGATTTAATTTCTGCCAATACTGAATTCAAGTTAGTAATTCCAGCCAATAACTCGGGCGCCTTATTTTAAGCCTGTTCGCAGTTCATATAATTTCGTTCAGCGTCTGGCGGTTGTCTTAGAGGTGCCCTGTGTCAAAAAATATCATTCGTAGCAGATATTTTCTCGACATCGTTCACACGCGCTTGACTCGGGCTCCGAAGTTTTTGACCGAGTTGTTTCTATAATCGTAAAATAAAAGGTAATTAAAATTCAATGTTTTCTTGAGACAATAGATTTCTATCGAGATTAGGATTTAAATTCCAATCTATGAAAGGTTTCTGTTCTACAATATTCTTAAAGGAACGAAAAATTATTCAGCAACTCGAGCAAATACGAACGAGCCTGGTAGGTGTAGAAGACTAATTGGCATCTCTTGTCAAGTGTACGCTGCGTGCGACAATCAGATCGGTCTCTGGCTACTGTTTTTTGTGCACGTCGCTGTCGTTATTTTCTTGCTGTTACTCTGTGCGAATGTATGTAAAGATCAGTTCTGTTTTGCAGGATTGCTTTATATTTACCCTTAACTAAGAAATGGAGAAATGCATAGAACTAGATATAAAGTAATAAACAATTTGGGGCTAAGAATATTGCGGAAAAACGTGAACAACTTAGACAAGAAGAAGGAGCTGCACGATATGATATTATACGAGTTCGTCATCAAACAACACGACTGGAGCTCAAGTATAAATAAAGGGAGTAATTTTTATATTAAACGCCGATTTCGATCCTATTGTTAAATTATCAGTGCACATATAAGTCTGCGGTATGCATTACGTCTCTTACTTTCATTTATACATGTCTTATGCGAAATCCGCGGTGAACCCGGCCAACGTTCATAACCTAAAATCGCCTCTGCTATATATATATATATATATATATATATATATATATATATATATATATATATATATATATATATATATATATAATATATATATATATATATATATATATATATATATATATATATATATATATATATATATATATTTATTTAAAGGCCCAAGGAAATGAAAATTGGTAACACAACCCGGAAAAACGCTAAGGAGAATATTATATGTACCAAAGAAAGCTTTAGAAGGAAAATGGGAGATGTAGAGAACAGAAAGATAGGGCAAACTATTTTAACCTTTATTTATTTTCATACAACGGTTAACAACGTCCTAGTATAAGAAAATGGCCTGACAGCTGTGAAAATGCCAGATAATTCAGAATGCTCCCACTTATTCAAGTAACATTAATAAGAATAAAAGCAAAAGCCTAAACCCTCTTCTCGCGACTCAGAAGAACAAGGGGAGGAAGAAACAGAATTTGAAGTTTGCAAGAACTCGAAGAATGAGAAACGATCATTCACACAAACGACAAGGCTAACAAAAGTACTAGTATAAAGCGCCAAGCCTCCCAACAAAGAACAAAAAAGAAAGCAAAGCCTGTCCACAAGAAGAAAGCAAACAGGGTCAAGCAAAACGTTAAAAAAAACATCGCTAGTTAGCATAGCATGATATAATGAAGCGCCTTCAGGATATTGCAAATAAACACAAATGGCTGGACTACACAAAGAAATTTCTACAGAAACGCCTCGAGAGAAAGCAATGAAGATGTTTTTTTCTGACTTCAGAACACCGAGTGAAAACTTACTTAACAAATAATAATTTAGATTTATAATGTTTTAATCAAAAATTAATATTGTGGTTGAAAAGAGATAAAATTTAAACAACTGAACAAATGGAAAAATCTTATTTGGCGATAGAGTACAAGCCTGGCTCAGAGAAAATGGTTAAGGCCTAAAGTACCATCCACCAAAGAAATTCTTTACCGATACACTTTCGATCTGTCCTATTTTACAGAAAGACATCAGCAATAATAATAACGTCCTCAAAATCAGATGTCAGTAATCCTGCTACAGAATAATCATCGACCAGTGCATTAGTCCCGACACTCTCACCTTTGTCACAGGAAGAGTTGTTATAATCCCATACATTTGTCTAGCTAGTAATCAAGAACCGTTCCACTACTAGAGGGAAAGAACCCCAGTACCGTGCATGACCACATAGTAGTTCTACCTACAGTTAGTAGGATGCTAATACAAGTCGTGCCGAGAAACAGAAAAAAACTACAAGAGAGCAGACTGGGTGCTGCACGAAGCATTTCTTTAAATTTGCTAATTTCCGATATTTGGTGAAGTAATCTCAAGGGAATTGGCGGGTCACTCCACAACCGAAATATCAGACTGATCACCACAAATAGAGAAGATATCCTTAAATTCAGATATAAGGCAACCTCGTCCTCTAGATGGACATATTACATAAAATATTTGTACGTGAAATGAAAGGATTATATTTGATGAAAACAAGGGAGCATCACTAGACACGAATTAAAGATATAATGAGATAAAAGAATAAATGAGCCAAATAATTCTGGAACAGTAATTGAGAAGATGGGACGATGTGATCGAAAATTTCGATCAAGATATCGCTCCCAAAGAATACGGGCCGAAAATAAGCAGATTGAAGGGGGATTACTCATTTCGTACCAACGACCGAGACCTTGCAACAAAGTGTACTACTGTAGTATTAGTTGAAGGCATAGAAGTTTATTTACATCTATCCCTGAGAAATATGTCTCTCTAAGCCATGGTTTGAGTATAATTGCTCCCGTACTATTCAGGCTCGTACTAGTGCATATATAGCCTATCTAAAATCTCGCTACTGTTTTAACCTTGCTTCATTCAATGCAGCTTGGAATCGATAAAATGTTAATCTTTGTAAGACTAAGCACTCGACAAAGAGAAATTGTAACAGCCTCACTTTATATCCTACTAACTGTGACTTCTACTCCTTAGGTAAATCTATCTCTAAAAACGTTTTAAAATCTAGTTTTCCTCCCTCCTTCAAACCTGGTGGTAATGGAGCTGGTTGTTATTCTGGCTCCTTGTTTTCTTCAAAATCTTGCTTAGACGATGGCAATGATGTTACTCTCTTCACTCGACCTTTCTAAAATCCTGTGGATCTCCCCCCTCACTTTATTTTTTTAGGAAGGGTCTTTGATTTCTGCTTTATACTCATCATCGTAAAATCTAGTATCTTACCTTCCTCTTTAAATTATATTGGTGTACAGTGTCGCCAAGAAGGATGATTACATATTATAACCCTCATCTTCCTATTGCTCGTACTTCTACATATTATGCCTAAACTCTTCTCTCTGTCTTGTTTCTGTAAAATTCGCTCAAATGGTGATCCCTTTCTCCACTAAATTACATGAGTATATGCTACCTCTAATTTCCCGTCCATGCAATACCCGTCAGTCTTCAAATTTACATGGTTACTCTGTAGAACTAGAAAACTTGCTTCGTCTAAGCTGAGTAGTCTAAGGTTTTTTTTTTTAATTGAGATCAATGGGGACTCGCTACCTCTGTTTGCCTGTTCGATTCTCACCCCTACACAGATTTTCTCGCAATTAGGAATATAGATTTTTCTTAAAAAAAAATATTTCGTTTATCTTCTCTTTTATGGGGTATGATCGATTTATTTCCAGCGTTCTCTCGCATTCATGAGATATGCACATTATATATATGTATATTTATAGAAAGAGTAAATACAAGTTCTGCGGGTGATAACAACCACTACAGGGCTTTAGCAATATTTATTTTCTGCCATTCAAAATAATTTTGAAGACAGAAAGAAAGATGCAGAAACCTTGCATTGCAGACTATATAACAATATAGTGCAAGAGAGCATTTTGACACGAATGAGCAATGAAACAAGAAACAGGAGTTTCTTTTAAAGGTAAGAGAAGGGCACATTCGAAGAACACTAATATCAAAGAGAGCAGAGGGCGGCACAATGAAGGAAATCCATTACTGAGAAGACAGAAATAACGCCAGGGAGAATATGTTTGAAATTTCTAGCCAGAACTCAAACCTCGGTCTGCTGATTGCTGGGCAGATGCTCTACCGTTATCTACCAGGCACAGTGACTTTACATCGCCCAGAGCGTTACCCGATCAAACCCAGTATCTCTCTAAGCTAGGAACCTCCAAGGAATTTTTATATCACATGTTCTTACCCGCTCACAATTTTAAGGCTCATTATCCATGTCACATACAAAAAAAGAGCAAATACAAGTTCTGCGGGTGATAACAGCCACTATAGGGCTTTCTCCATATTTATTTTCTGCCTTTCCCCAAAATCTCCTGTTTCTTGTCTCTCTGCTTATTCGCGTCAAATTTCTCTCCTTTGTAATATATATATATATATATATATATATATATATATATATATATATATATATATATATATATATATATTGTAAAAGAACAACCTCTGGCCCTTTCCCTCCAAATTATCGGAGACTACGTGCTATGGTATCGCGCTATGGACGACGTCACTTCATGGAGCTTGTGACTCCCTTCTACAAAGTTCCCCTTCACCTCCAGAATCGAGCATAAAAATACTCGGGTTATTCTGTAGTTCGATGAATCCAGACCACACCTCAAGGCCGTCCTTATCATCTAGTCTCGTTGTCGTTCGTCACACAGCAAGCCTTCTTCAACCGTGATTCTACCCAAGACAATTGGTTGCTTCTGTGAACGGCAAGCCATTGAATTTGCGTAACAGAGACTGTTACGCAAATTCAAAGGCTTGCCGTTCACAAAAGCAACCGAGCTGAAGAAAATCTCCATCGATTACATTTAAGGGAAGAATATTTCCCTTTCAGGGGAATTACGAGAACTCCCAAATTCTCCCCTGAACGTCATCTTTAAAGTTAGGCTATCTTCTTCGGAAGATTGGTTCGGATCGCGCCCCACCTTCCTCATTCTGATCATGCCCCACCTGCCTCGTTCGGATCGTGCCTCACCTGCCTCATTCAGATCGTACCCCAACTGCCTTATTCAGATCGTGCCCTACTTGCCTCAACGGATCGTTCCCCACTCGCCTCATCGCAAGAAAGACCTTCCTCGAAGTCATCGACCCGTAAGACTGAAACCCCCTCCATTATTAGTATTGTTAAGTTCTCCCTTCTGATCTGAGCCTAGTTACATTAATCGAATAATTCCATTTGAGAATTGCTCCTTATAATAATTATGAAGAGACTCTTTCGATTTAAATAATTCCCCCTTGCTTATTATTATTATTCTTATTTTGATCTGTGTAAATAATATTATATTTTTGTTGTTTCATCTTTAACTAACATTGAACGAAACTCTCAGCCTATTCAAGTAAATCTCGCCAACCATTTATGCACTCTGTTTGATTATTAAGGATTTGAAACCCAACGCCTCAAGTGTGATATCCTAGTCGGTGGTTAATGTCTGCGAATAGTCCTTTAATGGTTTAGGTTGCAGTAAGTGATTAAGTCGCCCCCACCCCTCGCATAATATAAGAGTAGTTTATGGTATAGAGTAGTGTACCACGATTATATATATATATATATATATATATATATATATATATATATATATATATATATATATATATATATATATATATATTTATATATATATATATATATGTATGTATATATATATTACTTCTATATTATAAAAACTGGTGGCAAGTGTGTGGGATCTATTACATAACAAATCAGTTTAGTTGATTTACATCCCCTTTGAGTTTGAGTAGTCCCCTTTCATTATTAAAGTTTCTTTATTTTTCTTTTTTTGGCCGAAGTACATTCAAGTTAGTTCTAGATCAGTGGAACTTTATTCTATTAACTATTTAAAATTTAGATTAGTTAGGACCCGTTCTTTGTGTATGTATATTCCATTTACCGGAATATTTGAGTTAATTCCCAGGCAGATTAAAAAGATTAACCCGTCCTGAACGCGTAGAAGGAGTTTTAGTGTTCTTTTTAGCGTGATAATTTTTGTTTATTTATCTTAGGGAAAATTTAGGCTTCACGTATATTGCCGAATAAGTTCGTTACGTTAATAGCCCTGTTCGGGTGTTACGTTCTCCCTAGTAAACCAACAAGTTGTCTTCCTTGTTTGACCGTTTCGAGAGTCAAGGAGAGTCGTTTGGCCTGTCAGACCGAGAATTATTAACTTATATTCAGGAAGAATAGAGAAAAAGAACTAAGAGAAGCTGAAGAGAGAAGAGCAAGAGAACTAAGAGAAGCTGAAGAGAGAAGATGAAAATAACTAAGAGAAGCTGAAAAGAGAAGAACCGAAATGGAAGAACGTGAGAGAATAAGGCAGCATGAACTGGAATAAAGCCGTAATCGATTGGATTCAATGTCAATTAAATCCCCAACAGAAAATCCACAGTCCACGTCAGTAAGATTAACGGTCTTTAAAGAAGCTTTTGAATCATATCTTACGCATTTCGAGAAGATTTTTGAAATCAACAATTAAGAAATCGAGGTAGATGGTGTTGTTAAATTGCTCCCCCTTCTAAACTCTCAGTTGAGAGACATATTCATTTCGCTTCCATCAGAGTTCACTGTGGCCTACTCTACCCTCAAGTCTGAACTATTAGCTGCCGTAAATATGACCCCAATTTCTATCGTGTCCGTTTCCGTCACGAAAAGATCTGCCACGGTCGGACCTTTCGCCATTTTGGGTATACCTTCCAGAAACACCTCCAATTTTGGTTATATGCATGTAAAGTCCCTCATGAGTACGAGTCCCTTCTGGACTTCGTCCTAATAGATAAATTCTTAGATTCCCTGATCCCTGAAATCCGTGCCCTTGTTAGGAGAAGCGATGGTCTACGTTCATGGAATGCCTAGAAGAGGCTGATGTTTATGAAAGTAGCTATAACTTGTACCCCAAAGTTAATAAAAAGCCTCCCCTGTCCCCGTCCAAGTTTAAGATTAATAACTCCAGACCCCCTCCACGAAATATCCTAAATTCGTGAAAGCACAAAGCCCTTCAAAACCCAGGAACCTCCCTTTTTAGGACCCAAGAGACATTAAGCCCATAACTACCATTATCCTCGCGTTGTTATTCTTAAGAAGACAGATAATCTGTTTCACATGCTGAATAGAAGGGCATGTACGCACGAACTGCCCTCAAAATTTTAAATTTAGAACCGTGTCCTCTCATCAGTTACACCAAGTTAGTGCTACTCCTCCCCCCCCCTTCTCTTCAAGATACCACTACGTCTCTCTCGTCGACCAAGAACTCCGGACACCAAGGAAATTTTCTCTTTAATAAAAGCTCCCCCGGTGATTTAAAATTTGAAAATGGAGCCATGAACGGATGATGTGTGTCCACCCTTGTACGTGACGCTGGGTGCACATGCATCGTGGTATCCGAGAATGCACTTCTCTCAGTGGGTCATGCCATAAAAAGTTTGCTGTGTTCCATGATTACCTCGGCCGAGCGAATCGTTTCCCTATTGTAAAATGCCACATCGAATGTGAGTATTTGACTGGTTAAGTCAAAGTGGCAACATTCCCAATCAAGTTTTGCTCTGTACTGATTGTTCAGAGCCCCCAGGTTAGAAGTAACCCGGTAGCACAACTCGTGGTAACCCGTGCCCAGGCCGCCAAGGCTTGCCTGGAACCTGTTCCTTTAGAAAATCCCGTCGATCCGGAGATCGAGACTCCCCGAACGAGGATTTTGCCCGCGCCCAGAAGGGTTGCACAACTCTCCTACCTCCTTGGGAGAAAGCCAAGACTCAGAAGCAAGAGTCTTCCCGTGGTGAAAAAATCATCTCATACCTTGTCAAGGATGAGCTGATAAATAATAAATTTTCCGACAGAACCGAACCTGAAAAACCCACCTTGTGTGTTTTCCGTTCTGTTCTGCATTAGATTTCTCAGGATAGTTCATTCTCCGGTCATTTTAGTCCTAATTTAACCTCTCAGAGGGTTTTTAAGTATTTTTATTGGCCAGGTGTGGCCAGAGAAATTGCAGAGTAATGCAAATCATGCAATGCCTGCCAAAGGACATCTGCAAAAGGGTGCGTAAAGCCAACCCCCTTCAGAAAAGCCCGATCATCTCGGAAACCTTTTCTCGTGTGGCCATTAATCATATTAGCCCCATTTATCCCCATGTCTAGTGAAGGACACAGTTATATCCTCACTTTGGCAGACTTATGGTATGGCCGTAATGTTCGAGCTCCCCTTGCTATTTTAAAGGTACTTTTCTCCAATCCCTGTCTGGATAACGAAATACAAACCTCCTATTCTTACCTCCTAGACCTCTGAAAGCGCCTCAAGATATGTGCCGACATCGCGTACAAAAATTCTGGGGTAAATGTGGAGAAGTATTGAACTTATTTCAATTTAAAGACGAAGGAAATAAGATTTAAGCCTAGCGAGGAGGTGCTGTTATTACTTCCCACGGAGAGTAACAAACTTTTGAGCCACTGGAAGATCCTATTTTCCATTTTAGAAGTAAAAGGACCAGTGTGTTACCTGATTCGAACCCTCTCAGGAGATAATGTTTTACACATCATTATGTTAAAAAAACATCCTCGCCGTGCGTGTATCAACAATAGTGTAGCCCTCGATGAAGATTCCTCATTAGAACCGGTGTATCCCGTTGACACCCTCATTGTAGTGAAAGTAGTATGCATTGAACAAGAGGGTGATTACCTTATGCCATCTTTACTTTGACCCCTAGAATCATCATCCCCCGTGCTGGATGTATTACCCAGGTTAGCATCTCTTCAAAAGGGTCGCCTGCAGTAGTTGAAAAAATGAATTCGAAGATGTTATCTCCGAGACTCCCGGTTGCTCCAATCAATTTGAGCATAACTTCGCCTCTACTACTCAAGAGCCTGTTCGCTAGAAAAATCAGATGAGCCTCCTTTTACCGTAGATATCCCCATTTTCGCGTTTATTTCCGCCTCTTTAAGTGCTCTCCTTCAGAAGACATCCCCAGCTCCCCTTTACCGGAATCTCGAAGTTATTGCCAGATTCCAGCAGATCAAGGACAAGCTTGCGTCCTTCGTCATCCAGACAGATGCAAGTGACGAGAGAATTAGATGCGTGCTGCTCCATTACTCCGATGAAGGTAAAAGCCACCCGTTGGCTTGCGTTAGCCAAAAGCTACTGCTCCGTTAAAGTAATTACTCGGTAATAGAACGGGAAGCTTTAGCTATAATATGGAGTAATACCAAGTTTAGCATGTATTTAATAAGGAAAAAGCTTATTGTCGAGACTGACCACTGCACTTTATCGTACCTCCGAAATACTAAGAGCAAGAATGGCCGTATAATGCGATGGCTTTTGATACTCCAACAATATCAGTTCAAAGTTTGGTATATACGTGGTACCGAAATTTGTATAGCTGAGCTTAGCCAGTATCCATTAGCTGACAATGCTGGCTAATCCACCAAATTATAGGTGGCCTGTA
The DNA here is from genome assembly GCA_963969495.1 of Ceratothoa steindachneri. Classification (NCBI taxonomy): domain Eukaryota; kingdom Metazoa; phylum Arthropoda; class Malacostraca; order Isopoda; family Cymothoidae; genus Ceratothoa; species Ceratothoa steindachneri. Next base: position 148,600,338 of record OZ018324.1, on the reverse strand, counting down.
AACCCGTCAGCTAATCAAGTATATATTTATTTTCTTTTTAGAAACTCTGTACATATATTTATGGTCCCTGTAAATACTTATTTAATATAGTGTTATTTTGTTGCTGTACCACTACTATTTTAGACAAAGTTCTAATTTTCTTTCTTAATCTAAATGTCATTTTTTGTGGAGTACCCATATACATTAAGTTTTGCTCAGATCAATATCATAGCCTTTTTTAAGCCTGTCGAATACAGGTCAGGTCTCCCCGTTAAATTTTTATCGGGCTGTTGCCTCAATAATAATTCCTCCTATCCAAATTTGCGATGTCCCTTATTCTTCTCTCTCTTTCAGAAATGTTTAATTGTATGAAAAGAAGGGGTGTAGAAGAACAACCTCTGCCACCCCCCCAAATAAATCGGAGGTAACGTGCTATGTTATCACACCATGGACGACGTCACTTCCTGTTCGAACATTCTGAAATTTTAGACTCCTGAGCACGTTGGGAAAATATTTCCCAATCCTGCAACTCGTCCCAAGCCTCCTCCCCCGCCCAGTGAGGAGGTGTGAAAGAGCCGTACTGCCTCGCCCATTGCTGATATATGATGAATCGAATCCGCCTCTGGATTAAGATGTCTAGAGCTTGTGACTCCATTCTCCAAACTCTCCCTTCCCCTCCAGAATCAGGCATACAAATACTCGGGTTATTTTCTTTTTTAACGAGTCCAACCCGCACCTCAAGGCCATCCTTATTGTCTCGTCCCGTGAGCATTCATCAGACAGCAAGCCTTCATCAGTTGTGATTCTACCCAAGTCAATTGGTAGCTTCTGTAAACGGCAAGCCTTTGAATTTACGCAACAGTCTCCCTTCGTTTAATTGAGCCGATAAAAATCTCCATCGATTACGTTTGAGGAAAGAAGATTCCTATTTCAATGGAATTACTGGAATTCCCACATTTCCCATCGATTGTCTATCTTCATTCAAAGGTTAGTTCGGATTGTGCCCAACCTGCCTCATTCGGATCGTGCCCCACCTGCCTCATTCGGATCGTGCCCACACTGCCTCATTCGGATCGTGCCTCAATTGCTTCATTGGATCGTTTCCCACTCGCCTCATCGCATGAAGGACCTACCTCGAACTCATCGACCCATAAGACTGAAACCCCCTACCCTCTATTATTAGAATTGTTAAGTTCTCCCTTTTGATATGAGCCTAGTTACATTAATCAATTAATTCCATTTGAGAATCCCTCCTCATAATACTTATCACGAGGCTCTTACAATTTAAATAATTTATCTTCGCTTACTATTATTCTTATTTTGTGTAAATAAAATTATATTTTTGTTGTTTCATCTTTAAGTAACCTTGAACGATACTCTCGGCCTATTCAAGTAAATCTCGCAAACCATTTATGCACTCTGTGTGATTATTAAGGATCTGAAACCCAACGCTTCAAGTGGTGTGACCTCCTAGTCAGTCGTTAATCCCTGCAAACAGTCCTTCAACAGTTCGCGTTACAGTAGAACTATAACGCGTAGTGTATGGTATACATTTCTATATACACGATACATTCTATATTCACGATACATTTCTCTCTCTCTCTCTCTCTCTCTCTCTCTCTCTCTCTCTCTATATATATATATATATATATATATATATATATATATATATATATATATATATATATATATATATATATATATATATATTGTCGTAATATAACTCTATATATCCTACATCCATCTATTATATTAGAGTGCACGGGGGTGGGTTACCTTTTTAAATGGTTTGGATAGGCCGAGCTCCGGTTACAAGGTCAGATTCCCGTAAGGAAGGGCTAGTCCAAAAGATGCTACTTTAAAACTTAGTATTGGCTGAGAGTTCCAAATCACACTTAGTTACAGGGTATGATGAGCTCGAGGGTCAGAAAGCAAAGGAGTACGCAAACATAGACTTTAATAAATATTAATAATTAAAGTTAATATGATACAATATTACACAGTTAATTAAGACACATAGGTACACAAATGATAATGGGGAACGGTAGACGGCAATTTTAAATTTGGGGAAGCTAAAATATTCATTACGATACCTTGTACACAAATGGAGGGTTGGGGAAGACGTTGCTCGTTTCTAGAGAAGCGGTGAGATGATGGTTGGGTCACATCGACGGGGTCTAAGGTCAACTTGTTTGTAGTAAAATATTCTTTGAAGATGACGGGAGGTGGTAGGGGGGAGCTGAGTCTTTGAGAAGGAAGGTTGATAATTTTTCCGGTGTAAATTCCTTTGGAGAAAACGTAGGGCGAGTTTCTCCGACACGTCAACGTTTTGTTTGGTCAGAGATGCGTAATTAAGGGGATATTACGCTAAGATGAATCTTCACTGAAGCCTTTTGGGTTAATACTTGGTTCTTGTTTGGAGATGGCGTCGATGAGCGGAGTCCAAAGGGATGCTTGGTTTTGTCCCACAACGTTTCCTTGCCTTCGGCGTATGACAAATCCGAATTGAGAAAGAATAAGAAGGTTTGCACTCGTAAGTGTCTCTCGCACCAATCTCCTCATTCCACGTTACTTGGGTAGATATTGACACCAGAAGTGAGGGAGCTTACCCCATAGAAGAAGGAGAGGGACTATCTCACATCGTTTGAGTGATGGCGAACGTGGCCCGGATGGCGATCATCTCAACTGCTCCCAGCGTGGCTGAAGGGTGGAGGGAGGGAAGACTTCTCGTCTTGTTCAAATACTCGCCTTAATAAGGGCTACATTCCATGAACCCGCTCCTATACTTTCTCACGCTTTTGAGCTTCGAAAATTGTTTGTAAGCTACACGAGGCCCATCACGTGAAAGTAATGCTTAAAAGGGACGTTATTTCTCCCCTCACGTGCTTGTTCCCTCAAATATATATGTATATATATATATATATAAATATATATTGAACCCGATGTGTCAATTTGATTATTACATTGATTTTGTATTTACATCAATTTATTTCTATTCCTCTCCTCTCCTTGTCCCTTTCCTCTTTGTTTCAATTTACTTCTTGTGTCTCCCCTAATCTCCCTCTCTATAATACTGCTTTATCTGTTAACCATTTTAACCCTTTTGGCTCTGTTTAACCTTGCTACCTATTAATGTGAATTTACCCATCCCACTCCTACTTCCTCATTGGTAATTTCTTGTCTTGGAGGCGGTACTTTATCTTTTACTAGCTTGTATATACCATTATTATATTATTTTCTCTTGTAGTTATTGTTCAGAATGAATAAAGTTCAAAAGTACTTGGAAGCACCTTTTCATTTTTCCTGAGGGACATCGCATTCATTGAGAACCTCACGTGCTACTTTGTGAGTTATTCATTTCATATATATATATATATATATATATATATATATATATATATATATATATATATACCCATGTAGATAGATATATGTGAAGGCGGATATAAGTATCACACCTATATGCATATGTATAATCGTATCATCTGGTATCTAGAATAAGATGATTAAATATTGATTTTCTTAAATAGTGATTTTAAAAAAAACTTATTCTCTCCTTTCCCATCTTGCAGTCCCCTACGAAGCACGGCAGCTAAATTTTCATTAATAATAGGAAATATATACATACGTATCATTATGATATAATTATATATAAATAGATACGGTAAAGCATGCATATATATATATATATATATATATATATATATATATATATATATATATATATATATATATATATATATATATATATATATATATATATATAAATATATATGTATGTATATATATATATATATATATATATATATATATATATATATATATATATATATATATATAATATATAGAAACATAAAGTAGCACGTGATAGATGCAATGAAAGAGGAAATATTCCACAAGTAAGAAGATGCTCTAAATCGCAGTGTAGTTTACCCCTTTACTTGTATTTAGTCAATCCCTTTTACTTTTGTTGTTTCCGCCTTTAATTAATCCTCTTACCTATGTTATTTCTTGCCTTATGATATAGTTACTTATGCATTTACCCCCGTTTCTCTGCTCTGATTCACTGTTCCTTTTAGATCATTTATATCTTTCATCAGCTCAATAATCTCTCAATTATCCGTTTTCTGTTGCAATTCGATGATTACGATTGCTCCCAATGATCTATTAGTTAACCTTTTGGATACCCAATCTCTGATAGAGTCATTCACTAAAGAATAAGTGTAATTTTTTTATTGCTAGCCACGTATCATATTTGGCCTAGTTCAAAGTTTTATGTTCTCTTGTTTTTCATATTTTTTTCCTCGGTGCTGCGCCAGGTTGTGGTTGTGGTTCTATACTATCTACAATAACACTGGACCCAACCTCGTCATTGTCAGGCTGGGTGAGGTTAGGTTCTATTGTGAAGGGTAAATAATAGGTGTGGACAGATAACAGACGAATTTAAGGTACTTCGAGGTGTATTCAATTTATTATCAACAAAACATTTTATGTTTTATACCACACAATGAAGGAGCTCCATTTACTTTTATATTCGCTTCGTTGATAATACGTTGAATACACCTCGCAGTAATTTAAATTCGTCGGTCTCTGTCCACACCTATATCGTTATATATACAAATGATACATATAATCTATATATAAATTTATATAGCTGCATATCTTTATACAATTATTATTTTTAAATTTGAATGATCATATAAAAGAGAAATTGCTCAAGAGAGAAAAAGGGTATTGTTGTTTCTCATTTATCAATCGTTGCTCTAGAATTCTTTAACTTTTAAACATCAACTAATTTTAAATTAAATATGTTGGGGAAATTAGGGAAAACTCTCATTTTAGGGCTAAATGAGTATACTTAAGTGTGATATTCCTCTAGTAGTTTCATTTTTAATTTAAAGTATCTGCAAGAATTCTTTCTCAGCTGTAGGGTATATACAGGGTGCGCCAAAAATTCCAAAGAAGAAATCAACATTTGATTGTTTATTTGGAGACTATAAGTTTTCATAAAAATATGGAATGAGTATTAACTTTTTAATTTTACATGGCATTATGGATTTGATATGATGTAGAAACAAACGTTCATTATTATCTTGGAACGGTTCCAGATTTCTTGAATTTTCCATTTTTGGAGGTTATATTACCGTAGATGATTTTGTGTTCATATTTCTAATTGCAACTTTGCATTACTTCTCAAACCGACCGTAAGTACAATTTAAGTTCTTTATTATCTTTTAAATAATTTTGAAATTTAATTTGGCATTTATTTTTTACTAAAACCATCCTTCCTTGCAAACCTGTGGTAGATTCAAAAGATTTTCAAGCCTTCCATTTCCTTGCAGCCAAGCCAATGATTAATTATAAGAACTTGAGATTTCGAACTTTCTTTCATTTTCCTTCCTCATAACATCATAACATTGATTAACCTCATTGCTAAAAAAATCAACCGTTGATTTAGGTTTTTAGAGATAAAAGACAATTAAAATTACAGACGTTTGGAATCCTAATAATTAATTTTCAATATAATAAGATTTAATGTTTATACATGCCCTTCATTTAATGTGCAACACATGAAATCAAACAAACACCATAAGCACATGTATGGAAGTTTTTATTTGGAGTAAAATATTAAAGCCGGTGTGTTTTGTTGGTTGTATCTGGCAACTGAGAGGAAGCTGGCATGATTCCAATCGCCCAAGCAGAAGAGAAGGATATATTCTCCTCGATCGCCAGTGTACATATTATTACAAGCAATCCGTCTGATTGAGCAACAGATGGGTTGAGAAATAAAATTTGAAGGACTCGTTTGAATATCGTTAAAGAGCCTATTTGGAAGTGATGTACCATATTGTTTTCTAATCAACCGGGAATATTTCAAAACTATGGATTTATTTATTTAACAAAATATGGTACAAACGTAGTGCTCCATCAGAATGAAGACCAAGTGGCCTGATTAACGGATGAGTAACCTTGTTTTTAATAGGAAATATTAAACTATCAATGTGCCTTAACCACAACTTATAATAAAAGAGAAATTTAAAAATATAAATGTTCATACATCTATTTTGAAATGTCAAATCAAGGGTGTTTTAGTGTTAAGGCTACGATATTCGTTTCTTTGTAGAAATGAAAGGCTGCGAGAACGATAGCTAAATCGTTTCCTGGCTCCTCATAGCTTCTCTTTTCTTTGCTACTCGAGATATATACCTTCCAGACATCTTTACTTTCACTAATTCACCTATTTTACAAACCTCCACAAAAATTGCAGAGGTGATCTTTACGGTTTTATATCATTTCCTTAGGATAAAGTAGCATTTTTACCAGTAAACATAAAACCAGAACTAAGCACAAAATTTCATCTTCCTCTTCCTATATTTTTTTCCCTCTACCGATGCTACATATGTATCTTTCTTGCATCCATAACTAAATTTATTCTCATATGCAAAGGCATCTTAGGAAAGCATCTCTTCAAAGAAATCTGTGGATCTGTCTTTAAATAGAGAGAAGATTAAGGGCGCTTCAAACCCCATTTTCCCTGATCTCACTACTCCGGCGTTATTCATATGTCCCAAAGACTGATCTTCTGCCTAAATCCTGATCGCTCATCGACGGATATTTTATACGATTTCTAACCGAGACTCTTACATTGACTTAGAAATCGATTAATTAACAATAGGTCAGTCCATACCTAAGCCTACCCAAAAGTACAATCAACGCTCCTGAACTTACGCAGTATATTATAATAATTAAACTTTTAATCAAAATAAAAAGTATATAAGCGAGGAAACTAGAGAATATAAAAAAATATAACTCTTATAGCCTCGTATTGCGATTTTATTGGAGTAATACGGTGAGTAAATAGCTCTACCTATGTATAGCTATGTGTTGGTATCTATAGTTTGTAGCTGATTTCCTACTCTATGTGTGATCAAGTGCCTATATATACTTTGGACCAAAAATACATAATAACTAGGAAACTAGTTCAAAAGCACATTACCTGTGAGAAATAAAACGCTTTCCAAGATTTTTCGCTATCGAAATATTTCAAAAACTTTTTCATCTTATAATAAGTTTTCACTCATCAAATTTTAACTTTAAATTCGATTATAATGATAGAGCAAATCTTTTTCCATTTATGGTTATTTATGCTTTTCAGTCTACATAAGTATGGATATTTTTTCATATATAATACTGGCATGTATTCATAATTTTTACATTATATTATTACTACAACACACTTACTAAGAGATATTGTTAAAAGTTACGGTAATTTAGTGGTAGCTATGTTTTCCCAAGCACATATTAAGGTATTCACATGTTTATAAAATCTGTCTCTAAAAACGCAAAAAAAAGAACGGTGTTCGTTCCAGAGAATCTGACTAAGAAGTGGCTCCACTTTCCATTGAGTTCGGATCTCAAATAGAGGAGCAGACAAATATCGCTCTCTTCCACTTCTCCATTTCTCTCTCACCCACGCACTCTCGCACGCGCGCTCTCTCTCTCTTAATCACTGCCAATTGTTATATCTCTGGCCTTCTATATTTGGCTTATCTGAATGTTTAGCTATCTCACTCTCTCTCACTTAGCCATAGCCACTGATTATACATCTGACTATTTATGTCCTTTTTTATAGTTAGTTTGCTATCTCTCTCTTTCTCTATTAGTATATATTTCTGAGTGTATGACTCTCTCACTCTCTCCCAATCCCTGCCAATTTGTATATCTCAGATCGTTTGTGTTTGTACTTTATCTCTGTCTATATCTCACTCTATCTCTCTTTCTCTCTCAATCCCACTCTCTCTCTCACTTATTCGATATCGGACTATATCTGACTATTTCTGGCTTTTTATTTCATCCACAGGTCTCTCTCCTTCTGTATATATTTGTAACTTTATGTTTTTAGGTCCTTCTGTCGTTTTCTCCCTCCCCCAAATTGTAGCCCCTCCCTGATCCCATGTTAAATTATACAGCCCAACCGATAATACTGGTCAACACACATTTTTCATCAAAGACCTTACTATATTTTTTAAATGCATTTTCCCCGCTGAATCCGAATCTGCCTTCGGTTCTGCTCTAGCACGTACCATTCTTAAGATATGCCAAAAATTCAAAATGGCTGCCTGCGATTATAAAATGTAGTATATTAATGGTATTGCTCTATTGCAGAAATCATTATTGTACTGCTAAGATTAGCAAACTAGATGCTTCGTGAGTTATTGCTGATTAAAGGGGTATAGAGAAGAATTCATTTGCATTTGTAACCCACATGCATATTTTGCGCAATTATTTATAATTCTGTTTTATGCTTTCAGGTTCCTCATGTGATGTGCATCTTCTAAGCTGCTGCTTCTGGGTTGATCATAAAAGGCTTCCAAATATTTTCACAAAGCAGTAACAATGCCTTGAGAGTGCATAAATCCTCCAGATAAATTCTGCTATGTACGAGGGATGGTCACTAAGTTTTGTGAATTGGTAGGGCAAAACAGAGGAAGGGGGATGGCTGTTTTTGTGGGTGTTAGAACAAGTTATAACAAGTCAGGACCTACAGCTGCACGCTCCTGCCTTGTCTATTTAAGAAGCAGTAGCTGATCGCAGATCGTCAGTCACAACTTTTCAACAATGGAGAAGGTTGCGCACCGCGCAGTGTACACTAACACCGCCCCTTCCTATGCAACCATTGCTCGCTGAAATAAGGATTTCCGCCATGGTCGTGAGTTCCTTGAAGATGAACCCCGTCCAGGACGCCCGTAATACGTGACCAACGAGGACAATGTGGCCCGTGTGCAGAAGATGATCCTCGAAAATCAACGGGTGAAGGTCGAAGAAATCGAGCAAAAACTTGGAATATCACATGGAAGTGTTATCAACACCATCCACGACAATTTACCCATGATCAAGTCTCTGCCCATTGGGTCCCTAGAAACCTCACGTCCCATGATCGACCTCAACGTCGTCAAATTCCATAAGGCCAGAGTTGCACAAGCTGCCCTTCGAGGGCTTATTCAAGGGGCTCAACCATCCTCCCTACAGTCCAGATCTGACCCCTAGCGACTACTTTTTATTTGTCCAGCTGAAGGCTGGACGCCAGTTTAGGGACGATGAAGATGTCCAGCTTGCCGTCCAGGAGTGGATTAAACAGCAGTCGGGAGATTTCAGGTTGTCGGGAATTTGAAGCCTGAGGGACAAGTGGCGCAAGTGCATTAAAGTCAAGGGTAGTTATATTAAAAAATAATTAAACACTTTTCTTCATATCTCGTTTCTTTATATCCGAATTGCAAAGCCTATTGACCGCCCCTCGTATGTGGGCATTTTACAACAAAATCTCAGCGGCGTACTATCAAAAATGATATAAAGAAAATGGACAAACCCTACTTCGGCTGCCCTCTGGGTGACCAAAATAAAGCATGGGTACCGCACCAAATTTTTACTTCCTGCTCTAATGGATTACGTGACTGGATTAACAAAACAAAAGCTTTAATGCCCTCCGCTGTTCATATGATATAAGGAAAGCCCAAAGATCATCTCGAAGATTGATATTTCTGCAGTATGACTACAAAAGAGTTTTCTGCCAAGAAGAAGCACCAAATTGTTTATCCAGCCCTGGATTCGGCGTGCAGACCAGTTTCACATGAAGTATCTTTGCCAATTCCAGTTCAGCCTGATGATATACCTCGTAACTTATGATATCAGTGATGATAACAGTACTAAAGATACATTCACATTAAATGCAGATCTTGAATATGAGAGGGCTAAATCTAGCCAAAGTTATTTACTCAGAGTAGAAAGCGTAATCGTTATTTAACTTCATTCTTCACAGTTAATAGACCTCTCTGATACTGTCATGATATAAATAGATTGTTCGAGGCCTTGTCACAGACATATGAAGCGTTTCTTTCTTGATGCTTCCAAGACAAGTCTGAAAGCTGTCCTCTTGCACAATGGCAATGTAAAGCCTTCCATTCCTATTTGCCAATCTTTCCACCTTAAGGAGACATATGACAATGTGGATATTCTTCTTAAAGCTATAAACTGCCAAGCCTATAAGTGGTACATCTGTGGTGATCTAAATGTCATAGGCATGCTAATGGGTCTGCCTATGGGTTAGCCGTGCCACTGTAAAACATTATGACAAGCGTGACTGGCCACTTCGATCTACATATGAGCCTGAAATAAGCAGCGTTTAGTCTGTTCCCCTGCTAGAGCCTCAGAAAATATATCTGCCACCTCTTCATTTGAAACTAGGTCTAATGAAAAACTTCGTGAGAGCAATGGCTAAGGACAATTCACAGGGATTCCAATATCTGTGCAAAACATTTCCACAACTGAGCGCGGCAAAACTAAAGGGAGGCATATTTGTGCGAACACAAATCAGGGAGGTTTTAGCAGACCCCGACTTCGAGAAGACCCTCACTCCTCTTGTACAAAATGTATGGCTAGCCTTCAAGTGGTTATGTGCAAACTCTCTGGGCATCAACAAGTTACCTGCATACAGAGATGGTGTGTAAAACCTTCTCAATCTTATAAATAAATGGGATGCCGTATGTCACTTAAAATCCATTTCCTGCATTCGCACTTAGACTTTTTTCCATAAAATCTTGGAGTTGTAAGTGACGAAGGAGCAAGGTGAACGTTTCCACCATGATATCAAGATCATGGAAACTCGCTACCAAGGATTTTGGAATGAGAGCATGATGGGAGATCATTGTTGGATGTTGTATCGTGATAATCCTGAGAAAAAATTCAAACGCAAATCCCATTCACAACGTTTATGAATTCGAGTTTTGACTTATTAGCCCTTCACTCATTGTTTACCATTCTTATACATGCAATATAAGTACCATTAACTTTATGATGCTTGTGGAATAAACCAAACATGGTCATTTATCTTTATAATATGTTTACGCCTAAAGAGAATAATAAATTTAAGAGTTTCTATATGTAAATGCATCATTTTGTGTCAGTTCAACTTCTCAATGCACATGGAGATATACAGATGGCAAGTTTTTCTATCAATGGCGCTATGCAATCATATATCACCAGTTTCGGCAAAGTAATTAGATTAAAACGCTACATTCTATCAGCAATGGCGGTCATATTGTATTTTCGAATATCTCAAAAACCTGATGTGATAAAGAAACACTAATGTCAGATTTGAAATCAACGTGGAAAATTCCATGAGAAAAGTTTGCTCAGGTCTCTGATGATTAAAAAAAGTTCGAATTTGTTGGCCAGTGTAATCGCTTCAAATGACAAAGTGAAAATCTGTTATAAAATACTCAATAACAAATAAACTTACGAACAGAAAATGGATACCAACTATATCGAATATGATGGAAAGATATGTCACAAATAACCCTGGATAATGGTTCAGTAAGTCATTTAATATTGTAATGAGTTTCTACAAATGTTGCTCTGGGCAACCACGAAAATATTTTTTGGCCGTCGAACTCTCTCAAAATGCATCGTAAATAGAAGTGAATACACCATGGCCAAATTAATTTGCCATTAGCAAGAATATGTTTATTTAAACATTTCTCAATGTTGCTCTTTATGTTAAATATAGCCGCGGCCAAACTTATCGGACACCTAAATTTTTCTTATTCCTTTGATATGCCAATGAATATGTTGGTGTAGGTAAACATACACCTGTCCAATACATCTGAAAGGCAAAGTAAAAGTACAAGCTTCCATATAAGAAATATTTAAAAATTTCAGTATGGTATAATAATAGCAGAAACATGTAACTAGACTGTGAAGGAAAGCAGTCTGATAGGCATGCTGCACGTGGAGAGTCTTAGCTATCTGCAAATCAAACGAAAGTTTGGCGGATCACATCCAGGTATTGCAAAAGTGTAGAAGAGGATGCAAAAAGTGGAAATATCCAACAATGACCTCTTTATGAACGACCCAGTTTTATTACGCAACTAGAGAACAAGTCTCTGCGTGGTATGTTTTTTCGAGACCATAAGATAACAGTAATCTCGGTGCAATCTGAATGAGCAGAAGACGACCAGGTTAATACCCTCAGGCCAAGACCTCTCCAGAAATGTCCAAAATGTAATTCACGGGAGTACAATTCCTTATGTCACAAGATTTCGTTCACCATACATTGGTTCCTAGAGAACACTATCACAAGGATGGACTCACCACCATATTTTATGGATATGAATCAACTATAAAACCTCTGTTAGTTCTTAAAAGGGGCCGTAAGATGTTTTCAGCCAGCATCCAATGAACAACTGAAGGCAGTCATCAACAAGATGTTGGCCAGCATCTCAATCTTCATGTGCGGCACCCTCATGGAGAGAGTTGTCTAGGAAGATAAATGCTCTGATCACTGACAAAGAACTCTCAACACGCTACTGAGCTTCATTTATCATTAACTTGTTGCTATAATTTCGACAGAGCTTCATCAGCTGATCTGTTGTATGTTGCTGATGTTACTTGTTTTGGAAAATGTTTTATTCTTTAATTCTTTTTGATTCTTTGGGACATATATAACTAATTTCTGTTTTTTTCCTCCCCATTTCACTATTATATTCATATGGATATACAAATAAAAACTTTACGAATCTGCTTTGATCTGATTTCCTAAAACTTTTCACCGCGACCGCAAATAATAGTAATATTTTTCTCGTGCTATTCAAAGTTGAACCTTTTATCTTTTCATGAAAGAATTTTCTAAAAAGATAATTTATTCAAACTAAATTTATCTTTGTGTTTTATGTAAATAAATATATATATAATTGTAATTATTTCTCTCCCTGCTCACTTCGTTTAAACTCTTTTAGTGGATTTTGAGGGAATATTATCTATAAGCAATGCACATTTGCTTAATTGAACGTAATTCCCTTTTATTTCAAAATACTCTTTAAAGTTTAATTTTCTTTTTCCTTCCCTTTTGGATTCAAGCTAATGGCATTTGAATGAGCCTGTTAGCTCTCAAACACTTTCTTTCTAATGGTCTTTCTTGATGTGAGGCGAGGATAATTTTCATCATAATAAACTGATTTGTAGCAAATTTCTCAGTGATCTTTGAAAATGAGTTTAATAAAATTTAAATGTACTAGGAATTCCTAATTCATCTTTACTGAGGCATTTTTGCATTCATTTTAGGTCACAAACCCTTCTTTCTGAAAAGCTGTTGATTTTTTAACTTATGTATATATATATATATATATATATATATATATATATATATATATATAATATATAATATATATATATATATATATATATATATATATATATATATATATATATATATATATATATATATATACATATACGAGGGGGAGTCAAAAAGTTCTCAGATAAATGGCATAAAATTTTTATTTGTAATAATACTGTAATCATTTTTCTACATAAGCTCCATTAACATCTATACACTTTCTTAATCTATGAATCCAACGGTAAAGACCATCTTTGTAGAATTCACGGGGTTGTCTCTGGCACCAAGTAATGACCTGCTTTTTTGCTTCATCTAATGATTGAAACCGGGTTCCTTTTAGGTGTCCCTTTAAATTTGGAAACAGAAAAAAGTCAGAGGGTGCTAAATCAGGGCTATAAGGGGGATGAGCAAGAGTTTCCCATCGAAATTCCCGTAGCTGAGATCTCACAGCTTTGGACGAATGTGCAGGGGCATTGTCATGGTGGAACAAGATTTGCTTGTGGAGCTTTCCTCGTCGTTTTTTGGCTATTGAAGTTTTCAGCTTCCTTAAAACTCCTTCGTAATAGCTGGATGTAACAGTTTTTTGTCCTTCTAAGAAGTCTATTAAAATAATTCCCTCCGAATCCCAAAAAACTGTAGCCATTATCTTGGTACGGACCTCTCTGTCTTGAACTTGATAGGCCCTGCTGCCCCCCTTGGGTGCCACTCTTTTGATTGATTTTTACTTTCAGGATCAAACTGATACACCCAAGTTTCATCTCCCGTTACGAGGCGCTCAAAAAAACTATCCTCGTTTGCTTCAATCTTGGTCAAAATAGCCAAAGAAAGGTTGGCCCTATGATTCAGCTGGTCTTCTCGCAACGCTTTTGGGACCCAACGTGCTGAAGGCTTGCTCAGGCCAAGATTTTCAGTTAGAATTCCAAATGCTGAGCCATGAGAGATTTCACATGCATTGGCAACTTCATCAATAGTAATACGGCGATCTTTATCTACTAGATTCCTCACAAGCTCGACATTTTCTGGGTTAATGGAGGTGGAGGGTCTCCCTTCACGTGGATCATCTTCAACTTCTTCTCTGCCCCCCTTGAAGCGCTTAATCCAGTCGTAAACTACCGCTCTACATGGCGAAGAGTCACCATAAACCTGTTGTAGAGCGTCAATAATCTTAACAGGCTTCCAATCAAGTTTAGTCAGGAATTTAATGTTCGCTCTTATCTCAAAATTTGCCATTTTATGGGTTCAAAAAAGTAACCTTTTTGAAGCACATCTAATACAAAGAGTCTCGACAAATTGAATGACGAATTTTGTAGGAATTGTTCAGAAAACATGAAAGTCGTGTTTGACCCTGTATTTACTTGTACAAAATCGAACATTTCAATAATCTGGCATTTGTCTGAGAACTTTTTGACTCACCTACGTATATATATATATTGAATATGTTAAAACCACGCTTTAAGTCAATTAGTTATTACAGAAATACTTTTGGTATAAATGCAAAAACCAAAGAACTTCAACGTATGTCAGTCATTTGCGGTTAATTTTTAATTTAAAGACAAAACAAATGTATAATTTAAACACATAAACACACAAAACAAACAATTTATAAGCATAAAGATAGCTATAAATGTTCAGACTCTATTGCGATTGTATGCCCGGATCAAGTTATTCGCATTCATGTGAGTTCAAATGACAGCCTTTAAAGTGTCATTGCTATTATGGTAAGATTAGTTGGTCTCTCACTGAAGCCCGAGGGGTGTTTACCTGAAGGGGCAAATCTGGAAAGCTAGAGACCAAATGTTAGAGGGTCACATGATGGTGAACTTCTCTACCAGCAACTCATAGGTCATATGGATAGTCCATGAGGGACGAGACTTCATACTTATTGATGCTAAACTGGACCTGCTTGACGAACTCTGTTCTCCCGACGACGTCTGTAAAGAAAGAATGTTTCTTTTTCGTGCCTTATGTTGATACACTTTCTTGATAATGCAGTTAATCATATTCATCTTCAATACCGAGTACCTGGTCGCATTCAGGAAGGTAGCAAGTGCACATTCGCTTTTGTTCGAGGGTAAGGCGACTGCGTGCCATTTATCACTTGTCTCAGATTATAAGTTGCCATGTTTTAGCTGAAATACAGATATGATAAATATTGGAGCATTTATGCATTACGAAATTTGTGTTCTTAAATACCTGATTTTTAAAAGAAGAAATAGAGAAGGTAAAATGTTTTGGTCATTTATGGCTCATTAAATTTATGTTTTCAAATAGTTAAAGCACTGTGTTTAAATATTTTATGAATAATTTCATGAAGTAAATAGGTAAGAGAGTAAGAAGAATCAAAATAGGCCTTTGTTTCACTTTTTGGTTTTACCCTTTCCTTTACATTTTTTTATAAAATATTGTTGAAAACAAATGAGTATGAAATGCCTCTCTAAAATGTATTTCGAGGCTATAAAATAACTTTTGATGCAGTAAACTCAGATATAGTTTTAAAGAGATTAACAAAAACAGAGAATAAGCAAAAGATTTTGCAGTCATGCAAAAAGGAGTAACACAGGATTATCCCTTCTAGACAAAAATGTTAACAGTATAGCTTGAGGAGATATTCAGAAATTTAGAATAGAACAAAAGGGAATCAGAATTACTGAATAATTTTTAAACCAAATTGGCTAAGGAAATCGTATTTTTTGCTTCAAATTCAGAAGAGTATACTCAATGGTAACAGAAATGCCCCAAAGCAGTCACACAGTTGGACTGAAAAGAACTATTCAATAATCATAATAACGTAGAATAGTTTTCCTGAAGATGAATAAATTAGAATTGATGATTACCTATTACAGTTGGTACAAGAATGCGTCGAAGTAAAGGTGAATCTTGATGGGAAAATTGAAAAGGAAATATGTAGCACAAAATTAGGTATTCAAGCTTAGACACGTCTTCATTTAGATGCGACATGCGATAATTATTAAAACAAGATATTTATTGAATGTATTTCACTACTTTTAATTCATGGATGCGAAACTTGGATATTGAACACAAACCTCAAAAAATGAAGGCACGCAGGGAACAAAAACACTGTTAACAGAGTAAAAAGGATAAAATTTAAGAAGTGGAAATGCGCAGTATAAATTGTGCCAAAAACGATAGAAGTTGGAAGAAGAAAATGGTAAATGGGCACATTTATTCTTAAAAATACCCAAAGAAAATAAGAAAATGTGAGAGGGAGAGGGTGTGCTATATATTTATTTTCATAAAATAAAAAGAACTTTAGAGCTAAGAGGATTAACTCCATGATGAACGGCTGAATAACGTGAGGAGTCTATTAGCCGACCAAGAACAAAGATAAAGCTCTCTGGGCTACCTTCCTCCCTCCGGCCTAATCAAAAATGAAAGAGAAATTTCAAATAAATTTATTGGCCTACTCTGAAACCTTTCTCTACCAAAATTAACTATATACCAAACGTGGGTACCTCTCCTTAATTTCACTTACCTCATCTTGACTTGATGCCTCTTACACTCGTTTATACACTCAAATATCCATTAAATATGCAGAAAAAATAGCCAAAGAAATAAAAAAGAATGTCACAAAGATAGGATATCATTGCTAACTACATTTGTTAATTTATATATTCCTACTAAGTGAAAGCGAACTAAGGTTGTTATATGACTTAAATATACCAGAGACTGATGGCGTCATGATCAAACCTCCTGGAATTGGCTGCTCACTCATTGCAGGGTAATGATATATCTTACCTGAAGTTCCAATTTTCTTGTAGCGTTATAAAACCAAAGTATAAAGTTATTTTAAATCTAGATAACCGTTCTAAGGAAATTAATTTAGGTAGAAGCATAACTGACTCGACCTAATAGCACCGGTTAAATATTGAGCAGAATAATATGGTAAAAACATAAGGGTTAGTTCAGGGTCGAGTTGTAAAACCTGGTTGGTTCCTTTTCTGAATTAGAACCGATGTACATTAAGGGCAACTATAACACTGGTCTGCGTTGTTTTCAAGATCAAATATATAATACCTGATTTTAGATCAGTTTTTTTGCACTGAATCTGAAAATCATGCTCATTTTACCCAATCAGGTCAGGTTTTTGAAATATGAGCACATACCAAAAACTCCTATATTTCCAAATATTTATTGTAAATGAAACACATAATAGAAAATATTAGATAGATATACTCACAAAAGGTTTACATAATATTTTTAATAGATATCATGAATAGTACAATGCACTTAATAAGCTACTCATGAATGAATGGTCTTTTCAGTGACCTTCGATTGTGCCGAGCAGACACCACATCCCTCTTAAGGCACCAACAGTAGTCAGCCAGAAAGTTCACAATCCATTGGCCTTGATAGCATTCCCCCATGACACAGATGTCTTGGTGAAAGCGCTCACCCTGTTATTCACTAAAGTCTTTGCAATTTTATGGAAAATAGTCCAGGTGGGACCGAAGGAAGTGCATTTTCACTAACATACGCGCACCAAGTTTGCGGAAATTCTCCATTAAGACATCAAACATCTTCTGGTACTGAGGAATTCTGTGGTTACCAAGGAAGTTTGCAATGACTAACTTAAGGGACGGCCAGGCAAAGAGCTCAGTAGGATTTAATGAATCCTCAAAACTAGAGTCTTTTATGAGTTCTTTAATCTGAGGACCATCAAATATACCTACCTCAAGCTTCTCCATGCTGACTCGTTTGAACTTGTGGTGGATGAAGGCAAATCCTCCACTTTCCCTGTCCAGTACTTTTATAAAGTTCTTCATTAGGCCGAGTTTGATGTAGAGGGGTGAAAATAACACCTTGCTTGGCTCAACCAGAGGGTGGACAGAACATTGTGTGACCCGGTTTCTAATCCTTGTCTTGATGGCCACTCTTGTCTGACATAATGCTGATCGTCAACCCGACTATCCCACAAGCACAAAAAGCATAGATACTTTTTGTACCCACCTTGAAGTCATAGAATGAGTCCAACAACTTTAACATCTCCACAAATCAACTATTTATGTTCCTGGTAGTTGTGAGCAGACAACATACGTTCCATGCTGTTGTGGGATTCTTTCATTTCAGTGGAGTGTCCAACAGGGATTGATGAAACCTTATTTCCGTTATTAAGAAGAACTGCCATGAGACTTTTGTTAGACGAGTCAATAAAAAGTCTTCATTCAATGGCAACATACTTCCTACCCATTAATTTCATCAGTTCAGCAATATTTTTACAGTAGATCAGTGAAGACGCTTCATCGAACATAAATAATATTATGAATTCGCTCTCGCGTTCTCGATACCAATAAAACGTTGTTCCTGGGTCAAGTAGATGTTTCTCTCAAAGACGAGAACACAGCAGATGGGCAGACTCCTTAGATAAGTTCAGGTTTCGTGTCAAGTCTTTGAGTTTGGCTTGGGTCAATGGCACCGATCGGCCGTCCTCGATGCACCACACTCACCTGTATCAGTCATATCAGTAGATTCGGAATTAGAACTAGATTCCATGATGACATACGACTCAGGAAGAGGAAGATCTGGTCTATGGGGGATTGGCTTCATGGCGAAGGAACATCAGGGTATTGAACATGGTGTTGTTCTTGCGATTGATGCCTTTTCAATTTGTCATGCAAAAGTAGCAGTCGGTAACGTGATCTTTCCCTTTCCTCCACACCATTGGGACCCCAAATAGCATACTCTTTCTTTTCCTATTCCTCCAAATCCGTAAGTTCTCCAAACATGCTTTGTATCAGATATGGGGAGCAAATTCTTTATCGTGGTCCCCTTGTTTGACTCTAAAATAAGCATAATAAGCAATCTTAACAAAATCCGTGATTTTCGCTTTACGGTCTGGAAGAACCACGTGTCCGCAGATGAATCAAAATTTGGTGGGATGTTTCTTACAGTTCCGATCCATCGTACTGCACAAATAGAACTGAAAATAGAAAGAATAACTAGTCATTTAAGGTAACCCATGACCAGCTGTGGCAAAACAAAGCCCATATGCGCTTGGATGATAGCGCCATTTGGGAAAAATATGCTGTAATAAAAATCGAGTGTATCTTAGAAACCAGACCTGCCAAAGAAAATGAATGATATTTTTAAATTCAGCACGCAAAAAGGATTCTAAATCAGTTGGAAAACCCCTGACCTTTGAAAAAAGATTTGGAACGCAGGCCAGTGTAATTTTAATATGTTGCCAAAATATAAAGTGTCTTTTAACAAAGACGCTCGAGCTTTGTCAGGTGATATTAGCCATGTTGGTAAAGCAACATCTAGCAACCTTACAGTGAACTGTTTAGTAGTACTTGGCAAGTTATGATGAAAGGTTATAGCGTTAAACAGCGTGTGCAAGTCATCAAATATTATTATCAAATTCAGTGCTCCGTTCGACAAACGTTCCGTACATTACGTGATTTCTATCCTTGCAACAATCGTCATGCCGAGTCCACTGTTCGACGCTTGCTGGCCAAATTCGAGGCAAAGGGGTTGATCAACAATCATCCAACACCCATATGTCACCGAAACGAAAGGTCTGTTGAAAATATCGCTGCCGTAAATGAGAGTGTACGGGAAAATCCGAGGCAGTCAATTTCTCGTCGTTCACAAGAACCTGGCCTTTCTGCGACTTCAATTTGGCGAATTATGTGTAGTGACTTGGGTCTGCACCCGTAGATAATCCAACTTACCTAAGAACCTAAGGTAAATGACCATAGAAAGGGCCGTATGTTCGCTGATTGGGCTCTAGAGCAGTTGGAAGTTGCCCTAAATTTCCCCTCCAAAAATCATCTTCAGCGACGAGGCCCATTTTTGTATGAATTTGTGAACAAGCAAAATTTTCAGATTTCGGACGAAAACAATCCACATGAGATACACCAGCACCAATTTCATCCCAACAAAGTCACTGTTTGGTGCGGATTTTCGTCTAACGGTATCATCGGTCCGTATTTTTTTGCGAACGAAGATGGGATTACCATAACCGTCAACGGCGAGACCTACAGATCGATGATAAGCAACTTCTTGTGGCCTCAACTTGATTATATGCCTGATATCGATAATGACGACATGTGGTTCCAACAGGATGGCGCTACGTGCCACACTGCGCATGCCACAATGGACATTTTGCACCAGTGATTTCAGGGCAGGGTCATCTCGCGCGGCGGCGACGTCAACTGGCCACCGAGATCAGGCGATTTAACGCCATTAGACTACTTTCTTTGGGGCTACCCTAATTCGTAGGTCTACGCGAATAATCGGAAAACAGTTGATGTCCTCAAAGAAACGTAACGAATACCATCCAGCAAATTCAGCCAGATTTATGCGACAAAGTCATCGAAATTTGGGCCTCCCGAATACGTTCCACCAAGCAAAGCCACGGCGGACATTTGAACGACGTCATATTCCACACTTAATGCCATCAAATTTACTTTCAAATTTAAAATAAATTGAGTGCATATATCACACACAACTTGTTTTATTTCACATTTAAAAATCGAGTGACCTTATTGGAAGACCCTATACATATAAAACTGTGATAGAGAGTAAAATTGAATGAATTTGTTATAATCTCTCACGAATAAATTGTTCTACCCATTTGTCAAAATTCAGAGGAGAAATGTGGTACTAATTGGTCTTTCTTAGCGTTCGCCACATTAACTGCAAAACACTATTTGTTTACATTTACAACCGGTTCGCAGATACTGCGTAGGTCAACAAAATAATATAAAATTTGTCATTCTTCTAGTTTTAAAACATTCACAAAAATTCGATACTTATTTTTATTTCTGGACTTCACCATTTTGTTTTTTGATATTATAAAAAAATTATTAGAAAAAACTTTGACCAAAAAACATAAGTCATAACCAAACTAAGATGAAATTATTATTCAAATTCTAAAAAAATCCCTTCCTAAATTATAGAGTTAGTGATGATGAGGATGATTATGGATATATACTTTTGTGAACCGAAGTACTGCAGTACCGCAAAAAGTAGCGCAAATGCCCACTTCTGCCGAACACACTTAGGGTTTGCGGTGGGTCTATAATATACGTGAATATTTTTATAATATTTCATGGCAAACAGACGTGTTTACTCGTCGCTCTTCGCTCCTAAATATATTCAAGTGCCGAGCTGCAGGCTATCTAACGCGCCTATGGATGGCGGATTGTGTAACGTCCACCAGATATGATGGGTAGCTGTGAAATAAGCAAGCTTCAACTTGACGAATAAAGAGTGTCGAAGCCGCTACTTTTGTGTACTCAAGAAAAAACTAATTGAATTTATGGCAGAATGTGGTTTTAAGAAGAAATAAAAGCCTATGAGTAACTGTACTGAGGAGTGGCAAAGCCGCTCCTCTTGTAAGGATAAACAACGCACGGAAAAACCCAGACAAAAGTGTAGGAGAAGGAAAACTCTGAACCCAATCCCCCTGCTGTCTTGTAGGATAAACCTTTTCAAGTAATTACTAGGAGAAGAAAAACAGAACTCAAAATATTAATCCAAACCATGACGGCCTCGGCGAACCTTTCTGGTACCGGCGGAGGAGGCCTGCGTTTGGCGGGCAGACGTGATAAAGACGGACGTTGGCATTTTAACAACCCGGCAGCTCGCTGTTGCCGGAATCAATGAAACGGCACGTCTCATTCTCAGAGAGCCGCGGTGGAGATGCTACTAGTCAATGAGTGCGCGTCGTTGTCGCGCAGCCAAGATTACCCCAAACAAAATACTTAGCTTCTGGCTTCTCGTCACCATTTTTCATCTTTCTCTACCCTTCATCCCCATCTCCATCCCCTTGTTCAACCTGGAGGAGGACCGTCCGTGATTGTACCATGGCATTCGAGGAACAGAGGAAACGGAAGGAAGAAGAAATGAGAGACTGGAATAACCTCGTCCTTCCCCCTCCCTCCCATGGGATCAGTGCCTAGGACTCTTCCAATACAGATTAGGCTTTCTAAGTCACATCACTCACAAACAGCAACAGATAGGATAACAGATGACGGAACTAATGCTCGAACACGAGCTGGTGCCGACGACGATAATATATATACGTAGATGTGTATATGTAACAATACAAATAGAATTTATTCATTACATGTTTTATAGAATATTGGGATTAATAATGAGTTGGGCAAAACAGATATGATAAAGACACTGATTTATTATAGATCGAAAGCGGTGGGTTTTTCTATTTGCAAACAGTTTTTAAGAGTGAAATACAGCTCTAACTTAAAAATAATGCCGTCATTTTTGACGGCACGGACACACTAGTTGAAAAATAAAACTCATAAAATATAGTACATAACTTAATACTCTTATTTGATCCGTGGTAAATTTTTCGCTTTCCTCGCTAATGTGATATTTTCCAAACTTGGTGTTGAGATTCATGGTCCCTCCGCATTCAGATGATAAGAATTCTATGTGAAAGGGGGTCTGTATGCAAAGAAGGTACACACAAAATTGACTGAGGACAAGCTGGCATTAATGAGATAATCTCTAGATAATTACATCCAGCGAGGAAGGAATTAGATTAGAACCGGTACACGTATTTCTGAATTTCAGATCCATGAAGAGGGATAATGGACCTTTAACTAATCTGGCAATTAAAATTTTAAGAAGAATATTTGGGTTCTTTTACAGTTTTTCTAGTCATTCACTGTGGTTAGAGGAGACATAGCAGGATGAATCAGAGATCGTCCTGGCAGCCTAGCAAGGGGTTTCCTTATCTAATGTTGCATTCCACTTGCTCTGTGCTTTTTCAGTTTAAACTCTTTCTTTTTTTCAAAGAGTCAGATCTTGATGGCCTAGAGCTTCTTAGCCATCCATTTCGCTTGGTACATAGCATTAGTGGCACTTGATTATATTTCTTTTCCTCCAAGTAAGAAGACGGAATGATGAAGTAATTCCTTATTCTCATCACAAATTTGAAGTGCTTGTGAATATATAAAGTCGATAGCTTATACTTCCTCCGCAAGGTATTATACATACCTCTACTTAATACTAAAACCTAATAGTTTGTGAACCCATAATTGCTTTAAAATAAACTTCAGGAGTATTGAGAGGAATTTATTTTTAAAACCTCGCAAAAATTCTACCATTTTGATAGACAAATAAAGGAATAATAAAACCTTTTTCGAAAGTTTGAAATCAAAAAATTTTATACCCATTATATTTTAATAACTACCAACTAATATTAAAGCATTTTTTAATAACACTCTTTAAACGCTTATTGCTAAACTTTTCCGATTCATCGATGCTATGGGGTCTCTTGCATGGACACACACCTTCAATCTTTGCCATAAGTTTGATATTAGGTTGGTTTCTGAAAGCTCCGATGGCCGTTGAAAAACGCTTATTTTAGCTTCTTTGAACCCGGTTTAAATGTTTTTTTGGTCGTTCTCGTGGTGAAAGACATTTCTTCCAAGGCCAAGCCCGTGAGCAAAACTTCAGAGAGTTTTCAAGATTTTTCAATAAAATTCTTTATTTATCGTTTCGTCGATTCCATAAAGTGTACCATCGCCTGTTGCAGAGAATATATGGACATAGTACCATAAAATCTCCACCACCATATTTTACTGTGGGATGTGTATTTTGGAAGGCTAGCATCACTACTTTGATGTCAAGCCTACCACAGATCATTTCTGCCAAATAAATCGAACTCTTTTTCATCTGATCATAACACATGGCTACAAAAGTTTCAATCTTTTTTCATATAACCGTTGACGTACTTCAGACAGGCATTCAAATGAATGTCTTTCAATCAAGGTGTATTTCTCGGAAGACGTCTCTATATTTCCGCGTTTTGCAACATGTTGGAGACTGTGTTCAAACAAACATTGATGCAGTGATCTCATAACTGATTGTTTATCATCCTTATAGTGATTAATATATTATTTTTAGCTGCTCCAAACCGGGAGAAATGAAACGTTCCGAGGACTTTACGAATGAGGGACATTTATAGTTGTTCCTAGTTCCTCCAAACTTTCTTTTTACTGCATGCACAGTAAATTTAGACATTTATTTTTTCAGACATATTCTTGTAGCTAATCATACAATTGAATTCCCTAATTATTCTCGATTTGATGTCAGAACACAGATTTTAGCTTTGATTATGATGATGGCTTGTAGAATAAGACTTTTGAATTAGTGGTGCTAAAAAAAAGGGGTTTTGAAATGTTTTAGACTATTCCTGACTATCCAAACAATAAATAGATTAAATATACTACTCAGGTGATTGCAAAACTATAATAATTTAAAACATATAAATTAAACACAATGATCTGATAATGATAACGTGTGAATACGTTTTAGTTGCAAATTGTCATAAAATTTATTACTCCTTTATTTCTTTGTCAAACTTGTTGAATATTTTTGATGTCAAATAATATATTCGTCTCAATGCCCCCAATCTCGTTACCCTGAAATAAATTGTATTATGTAGGGGCACAATCGCTTTCTGGAGCAAGTCGTTGTTTGGTCTCTCTCTCAACCACGCCACACATTTAATAGTTTAGTGGGTTGCATTCTGGGGAGTTTGGAGGCCAGCTTTACAGAGTGATATAGTCAAATAAATTGTCTGACAGGAAAGAATCGGTCATTTTTTTGTGTGCCATGGTGTAAATTCCTGCTACCACACATACTGCCTTTTACTGGCCACCACCTGGTTCAAGTCACTTGATGTAGCCCTCCACATTGAATCTAAGGTCCTCAGGGAAGATAAACAGGGAAATGTTGTTGCCCATTGCAATTCCAATTATACCAAAATGGTTTTACAAGCAAAAATTCTAGACCAGTTGTTTGAGAAGACAGTAATGATCTAATTGAAATACCACCTCTTGTGACAACTCTTATACATTAGGTCGGATTGAGCAATAGATCAGGACAAATCAATGTTTTTCTTGCATTAGAAAGCAAGTGCTTTCTTGATATACTGAAAATCTGGCAGGTCTGCTAAAATACATCCTAGCCATAATGAGACCTCTCATTCATCAAAAAAATACTAATTCCTGGCAAGTTTTGGCATCCGGAGAAATTGCTCTGTTCCAAGGCCAGATACAAGAATAGGTTCTGGTGACGTCAGATCTTGCATGAGTTTATTATCCCAGTGCAGTTTCAATGGACATTCATAATGGAACTCAATCTACAGATGCTCATCTTTAATATCACAAAATTTTTCCCTCTTGCGATCAAGGGATCTCTACATTTCATGTTGTGTTAGCTGATATCATTAGCGAAGATGCTAGTTTCCACAACAAGCAGATTTGGCCTTGCTTGAGGAGAGTTACGTGAGATCAAGTGCTGCCACCTATTCCGATATAAAACTTTCTTCATTGCTTTTTTAAATGCCAATGATATACCACATACCCCAACCTTTTGGCTATCATCTGTTCTGGATCACTCTCAAATAACCACGTTGAACTCTGGTTTCATTTTAGCTGCCGATCGAGTTTTTTGTCTCTTTTTTTCTCTCCCAGCGTAAAATACAAGCATGACTTGCGCAGATTGTTCTTGTAAAATCCTTCCAGTGAGCTCGGTTTTCATTTCTGATGCTGCTACTGGAGTAACAACGAAACCTCTCGGTGCTTAAAAAGTCTCAAAATCAGCATTGAGAATGTTAAAGAGACAATCGCGATGGCCAATAATCTTGTTATTTTGGTGTTTTTTATGCCTTTTCATTCCTTGAAAACTTTACATTTTTCTGATACAGTAGTACCCGAGGCTGTTCAGAATGTGATCTTTCTCTCCGAACCACTTAACGATTTGAACAGAATTCCTTAGCTATCGGGCTGTGTAATTTCTTTTCCACAGTGATTTCAAAGTACCCGAATACTTGCCCATATTAAGTAAGTTTGCAAAATTTCACCTTATAAACCGTTGCCTCTGATAAGTAAATACACTTGCAATTTTTCCTCTACAGAAAACCAAAAACTAGTATTATTTATAACTGTTAAATAGTTAATTTTACACGCACAATAACTATCACGCCATTAAACAAAAATTAGAAAGAGTATCCAATCGATAATCACAGTGAGAATCTTTGTATCGTAAATTACCACTGTAAAAAAAACCTCCACACTATTGAAATGAACTAAGAATAATAAATACGTTCTTAACTGGATTCACACATTGGTATTATACAATTAAACATGCGAAAACCTGATTTATATACGTTTCTCTTCACAAAAGTTACAGGTATGGAATAGTTTGAAAGAGAAAACATTAGAGAATTAAAAAAACAGCAAAGATCCTGGAATCTACTTAAGGCTAGTTTAATGGCAGGAAAGAAATGAAAGTTAGAGATAAAGGATTGGTAAAGGAAGAAAATATATATAAACGGAATTACTTCAATACATTATTTTAGTTAAATTTTAAAGTAATATTTACTATTATATTATTATGAATATTTACTGAAGTGCTTTCAACAATATGGTTTGACAAACTGTATCATATTTGTTATTCAAATCATGGAAATGACTATATATATATATATATATATATATATATATATATATATATATATATATATTTCATGGGAAGAGGCCATATTGCATAGAAGATTTGGTGAATTCAACAGCAACGACTGTTTTGTTCATTTTAATTTAAATTTTCGACTTTTCTACCATACTCTTCTCAGAAGGCGTAAAAAAAAATAAAAGCGTCAAGAGAACATCTTCCGGCAGCACCGTGGTGATACCGTTGATGCCTAGGGTAAAGACTGTGACACTGAAGATATGATAATTAAGAGAGGTCTTACAGCCACCCACAGTGTCAAAAAACAATGTTCAAGCCCAAGAAGTATCATGGCTGAAAGAATTACACTAACTTTAGTATATCATAACTTTCAAGGTTGGAGAAACAACGGAAGCAAACTAATGAACATCTATCGTAAAATCTATATAAAATCTTTCTACTCTTTGACGCCAGGGTAAGAGACAAATTGCGACAAAGAATTCATGTCTAAACCTACTGCAAACATATATCACTGGAGAAGGGTGGAAATATAATTGCTCTTCAACCCGATCTAAATTTCCTGGGGACATAAAGGTCTTCAATGGATATCATTTCTATCGGAGAAATTGAGTAAAACTCTGCCCGTCCTCTTTGCTCTGTATTTCGCTACCAAAAACGAGGGGCTGGTTGCGCCCGATAAGACAGGCGTGGTCGGAATTTGCGGCAATGAATAGGAGCATTGCCGCAGGACTGTACCGGACTTCTCGACATTCTTTAACTACAAATATAGCAAATTTATCACATAACAAGAATTACCCTTCTACCATAATATCTACTTCGGCTCCCTCAAGAAAGTGAAAAAATGCCCATGGTCATCAGAATAGCGGCAACTACTATCCTGATCCCGAGGCTAACCAGGAAATGATTTTTGTTTAACGACTGTGAAACATACAGGAAAACGTTCTTAGGAAAGCAGCCAGAAATAGGCAATGCGACACAGGATAAGAGAGTTTATGAACTAGGAGCTATCTTCAATAGTATATTGCGGGCAGATTAAAGTACTTTCGCAACCACTCACCACAAAATGATCATCATTTCAACAGTTGCCTCCCACTGTTGAAAGGAGCACTTTCACATTCTTTTGTAGTTTTCTCGGTCTTTTCTAATTCATAGCATAATTTTGAAGATTATCTCTCTATCTTGTTTGTGTTATTCTTTTTAGTCGTCTTTTATCAAATGTAGTCCAAGTGATAATTTTCTGGTACAATTATCGTCCTTATTTCAGGTTTTCTATAGCCTCCACAATACCCTGTCGTGTGAAACATACAGGAAAACGTTCTTAGGAAAGCAGCCAGAAATAGGCAATGCGACACAGGATAAGAGAGTTTATGAACTAGGAGCTATCTTCAATAGTATATTGCGGGCAGATTAAAGTGCTTTCGCAACCACTCACCACAAAATGATCATTATTTCAACAGTTGCCTCCCACTGTTGAAAGGAGCACTTTCACATTCTTTTGTAGTTTTCTCGGTCTTTTCTAATTCATAGCATAATTTTGAAGATTATCTCTCTATCTTGTTTGTGTTCTTCTTTTTAGTCGTCTTTTATCAAATGTAGTCCAAGTGATAATTTTCTGGTACAATTATCGTCCTTATTTCAGGTTTTCTATAGCCTCCACAATACCCTGTCGTTTGGTTTTCCCATGTAGTCCAAGTGATAATTTTCTGGTACAATTATCGTCCTTATTTCAGGTTTCCTATAGCCTCCACAATACACTGTCGTTTGGTTTCATTTTTAGCCACGGCATTTTTCTTTTGAAGACTATGCTTGCTTCTCCAAATGCCTTCTAGCATAGAGTGATTCTTTATTGGAATTCTAGATCTTTTTCCAATGAGATTTTAATCTGTTGACCCAGATAGATACAGTATATTTTTCTACCATTTTAGCTTGCTCGTTGTCAAATATGATGGCTATCATATCGAACACTTGGTGGTTTGTCATCACGTTTAGGCCGACATTTTGCTTTTATAATTAAGTTCTTGAACTTTGTTTGAATCTCTTCTAGGTTATCAGCTAAAATCTTAGGTGATTTATGTCATTTCCATCGATCTAAATATCTTTATTTTGACAGTTTTATAAAGATTTCTACTAAACAGGACCTGAATAATTTTGGAAAGATAGTATCTCCTTGTCTTAAACTTTTCTGCAAATGAAAGATGTCTGAATTTGAGTATTTGTGTTCTATTGTGTCCATGTAGAACGGTTCTATATTTCGATTCTTCAAGGCTCTTATTACCTCTAGTGTTTCTATTGAATCAAATGCTTTCTGATACTACAAATATTGAGTATACATTTTTATCATTGAGCTGGTCAAGAATATGTATGTGGTCAATCTTTTATAAGCCTTTTCTGAAGCCAGCTTGTTCTCTCTTTTGCTGTAAATCTAGGTGTTTTTACAGTTTATTATTAATGACATTTAAAGAGTCTATAAACACAACAGAGAAGGCTGATTGGTCTGTAGTTTGTAAGGCTCTTTGATTATCTCTTTTGCGTAGAAAGATTATTATGGTATTGTGCAGGTTGTCCAGAATCTTGTCAGGTTTTAGAAATTATAAAAAAGGCAAGATAGTTTGGTCACAATGACATCTCTAGGATCTTTCTGTAGGTCTGAAGTGATGATTACCTCGCCTGGTGATTTATGGCTTTATGGTAGATTAATTTCAAATTAAATTTCTGATTTAAGAACCATTATGTCATTATTTGGGGTTTGTTGATTTGTTAGTCCCCTGGATAGTGTTGTATCTTGAGGAGAATTTTATAGTACGCCTCAGTTCTTTTAACTATTCTTTCTCCATCTTTGATAAGATTTCACTTTTTGTACTATCGTTTTAACCATTTTTTTCTGTATTCCTTCTTTAATGATATCTTCAACAATAGTTATATTATAGTTTCTGATGTCAGCTATTTTTATCCTTTTAATGAGCTTAATAGTTCTGATAATTCAATTTGTTGGTTAGGGTTTGTTGCTTTGAGCTGTTTGCGCTTCTTCATTAGGTTTATAGTTTTTTCTGAGTTTGTTGTTGTTCTATTTTGCGTTTCTTTGTATTTTTTAACAGCATCTTCCATGTGTTTAATCAAGTTATTTTTCATCTCTTGTATATTAAAAATAGCGCTGTAATTCTGCAAAGAGAATTTTCTGGAGTTTACTAAGTTTATTTTTTAATGGAATCGCTTTTTTTCTATCATTATACATCTAATTATCCTATCGTCACCAATTGAATTTTATTGATAATTTGAAAATTATATTATTGATATTAATCTGGTAGACTAGCATGTAAACAGTTTCATTGTATATCACATAGTTTTGGCATCTAAGGTCCGTCTTTGCTGTCGCTTCTAATTTGTCACGGGCGACTCCATATCTCACTATGTCGGTTAGTTGGCCGGTTGGGTCCGTTTTGCTTTTTTTCTTTTCTTTGGATCTAACATTGTAACTATTCAGCCGATTCTAATAAAATTTAAAACACTGTGGTTGTTTTATATTCTCCTTCGATTGGCATAAGGGCCAAGGTCCTGCCTAGGCTAGTACTGGAATTATTTTGTTTTGGCTATAACATCATAACTATTCGCCTGATTCAACCAAATTTGAAACAGTTGTTATTTTACATCCTCTTCCAAATGATATATTTGCCCAGGTCTTTCCAAGGTTAGTCGTAGAATAATTAAAAGTTTTGAAGGTCGTAAGGTCATAAATTACGCAACTTTTAGTCAACAGATCTTGTTGAACATAGTGTTGCTAATTTTAAGGTGTTGGGCCGGAGTAAAGTCAACCAGATTAGGGCCCCTATCATTTGTATCGTTTCGTTCCCCATTTAAAATTTTCCCATGCATGACTGATTTAATATGCTACACTGTTGTATTAAAATTTACTTTGACTATGTAAAAATGGATATTGTGTTTGTTTTGGCTTATCGTAATATCAATGATCATTTAATCAATCTAATTCTTACTATCTACTAGCAGATGAAGGACTTCTTTACAAAGATGAAGATTACTTAAATTAAAGTTAAGGATAAGCCCTTAACTTATTTTATAATTTCATTAAACTCTCTAATTGTCAGGAAGCCTTGTCCATGCTGCCTTTGATCTTCTCTCCTTTTGTGGTAGAGTTGGTGATATATATATATATATATAAAGAGAGAGAGAGAGAGAGAGTGGCTCCCCCCGAAATTGGACCGTTTTAGATAAGCAATATCTCAATAAACATTTCAGCTATAGAAATGAAATAAAAAATCAAATCTGAATCCTATATCTATAAAAACTGATTTCATATAAAATGGTCTTAAAGTCATTTAATGAACTTTGCCAATTAAAATAATTTTAAAAATGAACTCTAAACTAAATTTCCCTCCTTTCAAAATATCACGTTGCTAAAATATAGAGTTATAGAAGATATATAAAACTAAATTTTCTAAAATTCACCATTTGTAATTATTTCTGAACTTCACCATTTTGTTTCTTGATATTATAAAAGAATTATTAGAAATAACCCATAAAAAACATAAGTCATTTGTCAACTAAGGAAAAAAAACATTTATTAATATTTCACCCATCATCAAAAATCCCGTTATTCAATTATAGAGTTAGTGATGATGATTAGCCTTTAAAACGACCAGGCAATGGCTTCGCCACTTTCCCCTACGGACGGAAATGCGTTTCGCTTCTAACATTAAAATCTAAAAAAAAACAGCCATGGTTAATTTTTTATAAATTTTCTGAACTTCGCCAATTATAATAATTTTTAAAAAGAACTAAACTAAATTTCCTCACTTCCAAAAAAAATATCACGTTGCTAAAATATAGTTATATAGGAAGATATATAATAATAAATATTCTGAACTTCACCATTTGTAATTCTTTGGGTTTTAAAAAATTCACAAAATTCGATACTTAAATTTATTTCTGAACTTTGAGAGAAAAAACAAGTCATAACCAAATTAAGATGAAATTATTATTCAAATGCTAAAAAAATCCCCTTCTTAAATTATAGAGTTAGTGATAATGTGAATACATGTTGTTTTTTTATTTTTTATTGATTTGCTAGGAAGCGGAAAGAAAGAACAAAATATGTGGAGCGAGGGCAACCTAGGCTGTGGTTGACCAAAAGAGGCTATAAGAACCATTCATTAAAATGTAAATTTTGTTTAAAATTAAGAACTTTTTAGAGGTTGTAATTTAGAAAATAAAGACATTTTTTACATTATTATATTTAATTAACTCTTTAAGTAACATTAAAACTATTTTTACAACGAATAAGTATTTATTGATAAAGACTTCATAGTTCATTTGTTTTTATTTAATGTCCCTAGCTGAAATGGTTATTAAGATATTGCTTCTCAAAACGGTCAAATTATTTGGAGCCACACTGTATAAAAATTCCCCGTATTGTCGAGGTTTACACAGTCCAATTTATATTCCATTTAATATGCTTTATTCATTGAGGAGTTCTGCGAGATGTACCAACTCTTGTAGTGTTCTGCAATTATTTAGATTTTTGATTGCTGTAGGCAGTCGCATTTTGAATCACAACCCCCTACCTACCCAAGCAAGCACTATGGTTGGACTTTAGTCTAAATCAACTGATCCAACAGGAACGGATGAATTTTCTTACGGTTTTATTTCTTGAGAGAAGTTTGGGGCCATAAGCTACCATGCTGGCGCAATAAAGGTTGCAGCTAGAGGACGTCAGCGAAACACAATTTTTTATTTTGTTTGTCTCGTCTGAAATCGATCCAGGGACCTTTCATTTTCCTGTGAGTTAATTTTCATATATATATATATATATATATATATATATATATATGAAAATTAACCCAGAGGAAAATGAAAAGATGAATCCAAGTACTTTCGAACTATATTTGCAAGTTCATTTTCAAGGAATAGCATGGAAATGGAAAAGAAAACATTATATAGGTTACAAAGATACGAAGGGAACGCCAATCACATAGTACAAACCAATCGAAAAACACAAAAAAACAAACAAAAAAATACCAAGAAAAAGAACAATAAGCAACTAATAACACATATATGCATCTCTAAAACGATATACACACAAAACGCCGTATATATGAAAAAATATGGTGGGTGAAAAAACAAAAAAACATTTTAAAGGATTATCATTAGAACGAAAACATTTAGGGCTAAGAGTTAATCCACGATCATAGCAGAGACACGTGGGGGGGGGGGGAGGCAATGCGAATGATATTACACTAATAAAGAGTGACAACAGGCTGCATTATGAAGTTATTTAATTTAGTACAAGTTTTTTTAAACAGGATCGAGTTTAAATAACCCAGGGAAAATATTATATTAGGTAAGATGCCAATTAAAGAACACTAGACAATATTCATTTTTGTGAAATCAGCGGAATGATAAAGGAATTTTGCAGAATTCAAGTCAATGGGATGGTTACTTTCAGAAAAATTTAAACATAAAGCGCGGTTTATTTCATCTCTTCTAATATTATATTTATGTTGGTAAATTTTAGTAGATAAAGATTTACCAGTTTGCCCGAAGTAAGTTAAATTACAAATAGAACATTCTATAGAATATACTCCAACTTTTTTCCTTGTATTATTGTGGACTAACATTTTATATAAAGTGGATTTATATCTAAAATTTACAGAGATATTAAGTTGCTTAAAAATACGGGTGAGACAAAAAATGGTTCAAAGTATGGCAAGATAAGACAATTTTTGTAATTGAAAAGCGGTGGGTTATCAGTTCTATAAAGAGTTCTTTCAGCAAAGTTTATTGAAGTATGCAAAAATTGACGAGGGTAACAAAGCTCTTTACCTATTTCGAAGATATTGGACAATTCCTTATTCAAAAATTCCGCACTAACAAGGCGTAATGCGTTCAGAAACATAAAAGTGAAAACAGTCGGTTTAATTTTAACACTATGATAAGAATAAAAGTGAATATATGAACTATAGTTAGACGGTTTGCGATAAACAGGAAATTTAAAACTTGACGGCGTCCTATGTATTTAAAGGTCAAGAAAAGGAAGAGTCCCATTTTCCCCAATTTCAAGGGTAAATTTAATAGAAGAGACTAGAGAATTAAGATTACCTAGATAATTGTGAATATCTTTTGAGGAAGGCCGTAGGCATATAATATCATCAATGTAACCGTACCATACAATAGGAAAATCGAGTATTTGGGGCAAGAATAACGTCTCAAAGAATTCCATATATAAATTCGAAAGGGTGGGAGATAGACACCCCCCTATCGGAAGACCGAATTTTGAAGGTAAAATTTCTCATTGAATGAAAATTTACAATTTTTAGCACAAAGAGAAATGTCTTAGTAAAGTATTAACCGGTACAGAGAGATCTAAATTATATAATTTATCGCAAAGGAGGGGAAGGAGATCGTCTAAAGGAACTTTAGTAAACAAACATCGAAGCTGACGAGAATGAAATTGTTTCGTTAGGCTCTCCTTCATATTCCTTATCAAAATGGCTTGTGAATCAATTATCCCCGCTTGTGGGGTCCATCTCCCAATCTCATATTAAAAATAGTTGTGAACTTATAGAGAAGCTTAATACAATACCTTACTCCAACAATTTCATTCTTGTCAGTTGCTTATCATGTTGGCAATAAATGCCTGTTCTCAATTATAGCATGATATGGTTAAACTTTTGACCGTGCTCTTCACGGATGTATCCGGTGTTATCTGGGAAGATATCATGGTGAGAGTGGAAGAAATGAAGTTTCAAGGAAATCCTTGGCCACAGAGCTCGATAACTCTGTAACAGGGCTGCCACAATTTCTTCGTATTTGTCGTCTGCACTGTGGTTTCCAAGATACTTCATTCAGAAATTAAGGAATAATACCAATGTCTCCTTCTACAGCTGATTTACTGTCTTCGTGAAGTCACCATGTCACCATCATTAAGCAGCAGGTTAATCTTAGAACCATTCGTGATAAACATTTTTAAATTGGCTTCCGATACCACAATACTGAGCTTCATATACAGCTATTGAAATTCATTACGCTTTTGATCCATTTTTTTATAAAAAATTTCGCCAAGCCAAGCTTTAGATGTAGTGGAGGCAAAAATATCTCCTCTCGATCCCCAAGACAGTTGAGCCTTCCGGGTGAACCTTTTGTTCTAGCAGTCCATTCTTTAATTATATAGTGCTTAGCATCAGTAATATTGTTCCATAAGCAGGAAAACACATGGTTTAAAATGAAATTAGATGAAAAGTACAAGTTCACAGAGAAGTAGAGGAGGAAAAAACTGCAGATTAGAGCGCTAATGGAGAAAATTAGAGATAGAGAAGTTTGATAAGTTATCTCTACATTCCCACAGTATACGAGTATGTGCAAAGGTGTGTGGGAATCATTGTAGCAACGAAGTATAGGAAATATTCATCACCTAACTGACCAAACTTTTTTTTAGGCAGTGAGAAACAAAATAAAAGAGCTTAACTTCAAAAAGAAAAAGAACTTAACAACTCTCTCCCATTTTTAGACATTTTGATCTCTCGATCGCGGAAATTTTTTCTTACATCGGCTTATGGCAAACCTACCTTTACTGGGCTTGGTCGGAATTTCTTCAGTGGTTGTGATCTCTCTTACAAATTAAAAGTAATAACTACTCTGTTAAACCGCGCTTACCGAACTTCTGGTTGATGCATATAAAATTTGAATTTTTAACTAGATATTTTACCAACAATGGATATCATTCCTCGTTTATATACAAATCAATATCAAATTTTTTTAATAACATTTATTTTTCGAAATTACTAAGCATTAATTTACCGCAAAATAAACGATATTTTTTGCTCCCTGAAGTGGGCCCATTAAACAAAACTGCCCGTACCGAATTTTCTAAAATATTTTAAAAAGTTATATTTACACAATGAATTTACTATCGTTGTGTTAATAAATTTAAATTAAGAATGTTTTTCAATTGTAAGGAGAAACTTTGACCAGAAAGCAGAAGCATGGTGGTATATAACTTCAATTGCCTTTGGTGTAATCAAGGGAAATATATAGGAGCCCCTTGCGCTCCTTAAAAACAAAAGTCTGTTCACATGTCGGCATTAGCCTTAGTTCAGATAATCCACTTTGTAAAAAGAAAATTCGGCAATTTTTGCAAAGCCCAAGTATCAATTAATAATTTTAAAATATTGGGCTCTACTCAAGACCCTACGTCACTCAGGATTTTAGAAGCACTATATATCAAACAATATAATCCTTCTCTCAATAGCGACTTATCCTCCTTCCCCCTGTCAATTACGTAGAAAACTTTGATTCAATATCGCTTTAGAGTAGTTTTAAGTAAGTGAAAATGTCCACCTTTCAATTTTGGGACATAAAGAATTCATACTAAAATAGTTTGGTAAGGTGAAGACAATGTATCACAGGAAGCAAGTTAGACCTTTAAAATGTCGAATAATTTTGTTTATTATGGTCGCTCTCTAACGTGTTTCACAGATTTTTAATAACTACTATATATGATACTTCACTAGCGTTAATCTAAACGAAAGTAGTGATATTTCTTTTCCACATAGAGACATTATATTGTGGTGCTATATAGAATGTGAGAAACATATGCTTCATTTTTCTCAAGTTGACCATAAAATATTCCAACACTCTAAGGTTGATAAAAAATGGTTTAGCTTATGGATAACTCACCAATTTTAATTTATGTCGCGAGGAATTTATTTTTTTTTTATAATAACTTAAGAGGAAATTTACAAAGCAAACAAATATTGATTACGTAAATGCAGACTTTTAATCTTCATAAGAACACTAATTTAATTGCTCGCACTCTGAAATTGTAATTATATTATGCTGTTTAACTAATGTTTCTAAGAAATGTAGTATCTGATAAACGTTAAATCTGTTTGGAGCGCACACAAAGTACTGTACACAAAAATAAGAAATTTTCTTTGCAAGAAGGATTATATGCTCTTACATGCGAACTTTCCTCACACAATGTTACCATTTCATTAAGAAAATAAATGATATAAATAATTTCAAACTCTTTGAGCTGTGGATACCAGTATGGTAAGGTTGTGGGTACTCGTAGTTAATAGCAGGTCAAGAGTATAGGGGCGCCGAGTGTTTTTTTTTGTAGTAGGCTTCGGCGCAAAGGGGAATTCGTTTGACCGCTGCTTTTGATATTATATAGGCTGGGCTTATTGTGAGTGTTTTCGTATTCGGTGTGAGAGAAAGGACTTCGAAAAGACGCAGCATAAATATAACTTTATTCTTCAAATTGGACTACTCAAACGAGGCAAGCAAAACGTCTTAGGGGTTTCACGCTCATTGAGTAGACTACGCCAGGCCTACTTCACGACGAATGGACTAGAGGAGGAAGTGATAGATTCTCTACCATTTGACTGTTGACAGTTGACTGACTTTACACTTTCTCACTTTCTTTCTGCCTCTTAGTGTGAATTTCGTAGTATGTATATATTATATGTGTTGGAAATAATGGGCGTTGCCTAGTATTATCGACTGTGGTTTTTTGGACTGTGCTTTTTTTTATGTTTTGGGAGAAGCTAATTTCAGGAGATAGAGATTTTTGTTTCAGGCCAAGATACCCACTACGCGATTTAATTTCGCAGACCTTTGTTAGGAAACAATGGCCGCTGTTAATTAAACAATGACCACTGCTACCGGGTTTTCAGTCTGCACCTGCATACCAAGCTTTATTTAAACATTTGACCTTCTATCGCAGCAATGGATCTACATTTGTATGTTTGTCTGCATGTGTTTGCTCAGGTGTCAACCCTTTGATAGCGCGTTTTTGACGAATTACTTTCCCTCCATTGACTGATGTACATTTATACATATCTACATTGAGTGATGTGCATATTTATATATATATATATATATATATATATATATATATATATATATATATATATATATATATATATATTTTCATTTCTTAATTCTTTTTAGTGGCATATTATTTCGTGAATTTACAAAATAGCCTTTTAGGATTTGATAGATTCTCCGAGCGTTCATTTTTGGAGTTTCTCTCTGGATCTATTAAATCTTACAATTTCGGTGCCATAAGCCTACCGCTACAAAGTAAGGTGTGTCACTGATATGGATACTGGTGGCAATGGTGAATCCATGATATAAATTGAATGGGGAGTGGCTGACCTGACTTCCTCTTTGAAAAGGGCACATTTCAGAAAATTATGAAATGTTCTTTATTGCAGTTTTTGGACGTCAGCTAAGGTATAATAAAGAATATAATAATTACTTTTGAGATTTAACTGTTTTTTTAGACATGAATCATATAAGATACATTCGATAGTAACGGTTTAAAGAAATGTTTGTATATGTACAGTATTCTATATTATTACAAAACTTTCTAAAGAGCAGAATACAAGCATGTCTTTAAAAAAAATATAAACATAAACGGGTCTGAAAGGGCTAGTAACTTCATCTAACACACATTAATGACACAGCATTGGTCACAAGTATTTCACAAGAACATCAACTTCCTGTTTCATTTGGCAAATACATTGTTTACGCGATCTATTCTAACATTAGTTTTTGTGTGAACACCGATCAGCGCTAGGCCGTCGAGGCCTTCTTGACCCGCGGTATTCCTTAAGTACGTTTTCAGTCACTTTAGGCCCGAAAATGAACGCTTGATCCCCGCGTTCGAGACTGGGAGAGTGATCAAAACTTGTAGGATCTTGGTCGATTTCTGATACATCCAGGTCTGGGCGTGAGGAAAAGCATCTCCAAAGGAGTAAAACTTGATTATTGACGAAAATCAGCGCTCTGCTTCCGCCTTGGAGAGGCTCAAGGACTCTATGTCAGCTTCATAGACTTTTCCGCCTCTACTAAAGCAGGAGCATCCCTGTGGGCACCGCTGAGCTAATGTTTGATGATGAAGCTGACCGGAATAATGTCATCCCAGAACCGGCTCTGCCGCTCAGTCAACACCTGGTCAATAAATGGGACATAGAAAACAGACCGGCAGCAATATTCATAAGCTGTCTCGAAGGGTACGTTCGCTCGCTGAGTTTGCCGCCTACAAACTCGAGGTACATGAATAGTGTTATGTGACGGGCCAATCTCTTGTAGGAGCTTGTATGCCTTCTTCAAGACGTCGTGATGGCTTGTTAGTACAACTTTCCTGATCTTGTTGAGTTAGGTCTCCACTTCACCGATCGTAGCCTATACTGATACAAGATTGACCGTAGGACACTACATTTGGCTCCACGGTGTGAGCTAGAACTGACAGAGTGACTACGAGACCAATCAGAAAGCGCGGCTCTCATCCTTGAAAAAAATGGCAATAACTTGCAGGATTTGGTTGAACACAATGAGTGAATCGTGTTGCTCAACCCAGCTCTTAGCTCAGACGCTGAGCAGCTTCTTCCGCTTAGTGGACGCGTGGCTTTTTACGAGCTCAGCATATTACATTGAGTGCATGTTTGAGGAATAGGTGAAGTTGTACACTTTGTTAAGGGTCTAGAGAGCAGGATTTACCTCTTTTGTGTCACAAGCCTTAGTCAGAACTAGGTTCAGCTGATGCTTGAAGTAATGAGCAATCTTCAATTGCCCATCATATTCCTCTAATTTTGTTCCTCAATACACAGTTTACCCTAAAATTTTTAATGGCTTACGTTTAATGAAGTCGCTTCCTTTTCAGTATGGGTTAATGAAAGAACGAATTTGGGGCGAGGTTTTAGCTCCTTCAACCCCCTCATGCTGGATCCGCTCATGCCCGGAGGCTTGTGGTTGGGAAGTTTTGGTTAAGTACTGGCTGCTTTTTACGAGAAACCAGCTAGTACATGTTGGGTCAAATGTTGATGTTCGTTGAATAACAGATTGTTTTCTCACTTCAATTTGGTTTGGTTGGGAAGATGACTAGATCAAGAGTTCTCTTGATGTAGAAATAATAATAATTCTAGTTTTTTAATTCTTCGTAGTTCATTTTTGACAGAGTGGCGACGTGGAAAGTGTCTTCAAATAAATTCTTTCTTGCTTCATCTTCTCTTCTTTCCTGATTCTATATACAATCTTACCCGCCATATACAGTGGACACTCTGAACGTAACTTTTTTTTACAGAATAAATAAATAATTTTCTTACATTGGTAACATCATACTCCTATTTAAGAAAAAAATCTTATTTCAGTGTACAGTGCTTTGTGTGTGCCTCACATCGTCACAAATTGAAAATATATTGATCGCAAGTTGTTTTTCCCAATATATCCTACGATAATTCAACTAAATTTGCATCTCTTTAAAGAAAAAACTAATTTAGCTTGTGTTTATCTAAAGGACAAAGGGAAATAATGCAAGTCAATTAGACAAAACAACATGTTTGGTAACGTGGAGTGTCTTTGTGTAGTATGTATGTATTTATGTGTGTGTGTGTGTATGTAGGGTTAATGAAACGCAAGATTATAAAATAAAAAAGAGAAATACACCGAATCAAAAAACAGGATGACTGTCGCCTGACATTTATATCAACCACAATGTCTTTAAAAGATTATTAAGTAAATATGATTGAAGACTTGGAGGGGTACCTCCCAAATCTTTCTTCTTTTAACTTAAAACTTTGAAATCCTGAGGACATAGATACATAAACTGCTTCATTACGAATACAACGCACATACAAGACTGCACAGACACTCTTAAAACATATTGTCGTAGAATGACTCTCGACGATACCATATATTACACTATTTGTTGAGGGAACTTCCTTAATTATCTTTAGAGTGCGTTTTACTGTCTGGCGGCCGGTATTATGTATCTTCAAAATGCTTAAGAAGTGGAACTGAGCTCAAGGATAATAATATTGCTATCATTAATAAAATAGAGTTTTATTAATAATAACTATAAACAAAACACAAAAACGGAAAATATTGACAAAAAGAATGGAAAGGGTCGTGG
Organism: Ceratothoa steindachneri; assembly: GCA_963969495.1. Lineage (NCBI taxonomy): Eukaryota > Metazoa > Arthropoda > Malacostraca > Isopoda > Cymothoidae > Ceratothoa > Ceratothoa steindachneri. Next base: position 148,559,788 of record OZ018324.1, on the reverse strand, counting down.
AGACTCGGGCTAATCCAAGGATTTAAGGGATCAAAAAAGGTAAAACAAATATGGAGTTAAAGAGATGGGATGGTTCGATAAACCATTTAAAGCACAGGATAGAATTGACAAATAAGGGATCAATACTCAAAAGGTGACGCTTGGCTTACGTAACTTCATTAGGGTGCAGTGGAAGGTACTTGAAGGAATATTCGGTCCGCTGGCGAGCTCCAGCCGAAGGGGGGGGATAAAAGGATCCTGACGAGGCGTCTTGGAAAGGAGAACCGTTACTCGACGAACGGCTCGACGAACAATGGCTGTTCTACTTTGTTCTCTTCTGAACAAAGGGGGGATGAGAACCGTTTCTTGGCGAAGGGCTCAAAACGAACAATGGCTGTTCTAATGTTGTTCTCCTTGAACAACAGGGGGGGGGATGAGAACCGTTTCTTGGCGAAGGGCTCAAAACGAACAATGGCTGTTCTAATGCTGTTCTCCTTGAACAGCAGGGGGGAATGCCTTGGGGACTTGACGTCACTAAAGGGTCGAACCTTTGGCACTCAAGGAATGTTGTCCTCCTTCTGGACAAGTGATGGTGAATCTCGAGGTCGAGGTCCCTTGGCGCACAAAGGGAGAGAGGGTCGTGGTGATGTTTCGCGACGAAAATCTGGATCTCCAATCTCATCTTAGTGGTAAAGAGTCCATATAAATAGCCAGGACATCTCCTTGGCGTGGGGGAGAATGGAGTGAAAGCTTGGAGGGAACGCACAGCTGGGCCGGAGAAAAATGCCTTATCTGTTCATAAGCCTAACTCGATCTGGCGAGGTCGGCGTATGGGGGCGAACGGGGATACGATAACCTCCTTGTTTAAACATTGGCGTCCGGTAGCTGTTGATAAGACTCCAAGCCTCGAATCGAAGATGCACGTGGGCCTCCTCGAGGTTTTAACTAATATGGGATAGGAGTTGAATTTAACACAGATTCAACTCGTTCTATCACACATATTCTTATGTTAAAATAATAATACATATATAAAACCAATTTTTGTAAATTCTTTTATTGTTTGCCTAGAAGATAACCTTTGAAAATGTTGGAAGACGTCTCGGCTAATAAAGATATGCCACTGGCCAGAATTTTTTCAAACCTTTCACATCCTGAAAAGAAAGTATAAAAATGATAAAAAGCTGCAGCGCAAACTTACCAAGCAGCTATCGCTGTCGATTTTAACAAATCTTTTATATAACGGCCTCCTACCACGATATATATTTTAGGGTGGTCCAAAGAACCTAAAATGATATTTCTTTCCATCCACATGGCTAATTTTATTACACTTCACTCACGAAAAGGAATTACACGTAAAATTTCGTTTCTCTATCTCATTCATTATTTATGGGTTATCCCACTTTTCACTTTTTCTTCGTCAGGTTGGTCTTTGAGGGTGTCTGGATGGCTATTCGGTGTTCGTAAATGAGACGGAAGATGAATTTCTTCTGATCCTCATCCTTTGTCAGAATTACATTGCACGACTCTGTCAGGGTCTCTTCGTTTAGTTGCGGCGTTCACCACTCTTAGGTTTTTGGCTCTGTCCGGAAAGTCCTGTTACAGCTTATCGCATTTCAAAGCCTAAGGATCAGTCTGCAGTAAGCCCTGTCTTCATGACGTCAAAAAAACGATGTGACTTTGGGTGAAGAAGACATCAAGGCGGATGTCCCGTCTGTCTTCGATTTTTGCCCACCGTGGGTGATCTTTGGTTGGATTTTCCGTCTTCATCTGAATCACGCAGTCTGCCTTCATCTTGTCTGGAACCCAGTCATCCAACAGAGAGAGGCCAACAAAGTCTTGCGCCAAATACCAGAGATGCCGTTGGAAAGCATTGCTCGCAGTTGCAGCAACGTTCAACTGGTTCGTATACTTCTGGAATTAAGTCAGCGTGGAATGATAGAGGAACTTCTTGCCAAAAACGCACGACCGCCGAGACAACGGACAGCGCCATGCCAGTCATATTCAGGAATTGCCCAACCATTTTCATCTTCAAAGGAAGCATATCCACTGAAAATCTCAACTGGTAAAGACTCAAAATGAGGTTCTGGCCGGATCGCCGAGGGAATGTTGGGGTAGTTGATCTTGTGCCGATTTTTCTTGATAATCCCTTTAGTATTAACCAGACAGAAATAACAGTCCGATACATGATCCTTTGGCTCTCGCCCAACCAGAGGGATTCCAAAAGGAAGACCATTTCGCTTTCCTTTCGTCCACTGACGAAGATGTTACACACAACTATGGCAAACAGCATGTGGACCCCACTTCTTATCTTGATCGCCAAGAGGAACATCAAAATATGCCTTATAAGTGCAGATCACAAAGTTTGATATATTGCGCCTTTGACGAACTAGCATGTAACAGCCACATATGTAGCAGAAGGTATGTGGATCATTAACGCAATTTCCTCTTGACGAGCCCATCACTCTAACATGAGACCTGAAAAAAGAAACAATAATGTCAATATTTTGCACAATAACTTTATTACTATCTTATTACTATGTACTGTGAAGTATTTGCTTTCTACAAGCACCTCCTCTGTCCATCCTTAGGCCAGTTTTGGGGGAAACGAGGAAATAGCATGTAGGTAAAAATGGATTATATTTTTGACATCAGCATGACAAAACGAATTGAAATTTGCAGATAATTTTAAGTCAGCAGAAAATGTGATTCAAATTGTTCCCCTGTGTTATTTATGTCTGATATTAAGTTCATTATTGTTAACTCTAGCAACGAGTAACCTGGTAAATTTATTTGAAACTTTTCCTTTCTTATTCGTTTTCCTTCTAGCCTTTTTTTTATTATTCTCAAGACTAGGATAAACCATATCTACGAGAAGTAAGATTGTTAATTAACATAACACTTAACACATCAATGTGATTCTATCAATCTATAACCTTGGCCAAGCGTAAAACGCTCCCTATGGGGTTATCCATTTAATGTTATTAGATATTTATGATAAATTAATTTAATATATATATATATAAATATATAAATATATATATATATATATATATATATATATATATATATATATATATATATATATATATATTATAGTTTAGTTGGGTAGTAGTCTTTCCTTAATGCAAATTCTGTTGAAGAATATAGTGTATTTTGTCTTAATGTATTTCCTTTGGCAACTTTCTCTTCTTCTATCTTTTTTATTCCATCTTGTAGATGGTGGATCATTTGAATTCACTTATGAATTGAGCACGGGTAATAAACTCCCTATCTTAGTCGTTGAGGTTCAAAACATCAATGGCAGTTACATCATTAAAGTACATAGAAAAAGTTCGGACATGGTAAGACGCCTCAATGTGGAGAGTGAATGCCCTAAAAGGTATAAAATAAGCGTAATAGGCTCATACATCCGCTGAGCTTATAAATGCTGCTCTACGTGGGAACTTTTCCACCAAATGATAGCACGAGTAAAAAAAATACTCGTGAATAATGGTTTCTCAAACAGCATGATTGACAAACAACTCCAATCATTTTTAAATAACCATTGCAAACATGCGGATAAAACTGAAAGTAATCAGGGAGAAGTCAACAAGATCAAAGTGTATTACAGAAACCAGATGTCCACGACCTATAAAATAGATGAAAAAAACATCAAGGAGATTATTAACTGTAACATCATGGTTAAAAATCGAAATGGATAAAATCAAACTCATCATTTATTATAAAACAACAAAAACCAGCAATCTCCTGATGAAAAACAACACGTGCCTAAACTTCTCGAATCACAAGTCAACCAACATAGTTTACCAGTTCACCAGCCCCGATAAAGACTGTAAACTTTATAAAAACTCAAAATAAATTGGCATGACAACCACTACACTTTCGAGACATTAAACTATGCATCTACAAAGCGAAGGGCCTAAAAATCATAGGAGATGCCCATAATATTAATCTAACGAGAGATATGCTCGTTGATAATACCGTTATTAAAAGAAAAGAGGTCAATAACGCCAGGCTAAACATCTTACAAGCTATATTAATAAATGAAGATATGCCGGCCAGTAACAGTCAAGCGACAAGCTGGAATCGCACATTAAAATTATTTCAAAATATCACTCACCGGAGTGGCCCATTTTTTCTAACGTTACGTTCAACCTAGGCGTAATAAATACCCCTTAAAAATTGTTCTACTATCATATTCGCACACGGGATAGGGGTCACGATAAACTGTTATAGTTATAGTTAGAGACAAGCGAAACATCGTGGTTCGGATTCCACGTTAAGCTGTAGGTCCCATGACTAACTAAGTCCACTTTTGTCTTCTACTATTTTCTTCGCTCTCCTATCCTAAAACTTTCTTCTTCGTCTTCCTCTCACTCCTAACTGCCGCAATCACATAGCTTAGAGCCTACTTTGTTTCTTGACAGTGTGACTATGGGGGTCTAAAAAGGCGTACCAGATCTCCCCCACTCCCTCCTTGGCCGCTCCATGAACGCCAAGGTGGCAGGGGGAGGGTCGAAAGAGCTGTTCTTTCTCTTTCACCTCTCTTTTCATTTCCTTTAATTCCTTTCACTCGAGCTCTCAAGACGGTTTTGAGTAAATTACGAGTACTCTGAGTAGAATAGGCTGAATTCATCATGGCTTGTCGTGGCAAAGGAGAAAAAGTTAATCGCATGTTCTAAGACGCTCTCTCCAGACAGATATCCACCCTAATATCGCTTTTCGGAGCAAGAGAACTTTTCATCAAGGAAGAAACACACATCTACAAGAAGGAAGAGGGGCAACTCTGCCCGAAAGGGGTCATAGGGCAGCCCAATCTCGTGCTTAAACGGGTCTACCTCCACACCATCCGGATGGAAACAAAACCACCTCGAAGTACGGTCGTTGAAACCATCTTCAGAGCCCTAAATATAGCCCTCGAGTACGAGTAGAGTACTTAGACTAGAGTGAGTAAGATTCTATCCTGACATCATGTTTGGTCGTGGCAATTGAGGAAAATTTAAGGGCAGGTTCTGAAGACGCCGCGCCTAGCCAAACACTTCTCTTTTGCTTGCGAGACGGTAACCTCTTTTTTCTCATAATCAGGAGGAGAAAATAAGAACACATTAGAAAAGCAGTCTCGGTAACCAATCAGGCCCCTTCAGGGAGGCCCTATGCGGTCGGCCATAGGTAAAAAACGAATCTCTCTTCGTCTAATCAGAGGGGGAAAAACCGTCAATGCCTGAGGTAATGAATATCATCTTTGCGACTCTTAAGATTCACCTCATTTGACTAATTGAACACCCAAACGGTTGTCTACGGTCTGTAACACCATGGAAGACGTCGAGAAGATCATCTCAGAAAAGGGCGAAGATGCCACTCAGAGAGATTGGCCTCGAAGCAACCATACCGTAGGAAATCCTAGCCAAACGTACGATCATCCTCCGTTGCCTCGACCCGTTCTTCAGACAACTCTGTAAAAGAAATCAAAGAAGAAATTATGAAAAAACAAACTGTGGCAAGGATAGAAAAAGCAGAGAAATTCGGAAAAGGCAATGGCATTGTAAACTCATCTTCAAAAAAAGGGCCAAGAGGGAGGGTCTCCTAGGCTTCTACCTCCCCGTGGCCCCTGACCAAATCGAAGCAGAAGAATATGTACCAATCGACTGCAGCTTTAAGTGCTTCTCCGTAGAAGACCACCCAACAAGACAATGTGAAGCAGAAGCAACCAAAATGCTCAAACTGCTTAAAGACCGGACACGGGTGGAAAGAGTGCACTTAGGAGAAGCCCAAGTGCATTAACTGCTGCGTAAACCACAATGCCGTGGCAATGAGATGCCTTGTCTGCAGGGAAGCTCTCCGGGTCAAAGAGGAGAAAATAAAACAAGTGAAGGAGGCAATGGCTAAATCATACGGCGAAGCAGCAGCCCCAAGCAACGTAAACACCGATAAACTAACGACAACCAAGCTAGCAATGCCAAGTGAGGGCAAGGAGTTAATGACCATGGTCATTTTTGCCCACCTGGCAAACCTTGCAAACCCAGGAACCTTTGCCTAGGAACTCAACTAACTCCTGCAAAAGAACGGGACAAACAAAAAGTTATGGTTTCCGCCCAACCCTGCCTTGCAAGACATAATAAAAATCCAATTTGCTGACCAGACCAAAGGAGATAAAACAGAAAAGGAAATTGAACCGAAGAAAAAAGTGGTACCCGCAGAGGAAGACAATTTCAAAGACAAAAATCTCAAGAAAAGTCTCCAAAAGAAAAAGAAAAGAAGAAAACAGAAGAAGATAGAAACATCCCGACTGCAGAAGAAAAAGAGGAGGACGAAGAGGAAGACGAAGTACTGAAGTATCCCGGATTTCCACTAACGGAGAAAAAGGAACATCTGGAACAAGGCTTCTTCTTCAACGGTGAGAACGTGTCCCTCAAGGTCTTCGTACCTCCCCTATGTAGGCACCCAAAAGGCGACTCAGCACAGCTGCTTCGATGGATTCACAAGGGAGAATTCAAATGGACATTCGAGGGACCGTGCTAGGCTAAAGAAATAAAAGGTCTGTCAGATCCTCACTCCACTCATTACATCGGCAAAGGAGGCTGAACATAACAAAACGCTCCTAAAATGATCGAATAAGATCGAAAGCTCAGCAATTTAGTTTGGTGTTTACTAAACACATTCATTTAAATGAGATGAATACAGGCCACTGATCCACCATCTACAAGATTGAATAAAAAATATAGTTAGAAGAAGAGAAAGTTGCCAAAGGAAATAAATTAAGGCAAAATACACTGGTGTTCAACAAAATTTGCATATATATATATATATATATATATATATATATTATTTTTAATTCTTTATATAATTATTTTGACATCGTTTTGCTTTAATTACTGCCATGATTGTTAGTCGTATTTATTTTCCCAAATTTTCACAAACTTTTGACGCTATGTTTCACCAATCAGCTTGTAATTTTTCATGCAGTTCTCTATTATTTGTACTTACCTAATTTTTATTGTTTTGTTTTTTAAATACACCACATGAAATTGCTAATAGATTCAGCTCTGGGCTCTGTGGTGGCCACTCAATACGGGTTATCTTATTTCTGCAAAGTATTTCTTGGTGTGGTTGAATGTATGGCATTATGCAGTTTCCAGCTTAAATATTACTTCATTTTTGTGATTTTAGAAGCAGTTTCTGGATTTTGCCTCTAAATATTTTAACAAAGGGGTAGTAATTTTTTTTGTTCATTCTTTCATGGCATAAAATCATCTCGCCTGTTTCTTATGAAGATATGCAGCCCTATACCATGATAAAACCACCTCTATGCTTCAGATTTGATAGCACACAGGGGTGAAATGCCTTAACAACTCTTCGTCACATCAAAGGCAGGCTCAGAATTACTGAAAATCTACCAAATTTTTAAAATGTTACTTTTTCAAATAATTCTCTTCCAAGATATATTTAAAGGGAATTACATAGAGCATAATTTCTTCCATCTAACAAGATAACTTTAAAACATTGTTCATGTAACCATTTTTGTGAACTTTGTCCTAATGAATATATTTTACTCTGTTAGTCAGATTGCATAATAATAAAGATATTGAATACTGTAATTCTAAATTTTTAAATCTATCATTTTATTAAAATACACTAGTTAATAAAATTCTAGGTAATTCAAACATCTTAGCAAAATACACATTTGTATCATAAATATTGCTGAATAATATGAGAAATTCTAAAAGGTTTAATTAAATATATAAATCTATGATAGTGCTTTATACTTTTAGCCAAAGGTGTAGTGTTTCCAAAGTTCTAAACTGCTGTAAGTTAGAATTGAATGCCATTATTTCGACGTTTCTAATAGAAATGTGGGTTTTACAATTTATAGTGTGTTCTCTAATCGAAGATTTTTCTTTTCTTCTTTAGTATGTTCCATGTTTGCCAACTAATACGCAGACATAGAACGTAACCCAAAGAGCCCTGATAGTAGTGCCGATATAAGTTGTGCCAGTACAATAGGGTCATTTGAAAAAAGACACGAATTCCATAGTATTTTTGAAAAGGAAAAATTCCTAAAATATTTCTGTTTATAAAAATAATTTTCAACCTCCATCATGGCATGCACTGGAGAGCATCGAATGACTCGCCTCAACAACAGTACCATAGTTTTCCGTGAAATTCACACCAAACGACTGCGTAAGATTAAGGCCGTCACCATCTGGCAACGAAGACCAGGAATAAATATCTAACGGTAACCGGCAACCAGTTTGCCCATCACTTACATTCTTAATCCCAAATTCGTTACCTCATAATCTGTCTTTTCCTTGCCACTTTTTCTTGTTTCTTCGTACGTACCCTCCCTCATCCTCTCATCGAAACCACTTTAAAAATAAATCTAGGAGGAACTGAATAGGATTAGAGAAGAAATTACAAATGCAGTTGAGGGGGACTACTCTAAAACTAATCCATATACCAATTCAAATGGTCACCAGAAATGCTGAAGAAAAACAAGAGATTAGCTAAATGGCAGAAAGGTTAAGAAAATATGCACCAACGAGGGAAATATTCAACACACTCAGTAAATAGGAGATAGAGTTAGTAGAGTTATTATGTGGGAAACATATTAACAGAGTATACGGTCCTTGAATTAACCATTACAACATCTAATTACTGAAGGCAAGTTACGGAAAGCGTAAATACGGGGGAAAGCGAACTAGCATTACTAGTTTAGAAACTTTAACATGAAAGAAAAGAGAAAGATCTACATGTTATAATTAAATCTGAAATAATTTATCCAACAATAGCTATGTACACTATCTCGAGGAGTAACCTATTGAGAATCCATAAGATTGAGAACAAAGCAGTATACATCATTATAAATACTAGAAAAAGTTAACTAAAAAGACAAAAGGACCTACACAGTGAGGCGAAATAAAGCCCCTTAAAAGAATAATTGCCAAGAGAAATTAAAAATGTCATAGAAAAAACGCAAAATCAAATAGGGAAGGGAAAAGACCTCACCACATATTTCCTAACCTGACCGCGACTAGAATAAAGAAAAGCAGAAGAGGAAATCTACACTTAAATAAATAGAAGATTACACTACAACGACAAGGATTAGTAAACTAGAAGAATGACAAAGTAAAATTAGCTAGTCAAAGATAACGAGTAGGAAAAGAAAAAGAAAAGCTATAGAGATAGGAACCTATACCAGTACTAGTAAAACTCATTACTAATAATGGTTTGAACGACTGCCACTAACATACGAGTATATACTAACAAAGATACTAAAATGTATACTATCATCACACAACATGCGTAAGTCTCACGCGGAAAGCCCTTTTTATCTAACTATGCTCACTATAACTAAGTACCGCGGAGTTATAGCATCCCTTAGCTATAGAAGGCGATTAAGTTTAAGTTCATGAAAATTAACGAAACATTACAAAATGCTGCGTGGTAGATTTACGAGCTAAGTTCCTTCAAGTACATACTTAGAGAATAATTTTTAATTTATATTTTTATTCTCTGTATTCATTTTTGCGTATTTCATCGTTTAACTTTATTTTTTATTATTTTTTATCTGGCGCTAAATTTTCAACCTTGAGAACCTTCTAAGATAGGAATCTTTGGCATTTATACAAATGAATTTGAAAAGGAAAGAATATATAAAAAAACACATCAGATATCCTCTTTGTGAGTTACATGATCAAATAATAGGTTAATATAGGTAAGTATTAGAATACAGCGCACACCGAACTTGAAATCATCATACTTATCCTGTGAATAATTATGTATTTTATTCAAATTGGCAAGCTATTTCTTGCGCAAATTCATATTATTAGTATTATTAATAGTTTTTATATTTCTATTAAATGGCGCCAACACGTAATGTTATCGTGAAGTGGTAGCGATAGTTTGGGTGCCAAAATGTCACCAAGTCTCTAGGAATTCATAATTACTCTCTTAAAAGGGTGGCAATAATTTGGGTGTCAAAATCTCGTTACTGAATATCGAAGACAAAAAAATCAGGAAAATAGAAGTAAAATTAAGTGTTATTTTTATCAAACTATATTTAAAAATACTTAGCGAAAGTACGAATTTGGAAAGAATTGCTTTTTATCAATGATTTTCTGAATAAGCATTTTTTCCCCAAATACTTTTGCAATGCAATTGGATATTAGCTCACATGCAGTTTTGGGAGGTTTGTGAATATTGGCTACAAAAATAATTTCCAATTGGCGGGGATGGCTTTATTGTCAAAATTGGTGAATCAAACTTTGGAAAAACTAAATTATTGTACAGAGTTCGCTCTATTCAAAGAGTTTAGGCATTTGGTGGGATAAAATTCGTTCCTAAAAAAGAAATTTATTTTACCAGGCCTATAAAGATTGGCAGAAGTTATAATCACAATTATATAATACATAATAAGTGTTTTGCCGACTTATATTATAATTAGTGATGCGTGGAAGACATACGCTTCATGTAAAGACCATGATCTTATCGGAGATGCGCATGCCCAATCAATTGGAAAGATGTGAAGAGATGTGAAGAGCTGAATTTCACGCGCAGCTAACAAAAGGGAACAATACCCAAAACTACTCTGTTTTTGCATGAAATTCTAACTCAAGAGAGGCAGCACTTTTTGTCTCACAAATGTGGCAAAGTAATATCCGCTTCACTCTAATTCAAAGGCTTGTACTTTTTATGGTTTAGCCAAGTTTTCATTTTGCTTTATTTGATTAGGTTAGGTAAAGTTAGGTTAGATTAATTTCGGTTAGGTTGAGTTTGATAATTTTATTTATTCTAAATTTTTATGATGAAAACCACATTGCATTAAGTTCATGTTGAGGCATTTAATAAAAAGATGACATGCAGTTTTAGGCAAAGTGCTTAAAATTTAACTAGAACCTAAATAACTTTAAATCAATTTTGAAACATTTGCACAAAAAACCGAAGCCAATTTTAAATTAATCACCTCAAAATGAACATACAACAATGTGTTTTTCATCTTAGAGGTTGTTGTGACATAATTACTCATAATAACATAGTAATTTTTGTATTTATCTAAATCAGATACGTATAGAAAGAAAGAAATAAACAAAAAAAGTATTCACCCCCCCGGCCTCTCCAAAAAATGAAATATTAGTTTTCTGTTTAGCTGAGTGACCTCTTAACTATACATATAACGTTGAAAGAAGACTAGCTGTATATAAATTAAAAACCTCTCTTAATCTCTAAAATGAATATACTTGTCCATAAATAACGTAAACTTAATATAAATATTAAAATTAAAAAAAGATATATGTTAAGTATATGAAATAAGTAAAGCAACGAATTTTTATGAAAGAATATTGTTAGAGCTGACAATTAGTACATATATAACCACATGTGCGATGTTTGCAGTTCGTTCTGGAAATGAGGATGTTTAAATTCACGTTGAATTACTCACGCAGGTGACACCAGTCTCATCCCCTATGAGTCAACCAAACGCCTCGTTCACCTCTTATCCTTACCACTGTATTTACAGCTTTACTTTCTCAACTCTTATCTCTTTCTCTCACTAATTATCCCCCGTCTTACCCGCCTCTATAACCAGAGACCACAAGAGCGCCCCGGGTGGTGGTGGGAAGTCGGGGTCGGGTGTTTTTGCGCCCCGCTACCATCTGGCTATCCTAGGATGGTTGAACAAGGGAGGGGAGGGGCGGGTGTATCTCATGTCACCTTTCCTTTCATTTCCTAAAAAAAAATAATTTCACGTCGGACTCAGTCAGTTTGCATGAAGCGTATTCAGTACGGAAATCTGCGCAAATAAAGAAGAAATATATGTGTTCGCTGGACAATCGAAAATTCCCTAAGGAATCCAGTCTCTGAATAAAAGAAGAAGCCAATGATAGTTGCCACAGGCTACCAAGTGCCTAAAAAATACTATATTCTCCCAGCACAACCTAATGATCTTCTTTGAATAGATATCCCTACTCTATTTATGGTGGAACTTGATTCTAGGCGAAGGGCAACCTGTTACCGCACATGTAACATCAAATGAGATAATTTAGAAGGATGGTAATACATAAATTTCAAGTAAATGGGGCCAGACTTTCTATTATATCATCGCCAATGCTGCAGTAAAGCCAGACGTCACTTTAAATAGGCACAATATGCCATTTAACATTCATATGCAATCGATTTCCATTAAATGTAGTAACCATGTCGGAGCCTTACCTTTCATCAATCTACATCTAATACAAATATGGAAAGCCTACAGAAGAGCCAACTTGGATAGATCTCGCAGATACAAACCTACAATAAATCGAAAGGGTAAACACCTTATTAACGAGAACAATCAACATGAAAGACTTAAGGAACATCCTGAGAAACAGTTTCAGTACTCTTCCCAACCCACAGTAGAAGGAATATACGACCTGATCAAGTTCGTCGAACCAACAATAGAAATATTTGCTACGCCTCGGAGGAGGAAACACGAGCTAAAATATCTGTAGAAGAGCAACAAGGATATAAATGGAATGGCTTAATAGAAAAAAATAACGGAGAGAAAAGACCGAAACAAAAGTAGGGACTTTAACAGAAATCAAGTACAGACTTTCCGCAATAAACAATGAAAAGAGGGAATTTCAAAGAGATACTCGCAGGACCAGAGAAGAAGTTATTCGTGTCCATGTAGAGTCTGTTTTCTACAAATCACCTAAAGAAAACGAAGTCTTCAGAACTCTGAAGGTTGTCTTTATAAGAATCCTCGATGTTTCCAACGGATACATATGAATCTGCTACACAGAATGCGGCATATAAACAATGTGTTTCTATCGAAGCAATCGATATACTCTTAATGATTGGACTCACCTCCAGAATTTCTCCTCAAATCACAGCTGGCAATAGCCTCATATGTCGTAAAATAAACAGGTGGGTATGTTCTTTCCAAAATGAAATAACACAAAACCAAAATTGAAAACAATTACTCTCTATCAAAATAACAGGGATTATCCAATTTGGAAATGACACACGTGTTTTCTAAATATTTGGAGAAAAAAGAGAAATGTTACCCATGATCAGCCAAAGTGGCCTTCTCTTATTCAACATAAGATTTACCAAGGATAATACTGAAAGCAAGAAGCAAATTAACATTTAAATTTGATCTAAATGCTATAACATGGAAACACACGAACAAACAATGTAGAGAAACAAAAGCCAGTTGCTCTGAATGAAGACAAGAGGCAACATTATAGAAAGTGTATCCAACCGCCGAAAAGAAATGCCTCAACTGTGGCAAACTACATGGAACAATGGTAATGGCGTGCCCACGAGTCAAGGATAATTGCAAGAAAGGAAAAGCGGGAAAGATAACAAAAAGAAACGAAAAGAAACGTATCCAAATATCTGATTTTTGTCACGCCAATTTATCGACATCATATGCTTTTATGTGTTCTTTGTGTTGTTTCAATTTTAATGTAAGTTTTTTGCTCAGGTTCCAAGTTTTTGCTCCCCAGGTAATAGTTGTGATTATTTATTGGTTGTAGAATTTTAAACACATAGGAATTTTGCTTTTCAAGATGATGCTTGACTTTCCAAAGGTTTTTAAGCTAAGACTCAAAAATGAAATTAAGAAGACTCTAAATAAATTCTATCCATAACTGGACCCAAAATTCCTGTTAAAAGATTGACACAATATTGGAGCCTATTTTAGCTATAAGGACCGAATTCTATTCCCTTGCCGCTCCTCTGTAATTTATAAATATAGTTGTGAATCTTGCGATTCATTTTAGATTGGTTCCATTATTGGGTCAATCCATTGTCGCATCGAGCAGCATCGAGAAAGGTTGAACCGCACGGGGCTGATTCTAAACAAACCAGACCCTTGCCCATACGAGATCACATCAAAGTATGCAAGTCTGAAATTAATATGGATAATTTTAAAATACTTAGTCATAGCCTCTATCCCAACGAACTACGAATACTAGAATCACTTTATATCCTATATAAATCAAACTGCATCTAATATTTATTTTGTATCATGAATTATTGAAAATTTTATTCTTGTATTAAACAGCTGATTCTAAATTACACTATTCAATTTTAGTATTTTATGAAAACTAGAAATTTTAACTCTTTTTATCTTAGTTTCTTAGTGGCAATGATGAGGCTAGGACCTTGAAACGTTCAACCCTAAACAAATAAATATGCTTTTAGCAATAGCGTGCTTGGTTTTCACCATATATACATATATTATAAAAACCTTCTTTGATCATCGGTGTTCAGATATTAAAGTTTCTAAGTTTGCACAGTTTGGAGTGAGTTCAGTTATTTCACTTTCTGGGAATTCTAAAACACTCAAATTACTAATAAGGGAAAAAAGGGAAAAAGAGGCATAATATTGACCACTTTATTGGATAATAGCGAACTTTTACCACAGCACCTCTTCGAAGACAGCACGAAAGTTAAAATCGCCTGGTTTCCACGAACAATTTTATTTCTAGGTAGTAAGATGAAATTGGTATAACCATTAAACAGGCATTATCGTATTTTTGGTATATGGCATAGCGAACTAAATATTGCCTAAAAATAATCTATAGAACTTTCCTTTTTCGATACGCGAATCATTTCCGACAGATTTATGGTATTCACAGATCGCGCAAATATTCCCTTTTCAATCATTCAGCAGTAAAAAAAGGTGTTAAGAGATCTCAAAACCTACTAATGCAACACATTTGGGTTTACTTAATCAAATTAATAAATAAGCAAACGTAAATTTAAGCCCCTCTGACTTGCTAACATTTGGAAACAATTTAGTATTATTTTAAATTTTGCTCTCAAGAACAAAACTAATTATAAAACATTATTAAACATTGCTAAGAAAACTACAACATTCTGATAACCATTCCATTTTAGAAATAAATTGTAAGTTTCATTTTCGTCTATTTTTATTTGTTCATTTTCATTCACCCTCACTGAATACGTGTTGTTTCCATGACACTTCAGACTTTGATTTTCTGCTTTGAAAAAAAAGACCTCAATACTAATGCTAACAATTAAGCCCCCATCCTTTATGAGATTAGCAATATTATTTTGTGGTAAAGTTGATTGTTAAGCACTCACACAACCAACCTACTAAGCGCACCCATGCACATACATTCGCTAAAAATACATTTTACTACGGGTTAATATGCTTTGTTCTCTTTTAAACCCCACCCCGTCTAAATAGTTGATGATGTCACCTTTATTTCCTTCATCTGCGGAACTACATTTACAAATGGTCCACGAAGTAAAGCTTATATGATTAGGGTCAACAAGCGAAAGATACAAACATGACAAAAAATATAAGGAAATATAAGGAATTATTGAAGCTTTTGAAGTTCAGAGCACGCGACCTTTTGGTCAGCAGACATTTTTCTATATAATTTTAACCTTCAAATCAGCACATCAATATTTTCGATAAGATTTTCCATCCCATTTTCCTATATTATTTTGAACATCCAAATAATTCCTACCAAAAATTTCTATACCAATTTTATACCATTTCTCAACAGCATTTGAAAGCTTCAAATTAGACACTAATAATTTATATACCGTTTTCTAGGCCAGTTTTCTATAAAATTTTAAAACTGCAAATTAAACCTACTAATATTGTTTATACCATTTTTATATATAATTTTAAAACTCTAAATCAGACTTACCAATAATTGCTATACCTTTTTCTATATCAAATTAATCCTCTAATTTAGCCCTACCATTTTTAGTCGGGGGTGAATCTACATCTCACTATGTCGGTCGGTCTCCGTTTTTCTTTTTTTTTTCTTTTGGTAATAACATTGTAACTATTTGATCAATTCTAACAAAGTTTTAAAACTTTATGCTATTTTACATTCTCTTTCAAATGATATGAATACCAAAGCCGTTTCAAGGTTAGCCGGGGAATTAAATTGTTTCGGCAATAACATTGTAACTATTCGGCCGATTCTAACGAAGTTTGAAACCTTTATGTTGTTTTAAATTTTCTTACGAATGATATACTCGTAAATGCCAAAAGCCTTCCAATCTTGGCCAGGGAATTACTCGTCAATAACATCATAACTATTCAACCAATTCTAATGGAATTTAAAGCCCTTATTTTGTTTTACATTCTATTTCGGAGGATGCAATTGCCAAGGTACTTCCAACGTTAGTCCGGGAATTATTTAAAGTTAGGAAGATCGTAAGGTCATAAATCAGAATTATTGAGAGCAAGCGACTTTTGTTCAGCAGACCTTGTGTGTATGCCATTTTTCTATAACATTTTAAACTTCCAAATCAGACCTACCAATAATTTCATATACAATTTTCTTTTTAATTTTCCTCTATCATTTTAAGGTTCCAAATTAGACTTACCAATATTATATATACCAGTTTCTTTTCCATTTTTCTACATCATTTTAAACTTTCAAATCAGACTTAACAATATTTTCTATATCATTTTCGATACAATTTGTCTATATATAATTTTAAACCTCGAAATGAGACCTAAAATTATTTTCTATACCCTTTTTTTAACCTTTTTGTATATACTGTAATTTTAAACTTCCAAATCAGCCCTAACAATATCTTCTAGACTACTTTATTCCTATTATTTGGAGTATTCTTAAATTGAACACTGTTTTTCAATAATTCTAAAAAACAACGGTAAAACTATAATACATTCGAGGAATAGTAAATTAAATAATATATAAACACCAATTCATCTTCTTCTCCCAAATAATTGTTAAAAGGCTTCCACGTTTCCACAGCCATTACATAATATCCAGTATATCAGCAATTTTTCCTAATAAATTAGTAAAAAATATGACAAAGTTTCATTATAGAAGTAAGTTGAGAATTTCAGGTTGTAGTTAAAATAGATAGATTTAAATGGAAGTGTTTAAATTTAATATCCTTTCGACCCTTGTAAAAATGGCGACGTGATCTTCATACTCAGTTGCTCATAAAGGCATGAAGCCTTCTAACTTCAAAGGCCTGATTTATATACCAAAACACAAAGCACTTTCAGTAATTATTTATGAAAAATGAATCCAAAGGAAATATCTTTTCGAGTAAACTTTGGTGTATTTAGACGTAATTTATATTTCCCCTTTCTCTTCTTTCATATATTTATAAAATTAAAGCCCTTTATGCCAATTTTATACGAAATCCTAGAATTGCTTTCCTAAAATCACAGCCCTTGCACAAATACTGTGAAAAATTTCGCTCTCTCTTAAAGTATACCTCAAACTAGAAATTTGAAAGGGATTGCATATTAATAAATATTTTACCAACGCACACCTAAGTAAATTTTCCTGCCACCAGCTTTCTTTGGAAAAGCAATTTTATGAGTGCATATTATTGATTTTCACTATTCTCTTTTCTTGCGTTTATTATTTCTTTTGTTACATTTCACTCTTTCACGTTCAGCAAAATGATCTTGACCATGTTCAATTAATCACATTTCTTTTATTTAAAAAGCCTATAATTACTCTATAATTTCATTAAAAGTTAATCTTCGTTCCTAAATCTACCCCCTAAAGTCACTCTTACGGGTTATCTGGTATTTCAGTTCTGGAATAAAGATTTCTCCACAAACCTTTGCCCTTGTTTGTTTTGAATTGGTTTTAACAAGAGGAACTAGAATCCGAAGAATTTTGCCAAGTCTATCGGTAGATGCTGGTAGGGAAAAATCTTTCTTCGGCGAAAGATCTTGAGAATTAACAAGAAGGCTTTGAGATGTTTGGGCGTTGGCATCCGAAGATGCTGTGGCGTCTCGTTGTCTCATATGCAACGAAGATAACATTTTATTGAGTAAGAATCGTCGATTGTTTTCCAATGTGTTTTTGGTTTACTTGATGTATATTCATGTATGATTTCTAACATCATCTCTTGCGTAAGTAAGAATCAGTATATGTGCAGAATGTATTAATGTTTTCCTGAACGAAGCTTTAGAGATTTCTGTGACTTGCTTTACTTAATGGCATTCTTTTGACGTCTCTTAAGTTCGTTCAGATTTAATATTTAGATATTTATTCACTATAAGTTTTATAAAATATGATATATACATTGCTAATCAGCTTACCAATTTATAAATTTCTAATAAAAAATAACTCTAAATATTTGAATCATTAAATATTACAGTATTAATACACGAGAAAATCGGGTTTATAGTGTCACTTCGACGTGTAATAAACTAGCGTTCTTAAACTAATTCTTCTTATTACAGCCTAAAAAAATTCACAATCATGATCGAAACCTCGAAAGGACGAGAAATGCACTCATTAAGTGTTCACTTGACCGAGTATTGCCACAGACTATTTGTTGTCGGCCTCTAAGCAAGGGCTTCACGACCAGTGTTGAGAGAGGTGAAGACAGGTCGCTTGCAAGAGAGTGTAATGTCATTCGCCATTTAGATGCCATCTGATTTCCAGAAAGGGCTAAGGATAATTTAGTAGTTCTTGGGATATAATTTGCCGAATATTTAAGGAAAATTAATATCCTAATCATCGACCGCTTTCCTGAAACATTTTGTGGGCGCGCATCAACGCAACTACAGGCATGACTGAGCGTAGATGGTGCACAACAGCCCCTCCCCATTACCGGGCTATTAATAAAACTTTCTAGCCTGTATCTTTCCAGCCCAGCGGCCCATATTTGGGTTTAGTAGCCTTTTACGACACGCTCTGGAACACGGGATGGGTATTCTTTCTCCCGCATATACAGGCTAAATATCATTATTAGTAGTAGTAACCATCGGTTCTTATATTATTGTATTTTTTTTATTTTTGAAATGGTTGGGATAAAAGAGACAAGTTTAGTTGCACAGCAAGATTAGGAGAAACAAAAAGACCAAACGCACAATTCTAGGTCATTTTCCGATGGCTCCTGGTACTCCTAAACTACATGTTCACGATGGAAGTTTGAGAAGAAAGGGACATTTGAGTCATTGTCAACAAAGTCAACATTCAAGTCAACAAAGCATTACTAGCTGCATATAGAGAAACAAATGAGGTTTTAAGTTTAATTTCGCTAAAATATAAATATAAATCTAAATACATAATTTTTTGCGCTTGTATAATTCGCTTGTCCATCCGCATCTGGAGTATGCGATTCAGTCATGGTCCACATTTTATGTGAATGATATCTAAACTTTGGAGAGATTCAAGCATTAGACAACAGGATGATTCCAGAACTCCGCCACAAATCATACGAAGATAGATAAAAAGACTTAGAGTTGCTATCTCTCAAGCAATTCAGTCATGGTCCCCATTTCTTGTGAAGAATATAAAAACATTGGAGAGATTCCAGCATACGGCACAGGATGATTCCAGAACTTCGCCACAAATCATACGAAGATAGATTGCAAGACTTAGGTTTGGTATCTCTTAAAATGTGTAGATTGCGAGTTTAAATGATCCAGGGTTTTAAAATTGTAAAAAGTTTAGATACCTTTACTTCAACCTATTTTTTATACCTCGACTAACGAAGTTATTAAAAGAAATAATAGCTTTAACTTGTTTCATTGTAGGGCCAATAAAGAGATAGCATGAAATTTCTTTTCATTTAAAAATATGACCACTTAAAATAGCTTGCCTGCTAAAGTTTTATCTAGTACTTCAGTAAACACGTTCAGGAATAGATGGATACTTACTTTGAAAATAATGAGTAACATAAAATGAAATAGGGCATATCCGTGGGTTCTGGATGTCGCGAGTGATTACAATGTAACCTTCCAACTTATTGTGGAGCTGAGGGTAATTGCCATTCAAATGTGCTCTAATACTATAATATTTTAAAATAAGGACAAATTCGCAAGAAAAATAGCATCAATTAATAATGTCACCAGGGTGTTCTTTAAGGAGTACACACAATAAATGTATACAGCATATAATAACTTCTCATTAAGAAATTCATTTGACATATTTTAATATTCAAATTTAACTAAATGCAACATTTCACTAAAAGATAAAGAGAAAAGTAAATTTTACCACCAGACTGCACATCAGTACTTTTCATATGAAAGTTGCATCTTTCCCACCCGGAATAAAAGACCAAACCATCAAATTTCATAAGACGGGTATTGAGGTAATTCCTGAAAAATGAAAATAGAACTAAAAGTATGTAAAATTAAAAGTTTATTTTGCTACATTAGTTTTAAATGACTCAAACCAATTAAGTTTCTAACTCTATAACCATTTTCTAATGAAGAATAAATCCATTTGATGTTTTAAAATTATTCATCAAGATAAATTTTGAGGGACGCCAAGAGAAAGAATCAGGAAAGAGAAAATACGGTAACTGAACATTCCGTCAGGCTCGCGCACGCTTTGTTCTCTTCAAGATGAATTTTCCGGAGGTTTATATCATAGAATTTGGCTCAGTGGCCAGTAGCTCAGTGGCCCATTTTCCTTTAAGTTTACCTAATGTTTATTCTGATGTAAACTCTATAATCTTCCCTTTAGGAATAATTTGCATAAATATGTGCAAACTACCAGCAAATACATACATTGAAAAAGAAATGTGACTTGTCAGTGAACAGGGATTCAGATGAGCCAACATTTTGAGATTGAATAAACAATTTACATCGGTGTCCCTTCATAAAAAGAACAACCTTTATTGAGTCTGAATCCTCCCCCTTCCCCAGGCTCTAGCGGTGCTTCAGTTTAAGATTTTGAAGTAATGAAAGCAGGAGGCAAGGAATTAAATAAATTGAAAGGGTAATTACCACCAATTTGCATTCATTTTAAGGAGTTTTCTTTATCACTGGGGAACAAAATTTAATATAGGATGCGAATCAAGAGTACATACAGGGAATAATAACATACGTGAAGGTGACCAGAATCGAAACTACATCCAACGACTAACCACAACCCATGTGAATTAATTTCTCTGGGAATAAGTTAATATATTCCAACCCTGTTTCTTAATCATTTGATTTTGAGGAACGAATCTCGGAAGAAAAAGGTTAATTAAATAATTCAGCCCCTCCCAAAATGCTATTATATGGTGACATGGCAAATGTACTACAGGTAAAGCTTAGGAATTAGTCGTAAGTTTGCTAATACTGATAGTAGTAGCTATACTTATTATAGGTTAAATATTTTTGAGTGAATCAAGGAGTCTTCTAGTAGGAGTTGAGTAAAAGAGGCAGTTTTTGTGGTAGTTAGTGTGAAAGATACTAACTGAAAGGCAAAACAAAAGCTTAGAGAGAGAACAACATTTTTATTCACAGTTAGGGCACTAGTTTCGGAGCATCACGCTCCATTGTTCAATTATACAAAATTGACAAAATAATACCTTATATAGAGAATTTGGGAGATAAAAGAAAATGTCAAACATGAGAGAAAGCGACACGCACATAAAACAACATGGAGGAAATATTTATAAAGCGGAGTTGGCTCGTCTTAGGTTTCATGCGATACTTATTTGGGAGGCGATAAGCGACCAACCGCGGATCAAATTTTAAATTCCCTTTAGGTGCAATTCAAGTCCCTGTCGCTTAACACAGCCATTCGATGTATATCCTATTTGGTAGACGGGCGCCTTGCGAATGGTTAAGGTCTTGAAATGCTCCATATAAAACCTATTTATTACTAATATTATTATTATTATTATCATTATTATTATTTTTATTATTTTAATATTAATATTATTCGGTATTTTTATTATTATAATTATTATTATTATTTTATCTTTATTATTATTATTATCATTATTTTCACTAATATTTTTATTATCATTATTTTTACTATTATTATTATCATTATTATTATTATTTTATTATTATTACCTAATTATTATTATCATTATCATCATTAATATTATTATTATTATTATTATTATTATATATATTTCGTTTTGTCCAAATCGACATCCTTAACGAGCACGATTGAAATACTAAAGAAAGAGAATATTAGGTTATTGTAGTCGAGTTCAATTCCTTTCCATTAACAACGAAGAAATCTAATTTGTCTGGAAATGATGCCATTTTAAGCCTCAATTTATTTTGGTTGGAAATGTCACTGAGCAATAAGGATGATTCTAAATTTAGGATCCGAGGAGGGATCATTAATCTTCTCGTTCGAAGGTTCTGGTAATAAGGATTTAGTACCAATTTGAATGAATCTTAGATCAATCCTCGAAAAGTATGATCAACGTCGAAAAGAAATCAAATAAATATAAAGTTAAAGCAATATAAGTTCTATGTCACAAATAACAGGTAGCTATATTGAATCAGCATCGTTCAGTTACTGCCCATTTATTATTAAGTATATTAAACGATAAAATAGGAAATTCTTTGTAAGAGTTGTCTACTTCCACTTTTCTACCCCCAAAAGATGTTTTATTTAATATTTTTAATATTTTGTGATTTCCTGAATGAGAACACGGTTTATAAATGCAAACGAGCTTGGAATTTTATTTTACTTTTTTATTACTTGTATCTACTCTCGCTCAGATTTTCTCTCTATTTCACCATATCTCTGTGTCCATACTCTCAACTGTATAAACTCTGTAATCTCTAATCTCTCTATACTATCTTACTTCTCATATATATATATATATAATATATATATATATATATATATATATATATATATATATATATATATATATATATATATATATATATATATTAATATTTGAAATTCTTTATTCTATCAAAATTAAAGGCATGTCTTCGTGACACATCTAAAAATACATCTGCGTTAGTGTATTGTTCAGATGACACTTATTCAAAATCTACATGTATCAGTCAGAAAGAATGGGTTACAATTGACAAACTCATCATTTAACCGCATTATTAAACATGACTTAAAATGGCATCCCTATAAGATGCATGCAAGACACCAGCTTCTTGAAACTGATTTTCCTTGTCGTAGACAATTTATCGAATGGCCTCCCCATAAACTTGCTCGTTTCTTGGAAAACATTGTGATTGGTGACGAGGCAGCCTTTTCATGAATGGAAAGGTAAATGGCCATAACATTTGGCAATATGCGCCGCTTAACCACCCAAGAGCATTCAACTTTGACATACGTATTTTTCAGCAGAAAGTGTCTCTTTGGATCGGAATATGTGGGAATGGCTATCTTTTGGGCCTATTGTTTTACGAGAATAACTTGAATGGTGCTGCCTACCTGAGCATGATCAACGAAAGGATCTTCCCAGAACTCCGCCAGATTTACGGCAATCAATTCAATAGACTTTGGTGGATTCAGGAGGGCGCACCAGTTCATAAACAGCTTGCTGTAAGAACAAAACTAAGAGAAATGTTTGACAACCGCATTGTCGCGCTAAATTATGCAATTGAATGGCCCCCAAGTTTCCTCGACTTAACACGATGTGCTTATTTCTTTTGGGGATATCTAAAGAATAAAGTGTATTCTACTCCACCACAAAGCATTAACCAGTTAAGAGATAGTATCACACGTAAAGTCAATAAATATACTTAAGGAAAATCACAATTTAATCAAAGAAGTTGTTCAATAAATGCGATCGAAGGCGCACCTGTGCTTGGAAAGAAATAAAAGACATGTGGAACGAAATGATACTTAGAAAATTAAAAAATAAATTTGTATTACCCATATGAAGAGGTGTTTTTGTTAAAAATGGATTTAAATATATTTGTTGATTTTAAAGTGCTAAGTTTCATTATTTTACTTCCTTGCGCAAGCATAATTTGGATAGCCTCCACTAAACATATTAGTGTATCAATACCGTAAAAGAGAATTTAATGAAATTTCCAAAATCAACAGATAAATAGTTGTTAAATTTGTTTTGTTTTAGGACTCAAAAATCTCCAATAGGTTTTGAGTTATACTACTTCAAAGTATGGTTAACTTTTTTTCTGCGACACCTTGTATGTGGGAAAGTCGGGTCAAATGCGGGCAACAATACCCCTGTCAATAAGATTCTTCAAGTTCTTCACCTTCTTATTTAGATGTCCTGTGTATCCATTTGCTGGCATCTGTAGTTGAGATCCTTCCCAAACAAGACTGTTCTTCCGTGTGCACAAAGTTGGAAAAAATTGTGCATCGAGATATAGTCTCGTCTCGGA
Organism: Ceratothoa steindachneri; assembly: GCA_963969495.1. Classification (NCBI taxonomy): domain Eukaryota; kingdom Metazoa; phylum Arthropoda; class Malacostraca; order Isopoda; family Cymothoidae; genus Ceratothoa; species Ceratothoa steindachneri. Next base: position 148,535,763 of record OZ018324.1, on the reverse strand, counting down.
GGTTGGTACCCTGTGGACATCACTAGGGTCCCCAGGTTGGTTTGGACCTCGATGGCCAGATTGGTTTCTTCTATAGATCGGAGTGTTTTGAACTGAATTATATTTTGACTTCGATGGCAGCGCCATCGTTTCGTTCACAGCTGTGGTTCTTTGTTATTGTGCCGTAGTTGCAGATCATCATATTCTTTTGCCTCGTGTTGATTCCATGTTCTGATATCAGAACGATGTTAGGGTCGCTTGTTTGTTTTTCCATCCGGCAGCGTTCTTTTGTAGGATTGTTAAGTCTTTTTTTTAGTTTTTCCATGTTAGATATCGATTAGTCGTTCCTTTTATCGAGTTTCTTTGGAGTGGAGGGACTGTCTGGTGGAGATCGTCATTTACCGGATCTCTTTTTGTTAAATTCCGAGGTCTTGATTGTGGAGAATGCGTTTTGGTTGAGTCGGACCATCCCAAGGAAGAAGGCTTCTTCAACAACCCCCTGGAATTTCCTCACTGTACTTCCACTTGTAAGACCGGTAGTCACGTCTTCACTGACGTCCTTCTCCGACCTTACTTCAGGGAATGGGGCACTTTCCATGTGTAGATTTTTAGCTTAATTTTTCTGTCTTGTTAGGCATGTTTGCCGTCCTTTGACGATGAGGTAGACATAATAATAGGTATTTATACAGCCCTTCAGTGTTGTTAACTCTAATCCTTTGGCAGTTTGGTGACCGTTTGGTACTGCTACCCTAGTGGTGTTTTATTTTTTTTCACTGGTGAATTTTACCTCTATATCTGGTTTGGAAGCTTCTACTGTTAGGGATTCTAGACTTTTTTGGGTGTTTGCTGGAGTGAAATGGGTTTCTACTGTGTAATTGCTGGTTGAGGAGGCTGCATCTGGATCCGCAGAACTTCCTCAGAGTAAGGGTTCTCCGGAAACCACATTTCATCCATTTCTTTTTTGACCAACATCAGGTTGAGCTCTCTTTTAAATGAGCCTGTGTTTATGAGGTTTGCTATGTGTGCATAGTATATGCAACACATGATCTTCGTGGATTGCTCGCTTTCTACCTTCAGGTAAGTACGCTGAGCCGAATCCTTATTGACGCCTGCCTTTATCACTTTGGCATAAGACCTGTTGATCTTAGTTTCTTCTTCCTTTTTATGCTTTTGCTGTCTTTTTATCGATTCAATTTTTACTGGGCATGGCATCACTATGGCTCCGTGGTAACCGTTGCAGTTCACGCATTTTCTGGTGCTGCTCTTGCAGTTACACCAGATGTGTCCAACTTTACTACATATAGAGCAGATTTTCTTGGTTCGTGAACACCCTTTAGTTGTATGTTGGTTATATTCATAACATTTAGAGCATGTCTGGATTTCAGTGAATTCCTCTTTTTTCTATTTGGTCAGGGCGCACCCTGACGTGTAAGAGAAGGAGACAGAGTTATTTCGCTTTTTGTGTCATACTCGTGTCTTGGAATATCACTTTAAAGACGTGGGTGTAGTCTCTAAATTTGATCACCTCAGAGACCTTGGCACATTTGTGATTTCTCTCTATTTCGTGTGAAATTTCATCGCCTGAGTGGTCTCTTACCGATGAGTCTAGTCTCTGGCATATGACACTTATGTATGCATGAATTTTGGGAGGGATCTTAGGGGTTAAGTTAATTTTATTAAACACTTGGGTTGCTTTTGACGAGGCCAAGTGTTGGGCGTCCGCTTCTTTTTGGCAGAAGCCGTATACCCGAAAGGTGTATCAATAAGTCTGACGAAACCTATATCTAGCTCCCCGTAAACTATTGAAAAGAGTTCCCCACCTTTCGAGGAGAGTCTTAAGACTAATTTGCATGATGTCATTTGTCATTTTGTCATCGTCAGTCCTTAGTCGATCTGTTTATTGGGTGTGGAATTATAATAGGAGATCAGAATAGAAGAAAAATGAATTTTTTTAATGCCCAATGTCAATTTACCTTATTTTGAGATGGAAGATTTTGGGTCGTCTTATTACTTGCTGTAATCCGTAATTATGGTGTCACTGGCATTTTGGATGGTATGTTTTAGTTACTTTACTTTAACTTAGTGTTTATACTTGGAGGAAATCATTTATTTTGAAAGGTTTAACGGGAAGAAATCTTCCGAGTACGTTTCACATATTTTGCTTGACTTTAACTCCTTTTACAAAAATAATGTACAAGAGAAATAATAATCACAAAAAGTCTTAGCAGTCAAATACTCACTTACACTTTATGTCAGACGTCTAAAAAAAGTTTAAAGATAGTAGTGTACAGTAAGAGTAGAGTAGACAGTAGACTTTAGGGTAGAATGGCGAAAAAGAATGATCTAAGTCAATGTAGTTTGCTGGGTGACCAGCCATCTCCATTGTATTTTTCTCTTAGCTATATTTATTTTATTCCGAAATTTCGTTGGGTTAGTTTCGCTATTATTGGCTTCTACAAATTTATCTCACCTTATGCTTTTTTCAGCTGTTGTTGCATTTCTTAATTCTTCTCTAACTTGCCGTAGAGGATCTCTATCTCTTCTATGTGGGCCGTTAAACTCTATATCTTCCCTAAGTGTCGTATATTGATTTTCTAGGGTCTCAATTAACTTAGTACTCAAGGGGTGGGGCAGTGTTCTGTACACTGCAGTTTAGAGGTATCTTCTGTCAGCTTCTATTAATGCCTTCATTAGTCTTTCAAGCTCCTGGTCAATATCCTCCAATGTTGCTTCGGCTAGGTTGATCTTTTGGTGTTTCCTTAGGTTTTCATATTATCCTATCCAGTTAGCTAATCTGTACTGCTTTCTAGGTAGGCATTTAATTTAAATGGGGTCTAATGATAGGGTCATCACCATGATCTCATGATCCATTATTGAATTTCGATTTGGTAGTTTAGTGTGAGTCTTGGTGTGGCCAACAAAATGTCTGGTTTTGTAGCACTGTTCACCCGAAGGAGGTTGGGAATTCGGGTCCTATTCTCTCAATTATCCCTCTCTCCAGCATGATATCGAGATTTTTCCCTGCCTTGTCAAAGCATCTCGTGTATTTCGACGCTCGACTATGGGCATTTAAATCGCCCGCAAATATTGCATAATCTTTTTTGCGAAATATCCCTAGAAAGTTGTGAAACGGCAAATAGTCCCTTTTAGGGGATTGGTACCCGCCAGATATTGTTAAGTCACTGTGGTTGTTCTTTTAGTGACTTTCAAGTAGGCCTCATCTAGATCTTTAAGTTTCTTGTCGCTTATGACTTTCCATATGCTATAGCTACTCTATCATAGTTTATTTCATCGGTGGTTTTCGTGATGATGTTATAATTAAAGATTTTAATTGTATCTATTGCTGGGTTTATATCTATATCATTTAGTGAAATTATTTCCGGATCGATTTTAAGATAGGTATTGCTAAGTGTGAATCTCTTCTATTTCCAACCGGCTACGTTGTGACTAATGTTTTTAATTTTCCTAAGCTGCGCCATTGTTTCGATGTATTCCCGGATAGGCTTGACCTTCTCTCAGCTTTGTGCGTGTCTCTGCCAATTGGTGATATTGTCCTTCCAAATTCTTCAGTGGTCGATGGAAAAGGTCTCTCTTCTGATGCAATGAGTTTTAGGTGGAACTCCTGTTTTTTTTAGTCGCTTCCACTATTTTCTTTGACACTGGGTACAGCTCCCTCTTTGCATTGACTAGCTGATTGTAGTGGTCTCTCCAGTAAATTCATATTCTTATCAAGGGAAGCAATTTCAACTTCCATCGATTCTTCCTGTTTCTTTTGTATCTTTTTTCAGCCTCGGGTTTCTCTCTTTAGCCGATTTGTGTTTGGGAGTTTACTCTGCAGTAGTGCTTTTCTGGAACGTTTGTTCTTTCTTGGATGACGAGGGATTAAATTGAATGCTAAGGACTTTCGCTGATGGGGGGTTGTCAGGAAACCACATCTCATGGAAGCCATTGTTATTTAACATTAAATTTATTTCTTCTCCGTAAGTTCCCGGTTTAGCCACATTCAGACTTTACTTTACTTTACTTTAGGTTAAAGTGGTGAAATTGTGTGGTAGGTATATAAAGGTGTGAATAAGTTTTCTAGTTTGCCCTGGTGTTAGGGCATCACTAGCATTCTTCATGTCGTGGTTAACTAAAAAAAATTCCTCCGTCAAAAAAGTAGCTGACTGTCATTGACAGTCAGTTTCCTCCGTATAAATATATATAAATAAATCTCTGTGTAATAAGTATTTCCACCTTCGAAGCATTCAAGCCTTTCAAGGTTGACTTTTCTAGCTGAATGATCTCAGTGTTGATTGTTCTTCAATTCCTTGTAATGTGGGCATTTAGCCCTTGTCTTAGTTTGGTATTCGTTGACTTGTTGGGTATTTGTTGACAATGGGTATTGGGGAGTTGGGCACTTCGCCTCTTTTTATTCTTGACTTTTGACAAATGGGAATTGGGGAGTTGGGCACTTCGCCTCTTTTAATTCTTGACTTTCAACTAATTAATTGTAACATGGGTGTTGGGGAGTTGGGCACTTCGCCTCTTTTAATTCTTTACTTTTGACTTTTAGGTGTGGGCACTTCGCCTCTTTTATATTTAATTTTGGTATTATTTTATTAATACTTGCTATGTAATAGGGGGGGGGGAGGGGACTTTAATGTGGGCACTTCGCCTCTTTTTCAATTGGTTGTTAAAAATGGTAAGAATCGATACCACTGTTGGACTGCTTGTCAACTTTTAGGTTCTTGAGTCGTGGACCTATAAGAGGAGTGGACTAACCCTATGTAAACATGGGTAGTACCGCTTCTCTCGCGCAGGTTCTACTGCTCGGGAACAGAGCAGTTCTACCTATAGCGCGTCTCCGGTTGGCACGTATATTGATGTTTAGGTTTATGTTTGGGAGTATAGTCTCGTCTATCTTGTCCCAAGTTTTTCTCCCTAGCCGTTGGATCTCCGTGTTGATCGGCTTTAGGTCAATTCTCTGGTGTAGAATCGATTGCCGAATACGGTCGATCCTACGCGTGCCTGTTATCAGCAGCGTGGCACTATTCTGTACTCTCTGCAAAGTTCTGAGAGATGTACAGCTTGCCATCTGCGTGATCACGGCCGGGTACACCAGGACTGAGCGTACCAAGGCCATGTACAGTTTTTTGATATTAGGCACGCTGAGGCCTCGGAAACGGTAAAGTTTCTTCAGCTCTCGTTTGGCTAGGGAGACTCTGGTTTTCATATGAGTCGAATATCCAGATTTGTAGAGTCGCAATCCCAGGACATTACCTTCATTGGAGTATGGGTAGTGTTCATTGTCGACGATGACGTCATCAACTTTCCGGCGGTTCATCGGAATGATCGTGAACTTCTGGCGGTTGGTTTTTATCTTCCACTTTCTTTCATATCTGTTGATATTATCAATTTCGACAGCTGTCGCCCTCGCCTGACTACCAGAGTTCCGAAATGGACTTAGGACGATTTGGGTGATGTCGTCTGCATATTGCAGATACATCGAATCGAACCTCACTGGAGCAGGTAGGTCTATAGTGTACACTAGGTACAGCAGAGGACTGAGACAGCTGCCTTGTGGAACTCCCGCCTCGAGTTCGAATTCGGGTCCTTTGCAGCCCTCGATTGAAATTCGGGCTCTCCTATCGGAGATATAATTGCAAAGGATCCTTTCCAGGAGTGGGTTAAGCTGGAGGTTAAGGATCTTGTATTGTAGTCCTCTCAGCCAAACCTTATCGAAGGCCTTCTTTACATCACGCAGCACTACGTCTACATACCGCCTCTCAGCTTTACTGCAGGCGAGTTTCTCCGCAAGGAGGGCGAGGGCCGTTTCCGTTCCACGTCCCTTGCGGAACCCGTGCTGCTGAGGGTTGTGGACTCCCAGCTCGGTAAGTTGTTCTTGGAGCCTGTTAGCTAGGAGTCTCTCGTAGATTTAGGCAACGAATTCCAGCAGGGCGATGGGCCTGTAGTTTACCAGTTGATCAGGGGGTTTACCTCCCTTGGGTATGAAGATCATCTTCGCAATCTTCAAACCTTCCGGGAAGTAGCCCGTATTCAGGGAAGCGTTGTAGACGTTAACGATACCCTGAATGATCTGCTGTGGGGCGTTAACCAAGTTATTTCTGGTGATACCCGTCCAGCCTGGTGCCTTTTGGCGAAAGGCTTTCACAGTGGCCATGACGTCCTCTGATGTTATGGGGCGTCCATCACCCGCCATCTCCCTGCCCTCGTTGGCTTGCTGTAGTGGATGCGTGCGATGTATTTCCTGATTTAGTTGTTCAATCAGTTGACCTTCGAATTCCTGGTCGAACTCAGCGTTTTCCTCGGGGGTAATCCTGAAAACGCTTTTCCAGAAGTTCCTGAACCTATCCTCGAGAACCACCGGGTTCTCTATGTAGTCATCGTTCTCCTTTATCCGAGCTTTGGGTCTTGGAGTAAGTCCCTTTAAGTTCCTGACTTGGCGCCAGAACTTAGCCGGGCTAAGCTCGCTGTCGATTTTGGCTATCAAGGTGTTCCATATGTCCTCCTGTTGGAGGTTGATAGCCTCTCTAAGCTCTGAACTTAGGCGTCGAAGCAGCAAGCTCTGAGCCTTCCAATTTTATATGTTTCTTGTAGCACTTAGTTTACACTTAAAAATTTCCCGCGCTATGATTGGCCAATTTTTGTAATACTTATGTTCAGGTAGAAAGACTATATATAGTGTAGCAATTTGAGAACAATTCGATTTCTGTTCCTTTCCTGAAGATGACCTAACATGGTCGATAGACGTCTAAGAATAAAGAATGTCATACGCGGATGTTTTTTTAATCGGCCCAAAGACCCCGTTAAAAAACCTGTTACAAATATTTGAAAATACAAGTTAAAATATATAACACTGCCACAGCTGTCGACTTCAATAGTACATGCATAAAACCTGGCGTTTTACTTAATATATATATATATATATATATATATATATATATATATATATAAATATAGTAGGAATATGAAGACATATGCAATGGTTACAAACATTAATTTTTTCGGGTGTTTCGGTCATTAACGATGAACATCATCAGCGAATTATGTTGAGAGAAATTGGACATCCAGAAATAAACTTACACTGCAGTGGAATAAAGAGAAAAACTGTACTCGTCAAATAATATTACTTGCTTATATTGGTCTGTCGACCAGCCCTTGTGATCTCTACACTAGCTCAGCCTTTGCTGAATGTTTAGATGGAAAAGGAGAGGTTTCTTGATAGCGTTTTTTCTATCATATCCTGCTTTATTGAGCTCATCTTGAACAGGTTTTTACACTGAACCAGTTACATTCCTTTCTCACACCCTCACAGATGCTCTAAGATCAACATTCAATTCCAAGTATTCTCAACACATTTCACATTCCTTTTCGGCCCACTATTCATACGCTTTCTCCAGATCCATAAATGCCATGTCACACTTTTATTCTTTAACCGGTACTTCTCACATATATTTTCCAAAGTAAATATCCGATCCACATACCCTCTCCTCTTCATAAACTCCACTTGTTGCTCTCTAATCAGACTTTCCATGCACCTCCCAAATCTTTCACTCAAGATTCGTTCATATACATTTCCAGGCACACTCAAATTGCATGCGCAATATATAACCTTAAATCATAGCCTTAAGTCTTTATCTTAATTCATAGAAGATAAGGTTACTTAACCTCTGCCTCTGAACTGTTGGCGTACTACCTGCTCATGGCTCCCCTGCCTTTAACTGAAGGCACGTCCAACGGCCGAGTGTCGGCCGGTATAATCTGGCCAACGCCACTGCCTTGTGGGAGCCCTTGGAAGGGCCAAGGCTTCAAGAGTAAATCTTAAGATCAAATCTGTACGGTGCTCATGCATTAGGCGATATTCCAAAAAGGAACTTTTTCGGCAAAACATTGCAATTCAAACCTGCTCCAGTCGTTCTGGATCATTTCCTTGCCACTGACCTCAGCAAGGAGATTTATCACTCTGCCATAGCCCGCCGTGCAAGACGACAACAATAAATACAAGGACCCCATATCTGCGATGTCTGTGGTAGAGGCTGTGCCAACCTTGGCGGACTCCGCAGCCATCAACGATCTCACGGAAGATGATAATCATCAATCAAACATCATAAAAATCATCTATGAATGGATTAACGTCGTAATTGGCAACGGTGTACAATATTAAACACCCCAATAACTAACAAATTCAGTTCTTTCACCCTTTCTCTTGCAAATAGGAATAATTAATGCATTTTTCCAATCTTCCGGCATACATCACTGATACATACATTAAGCATCCTTACCAACCATTCTACTACACACTCTTCCCCCGCTTTCAACATCTCACTTGTTATCGCATCCATACCCACTGACATTCAACTTTTTGTCCTTTTCACTGCCTCTTCCACTTCCTTTTTGTTAATTCTTTCACTCTCAATAATTCTCTCGATGTCATCCATCCTCTTGAAAGGACATGACAGTTGTATTTCTCTACTATCGTCTACATTTAGAAAATTCTCAAAATATTCTACCCATCTCTTCCTTACTTCTTCATATGTACTTATTACTTCACCCATTCTATTCCTCACTCTAATTTCGCTCCCCGTCCTAACTCTCACTTCTCCAAGCCCCCTAATTCCATATGCTTTCCAGGAAGCTTCTACTATGCTCTCAAGCATCAACTTCCACTGATCTTCCACCCCAATCCTTCAGACTCTTTTATCACTTCCCAATCCCTTGCAACCAATTCTTTATATTCTTCCTTGCTCCTCGCTTCTTTCAGTTTCTCCGCCCTTACCAGCTCTTTCTTTGGCAAGCTCCTTCGTTTGCCAAGACATTCTCTCTCTTCTCTTACTTCTCTTATCAACAGGTGATGGTTGGATAAGTCTCCTACCATCCTCATATTTATATATCTACATCCAAAAATCTCCTTACATTCTCTCCTTCTATCAGAACATAGTCTTTCTAACATGCTTCTTTGATTCTCAATCACCCTTCCTCTTACCTGACTACCTAGTCTTTCCTAAGTATACTTCTTGTCTACCTCCCACCCTCACTCGCTCTTTTTCTCTCGTCTAGTTCTATTTGAAATTAAACTATTATCTTTTATTTCTCTTTATGAGCGCAATTATTTAATAAATAGTGACGAAAGATTTACCATATAGCACAAATCTTACCTGTTTTGTCTTAGTATGGTTTTTACTGACCTATAGTGAGATATTTCATCATTCTACGACAAAGCTTATGTAAAATATCAATTGTATACATCTTGCACCTCTCAATACGAAGAAACGAAATAAGGGGCATCATCTTTCAGAATTAAACTCAATGCACGTTCAAATCATGGTGAGAATTTATTGACGACTAGGCAGCGGCTCTTCATTACTCAGATCGCTCATTTTTATCGGACATTTCTCGCATAATTTGTTTCCTTTTCAAGAGCATATTCGATTACACATTTATATAGTTATCACAATGAAATATCACTAAACTACTTACTGGAAAATTCACATTAACATTGGATTTAAATGGAAGAATTACGCAGTAAGTTACGTTACAATTAATAGTAAATTAGTAATAAAAAATACAGTAACGAGAATGCTAGGTTGAATGTGTAAGTAACTAATATGCTGTTCACTTTATAAAGATACTCTAAATTGTAAAGTAAATATTTCAGGGTATTTTAGTTATAGTCTGACTCAATAATTTCCATTTCTTAATGTATATGCTTCAGAGCTCTATTTTATGTACTATATATATATATATATATATATATATATATATATATATATATAGGGAGTGATACACAGAAACACGAGAGCAGAGATCTTACTGGAGATGACTCCGAGAAAGGCCAAGAGAAAAAATACACGTGTCCCCGGCAAAGACTCGACCCTCTGACTTCTGATTATCTTTACCAGCACTCTATTAAGAAAGTTAAAGGGGCCAATAAGCAAAGCAACACATTTTCATCAATTTAACGTCTTCGTTCAGACCTCCAAAGACCACTGCCCAAATGAAATTGTGCCAGTAGGATTGATAGGAAAACGAAAATGCACGTATCCTTTCTTTAAGCGACCGAAAACTAACGCCTGCTATTGTTTGCGCGCAAACTAGCACGCATCTACCCCTAAGCTTAAATTGCTTAATAAATGAAATATGTGGGAAGTAAAACATAGAAACAAGAGAGCAAAGGTCTAGATAGAGATGACCCTAAGAAAAATCAAGGGAAAAAAACGCATCGTTTGAGCAAGGACTCGAACCTCAGACCTCTGGTTATATAGACCAGTGATCTCCTAACTGATGTATATATATATATATATATATATATATATATATATATATATATATATATATATATATATATATATATATATATATATATATATATATAAATTAAAGCCAGAACCAGTATTCGGAACATATATCATTTAGAACGTTTCGAACATTAGCTATGTTAATCTTCAGCCAATAATGGAGTAAAACAATATGAAATCAAGCAAGCTTAAAATACATAAAGAGATATATGTATTAATGACTGGCAATAAGTTCAAGGTTTGTTGAATTTGAAAGAAAATAATGCGACAATGTAATAATGAATAAATTTAGTGTTTAGTAAATTTAGGAGAAAATAATGCCAAAAATTATCGAGAGGACAATGCAAAATTACAAAGAAAAACCCTGCAAAATTCTAAAAACAAACTGAGAAAAAAAAGCAAAAATTATAATTGAAAGTGAAATAAATGAATGAACACTTAGCAACTTGAGAGAAGGACAGGAATCGAATGATATAAAAGGTAGAAAATTTGAACTGAGCTAAACATACTAGTTGTTTAAAATAACTTAATATGGATAACCAACTAATAGAACATTATAATTAGCGGGTCATTGGGGGAGTTGTAATTACATTTTAGGTAAAAATGGATTATAAAACAAACTAAAATTATGATATTTGAATTAATAAATAATATAAAGTGGTGTGGACGACTGACTCAAATTTAATTCTAGATTAAGCATTTGAATAAATAGTGATTCCAAAATGTTGAGATCTACGGACTTATGTGTAGAACCAAAAATCTTCAAATTTGAAGGGAAGAATAATGAGCTGCAAGTATCCGAATGATTCCCTATTGCAGAAAATTCCGGTCTAGCAATGGATCTCTCTGTAGAGTGGGAAACCACCTTATGTTTGCAAATCTTCAGCTTCAATTTTAGCGTAGTTTTACCTACCTAACGAGTTTGGCAACTCACACACATAAATTAATAAACAAGTGAGGTCCTTAGTAGCAAGGGTAATTTCTCCAAATGAGCCAAGTAGGTTTTAAGAGAGATAGTATTAAGTGGTATCCAGCAGAATTTGATTTTTGGATAAACTTTAGATAATAATTGTTGTAAGTCTCAGATGAATTTGTTGGTCAACGATCCTATGTAGGGTATTGTGAGATACATTTTCTGTTTTGATATATTAGATTTGACCAGAGGAATCACGTGTCTTTTATTTAGGAAACTTTTAATAAACTTTCCGAGTAATGATGCTGGAAATAAATTAATTTTAAAAAAATGGTTGAGATAAGACATCTCTTTATGAAAATAGTTCCATTCAGAGAATATTATGAAAGCACAGTTTATTCTGCAGCTTATAGATGATATTTTGAAGCAGATTCGTAAAACCCACAAATAATTAGTGCCAAGCAAGGTAGATGTGGGTTTTCTATATACTGAAGTGGAAATTTTGTTGTCTGAGCGGGTAATTTTAATGTCCAAAAATGAAAGAGAGTTATTAGTTTAAAGCTCCACTGTAAATTCGATGTTATGATGCTGGGAATTGATAAGGTATTGAAACTGTAAGGAATGTTTCCTATTTTTAAAGAGAACGAAGCAATCGTCAATGTATCTTTTATAGAGTATAGGTTTGAACTGTGGGGGACAAGTGGATGTCCATTCCTGTTCTAGTTTACCCAGAAAGGCATTTGCAAACGATGGACCCAGAGGTGAGCCCATTGCCATCCAATCCCTTTGTTTATAAAGGCTATTGATAAAAATAAATATTGTGTCTTCAAGTAACAATTTAATAAACCTAGAAAAATCAGGTTTATTGAGACCAATTGGTGTTAAAAAGTAAATAATATTATATCCCAAATTTATGCTATATAACTAATGAGTATATTTTTTCGCATTAAAAACTAATCATACTTCAAGAGTCTCTTTTATTTGCAAATGAATATTCGCTCAGCCCGTGGGTTGAAATTATAATTTTTGAGCTCTGGAACTAATAAGAATCTTTTCAAAGCTCTTTAAAAGTGCGCTTCTGATCCTATCACTTATAATTGGCAATCGTTTTTATCTAATTGGAAATAACTCTTATCTATTTTACTGGTTTTTATTTTCAATCGCGTTCATTTATCTGCATTTCTTTGCACTCTTTACTTTGTTGAAAATGAATTACAGATACTAGTTTGCTATTTGACACCTACATAAGATTTATTGAAACATGTATTTGTTTCATGCAGTTAATATTTTGGTAATTTGTTTATATTATGCAATGAATAACTTTTCATATGATAAACTTCTGAAATATTTCGAGCAAACGTTATTTTTGAACCAATAAAAATGTACTCTACTTCTTTACATTTAACAACTAATTAACTTTGTTATTAACTAAGAAAGACGAAATCGAATGTGAGAATTCCAGCTTATAATTTAATCAGATAAAAACTAAGGTGCAAAGAAAATGAAATGAAATGAACGTTCGCTAAACTTATGAAAATAATGCAATGGAATGATATTAGTTTAAATAGGGATATAAAACTGTGTACCTGCTTAATATATGTAGTATATTTGTTGATGTTTATGACCTAGATATAATATTAAGGTTTGCACCCGCCTAAGAAATGCCCCCAAAAGAAAAGCAGAAGCAATGTGACAAAGGAAATGCACTGTTTTAAACTCTGCTACAATAGTAAGGAAAACTTAAATTTACGCAGTGATGCTATGCAATTAGTATAACAAACAGTAGCTTTTAGATTGGTCTATAGGATACAGTTACTTACTAGGCGTGGAGGAAAACCATCCCTTAGGCATGCCCGATGCAGTGTGATAGTGTGGTACCCTTTGATAGGTTAAGGGGATACCACATTGATTTTTTCAACTTTATACTGTGTTAGGTTACTATATATGAAACTGAAGCTCATTAAAAGCCTTGGTAATACTTCAGTTTAGGGGCGCACGATAGGGGGCGCTGTTTTGGGGTTACAAATTTTGGCTACAATTTGGGTCTTATGACGTCAGACGTCTAAAAGCGAAGCCCCTCATTTCGAAAGTAACTAAAAATGTTAATTTTGGAGCGAAAATAGCCTAGAGTAGGCGACACTTTCGTCTTTATTATTTCGATAAACGTGCAAAGCCAATAGCACGTTTATCAAAATAACAAAGACGATAGCGCCGCCTAATTTAGGCTATTGCCACCAAAAATTAACGTTTTTTTAGTTACTTTGGAAATAGATTTCAGCCGAAATCTATCGAGACCAAGTTACTTTTATGTTTCGTTCAGACGCGCGAAAACGATTTGTTAAAAAACAAAACAAAACGTGAGAACATTATTCTATAGACAATTACGATTATATACCCGGGGGATGCGCTCCCGGACCCGCCCCCCCCTAATTGATTGGAATCTCAGGGTCATCTTAAGGCAATCCCCTTCACGAGTCGTAACTCGAAATTAGTCAAAAAAGGTAAACCATATTGAAACTTAGACGAAATATTATACGGCCAGGACCGACCGGGCAACAGCGGAGGCGAGCGTGTGACGCAGATCTTCAGGTTTACCCTATATCCACCTTTCACTATTATAATTGAGCCACGCTTCTTTTAAATAAGAACACGATCTATAGAAATGTCTATTAAATTGACCGAGGAATTAACACAAGTCGTAGTGAAGTCGAACAAACTGTATTCACAGGTATCGCACTCTTTTAACTGCTCGGTTTCAGGATTGCCAATGTTTGAAATAAGGTTGAATTAGGGGTTGCCAGTGTGTGAAATTAATGGTTTGGTTTCACAAAAAATATTTAAACGAAACATACAAGGTTTAATAAATTAGTAATTATAAAAAATCAATGCATTACTAAATAATATAATTAAGTAGAAGAAGAAATAAAAAAAACAAAATAACAAAACAAATACAACGCCGTGATTGGCCCCCTTTCAAGCTACCGTCTGATGTCATAAGGCCTAGATTGTAGCCCAGAAACAGCGCGCCCTATTGTGAGCTCCTAAACTGAGGTATTACCAAAGCCCTTTTTATTTCTGTCAAAATCTTAAATACCTCTGCAGACGTTTTTGAGATACAATGGGGCATTTCAGAACCCTCCCATATCATTTAAGTTGCTATAGAATAGCTACAAATGAAGATATTGAACTCAATTCACGATCCAATGATGCCTATACGATTAAGTCATCATTTGAAATAAGTTTTATCTAGTTCTAAGAAGATTATTTAAATGGTGGACTTATACTTATATTTTTCAGAAAACGTCAAATATAGGTTTCGTTCTTAGGGGAAGGGGTGGGGAGTTAGGTGAATAGTAGGGTTGTTCTGAAAGTTTTTTGGTTTTGTTGTCTTTTTATCGACTCTTTTTTTTTACCGGTTGGATTTTTTTCTCTTTCTGACATAAAACTTTCCATAATGATATCCACAGAATTTTTACCTGATAGATTTGCTTGTCGTGTGTGATTTTTCTATTTAACAAATCCAGTCGTGTCCATTCTCCCATCAACTCACCAGCTTTAAACTATTCTTTTCTTTTATCATGACTTTGTCAGAATGTTATTATTTATTACGTTTCCTCTCTCTGTTGGGGTTTGTTGTCTCAAGAAATTTCATAAAGACTCGTTTTTCAATGTTTTTTTTTGTAGGAGTTTGCCCTCTCAACAGTTTTCATACAGACTCGTTCTTTCAATATCTTCCTGTAGGGGATTGCTGTCTATACAGCTTTCATAAAGTCTATTTCTTTCAACATATTCCTGTAGGGTAATGCCGTCTCAAAAGCTTTCATAAAGACTCGTTCTTTCAACGTCTTCCTCTATAAGAAACCTTTGGTTTGACTAACCTTCAGGACTGTTCCTTGTGTTTTGATGTTTATTTAAGACTTACGTGGTCTTAACTCGAATCACCTGATGGAATAAATTGCTATAAATTGAAAATTGAAATAAATTAGGATTAATTTATTTTTTGCATCTTTTACTTTTGGCAGTGCATTATTTAACTGGGTTATATTCCTGTTCATATAAAAACACAGGGTCAAATTTCTCTTTAACAATAAATATCGAGGAAAATATATACAGAATTATGTAATACGAGGGGCGGTCAATAAGTTTTGCAATTCGGATATAAGGAAACGAGATATGAGGAAAAGGGTTTTGTTATTTTTCAAGATAACTACCCTCGACTTTAATGTATTTGCGCCACTTTTCCCTAAGGCTTCGAGTTCCCGACAACCAGAAATGTCCCGACTGCTGTTCAATCCACTCCTGGACGGCGAGCTGGACATCTTCATCTTCATCGCCTTCAAACTGGCGTCCACGCAGTGCAGCTTTGAGCTGGCGGAATAAAAAGTAGTCACTAGGGGTCAGATCAGGACTGTAGGGGGGATTGTTGAGCTCCTCGAATTCGCACTCGCGCAGGGCAGCTTGGGCAACTCTGGCCTTGTAGACTTTGACGACGTTGAAGTCGATCATGGGGCGTGAGGCTTCTAGGGATCCAACGGGCAGAGACCTTGGTCATGGCCAAATTGTCATGGATGATGTTGATAACATTTCCATGTGATATTCCAAGTTTTAGCTCGATTTCTACGACCTTCACCCGTCGATTTTCGAGAAACATCCTCTCTACACGGGCCAAATTGTCCTCGTTGGTCACGTCTGACCGGCGTCCTGAAATGGGGGTCATCTTCAAGGGACTCACGACCATGGCGGAATTCCCTATTCCAGCGAGAAATGGTTGCATAGAAAGGGGCGGTGTCGGTGTACACTGCAACTATGCGTTCATGGATCTCTTTTCGCATTCTTGCCTTCCTTGGTCAAAAATTTGATCACTGCGCGGTGCTCAACCTTCTCCATTGTTGAAACATTTGTGACTGACGATCTGCGATCAGCTACTGCTTCTCAAATTGACGAGGCAGGAGCGTGCAGCTGCAGGTCCTGATTTGTCATAACTTGTCCTAACACCCCCACAAACAGCCATCCTCCTTTCTCTGTTTTGCCCTACCGATTCGCAAAACTTACTGACCGCCCCTCGTATCTACTTATATTTACTCCAGGATGATAATATTCTTTTACCTACCTCATTTATTTTGGTTTAAAAAATAAATTATCTTTAATGGTCACTGAACCAGCAAACTTCCTATAACTTTTGCTGGAATTCTCGCAACCCACTTTAAGTTCTTGGTTTAATTAAGGTTATTTCCTGACTGGACGTAGGTATTAATTCTTATTTGTCTTCTAAGTAACATTTCTATGATAATTTTGAACTCTTTATAAACCCATTGGTTGTATTACCCTCTTTGAATGGATCGTAAGGTCTTCTAGGGTACTTTCTTTCATTGTTACTCATTGTTACTATTACCTATTTGAAAAATTACTTGTTTTAAAACTAAAGATATACCTTATCTTCGGTAGTATATATCTAAAACAACTATCAATCCCTAACTTTAACTCTCTTTTTAGTTTAGTAAACATTTCTGGATATGCTGCCATTTATATTTTCTTTGTATACTTGTAAGTAGTATATTGAAAGATTTCACTTTATTTAATCATTTTAGTCGGTCAATAGAGGATAGTAAATATTTATAATATGGAAATGGATTAATGAAGGATAATTTATGTAGAGTTGCTTGATGCAAAATAATTGCATATTTTGAAAGCCTTGAATTCTTTGTCAACCCACGTGCTTTCAGGAAATATTATCTATCTTCCTTTCGATTACAAAATATATGTACACTTTACTCTTCTCTTTTGATTAGTGTATACTATTACTAAGTTAACGAATATCGTACTTAATAATAATAATACATAAAAATGGATACTTTCTTTGGCGTTTTTCAAGGCAACTGACCTTCAGCTTTGAAGGCGCCAAGTGAGGAAAGAGCGTGTCGCAGCATGCAGACGATTCCACATTCCATGAGACAGAAGCTGAGAGAGATGATTAACCATGTAATACTTACTACAACGAAGCATAGCCAGTAGTGGCTCGTCAGATCGTAGGGATATAGTCAGTGAAAAAGACGAGTAGTAGTGAGCTGCGGCCTTTAAGTTCTTATATGCAAGAAGGAGCTTGAGCTTGAGTCTGTATCAAATGGGCAACCAATAAAATTCTGTAGGCGAGGGATTTCTACGATATTAACGTTCCAGACGGATAAAAACTTAACAATATTGAGTAAAAGAGACACTAAGATGCACTCAATCTAACTAGGGAGAGAAAGGAGTAATTGGAATTAATGAAAGTTTTGAAAGTCGTAAGGTCATAAATTATAATTAGTGAGAGCACGCCACTTTGGTCAGCAGACCTTGTTATTTACATGTTTGATATAACGATCACGATTGATAGACATTTATCAATGTGTTCACCAATGATTTAACCTATTGTAACTCAAACTAATTTGCATTCCCTCAAATATACACTCACTATTGAGAAAAGAATAGGAAAGATCTTCCATGATTTTTGTTATCATTTTCCTCGATACATTTTTTGGTCGTTTTCTAGAGGTTCCTTATTATCTTTGCTTCCTATTAGGTAATATACTCACATGAAAAGAGTATTAAATTCAGTTTCTAAACATATTAACCCCTGTAATTTCCCCTACTCGTAAAAGTAGACTATTTCTTGTTTATATAATTATATATTAAAAGTAATTTTTCTGCTATGGCAGTCATGAAGCTCTTGCTTACCAAATTAAATATATCTCGAACAGGAGTCTATAACTTATATTATTACACTCGTTTAGTATTCTAAGCAATGCATTCTGCTGTCTATGTAATCACACCCCAATTCGTTTATTCAGGTTTGTAGTCAAAAATTAAACTGCATACTAAAAATGAGGCCAATAAGGTATGCAATGGAGGATCCATGTTAAAAATTTTATATAAGTAGTCTGAGGTAAGGGCATTAGAGTTTAATAATAATTAGTGATCACAGGAGAAAGCACTAACTCTCTTTGATCCGAATTTTGTTTTCACACATGATAAAAATATGAATTTGTGTTTTGGGACATCAGTTAACTATAATACAGAATTTAATAATTATTATTGAGATTTACCTGCCTTTTAGACATGTATCATATAATACACATTTGATCGCCATGGTTTAAAAACTGTTTTCAAACAAAAAATAAGCATAAAGGGATCTGAAATTTTGGGAGGGATTCAGCATCCTAGCACCCCCCCCCATCTCTGGATCCACGCCTAGAGGTATGTATATGGAGGCAGAATCATATATTTCATTTGATAGTGAAATTCGGGGCATATATCCCAGTTTTCTTGTTTTTGGTGAGTACTTCGACGAATTGTTTTGACAGTTTGATGTTTTCTAAAATTAAAACCCTTAAATGCTTCTACTGAAATATCCAATTCTAGAATTTGACCTTTCATGTGTTAATCTACATTAAATTCTCTATTTCGATTCCCTAATTGCATTTGAGTTTACCAATCAAGTATCTATTAATTCGACAGTTTTAGATGGGTTTTATTGTGAGATCACATCACATGTAAAACTGCTTTTTTTAAGTTTCGTGTCAAATCCTTGCACTACCTCAATTAATAAAAAAATTTGTTAATCCAATTACAAAGTATATAAAATTTGTATATCCCCTATTTTTTTCAAATTTTAAAATTACGAGAAATGGATGCACTGGTGGGACATGGGATTGTCTCTAAATCTTAAAATGCAAACAATGCTTACGAGGACGAGGCGTTCTATTACTTATCAGAGTAGTAACATCCCAAATGTCATACCATCCAATTTGCCTGGAATGAAGACACATAACAACTTACAAAATATGCTAAAAGTAACCCCCACTAATGCAAGTGCTTCTACTCATACTTATCTAAATATATCCGACCTACTTTTAACCTACCTTGCCCTTTGGATTTCCCTTATAATATACATATATTTTCAACTTTTATTTATTTCCTTGCCTTCGGTGCAGATTTTATGAGAGAGCCATCCATAAGTTGCCGTACAAGAAGCCTAGTAATTAGGTTATTGTTAGACTAAAACCCCAAATATAACTCAGAAAAAGCCGAGAAAATGATGCTCCAGCGTCAGAGTGAGGCCCGCCTATCCCCGGCGCCTGAACTTGCACCAACACCCGCAAAAATAAATAAGATGGATAAGGCCAGAATATGGACGATGGACGAGGCCAAAATATTTCAATAAATTACAGCCAGGAAGAAAACCAGATAGGAAAATCGAGTCGAAATGATGTCTACAAGGATAAACATGGCAAATACTTTTTCTAGCCGGAGCAAATCATCCCACCTGGACTAGAACTTATTAAAACTGGACTTTGTAGAAGATAGGGCAATCTAAATGTGAAGGAAATATATTAATCAAAATTTACCCAATTGTTTAATCAACTTTGTCACGCAAGGTGTTAGAGAAATTAAATGGAAATCAGCCTATGTAGAGTGATCTTTCCTACGTTCAGATCCTGCTAAAGAAATAGAAATAAAGGCCATGATTTGCTCACCCAGTTGTCGAATAATAGTATACGAGATATCGTAAGGATCAGAGGCATTGTCCGCACATAAAGGGAGAGCGCAATAAATGCCGGAGGAAAATCTTCCTGGCTAGATAATGTATAAGTAAGTGGTCGCAAAATACATAACCATGAACGCGGAATCCGAGATTGCCTTGCCATTCTCTTGGAGGACAGGAGAATAGTCCTGCGAGAACTTGTCCTAAATCCTCTCGATTCAGTTCCATAACTCTTAAAGAGGATTCCTTGATATTAAGTGCAAAACATGTAAGCCAAGAAGACCGGTAGGTGTGCTTCGAATCATAATGGAGCCTATTCTTATTTCGAAGAAATTCAGTGATGATGAAATCTATCGAGTGACTGGTGAAGGCAAGTTGCTTCTCACTTATAGATGTATCACACACGACTGATAACCAAGCAAGAGGTCACAGTACAAAACAAACAGAGGTCCAGGAATAGATTTTAGTACAACGGCAATTAGGTTGCCGCAGAAACAACTCAACGGCCACATCAAACGACTTAAGCTACATGAACACGAACTCCAAATCATGGCGCACGCTCCAAACACCATCGATCTAGTTTCTTAAGTGGCTTCAGCCAAGAAAATACAAATTGGATAGAATAGTGGTACTATAATCAAGGTCATCGCCACCTTCCATCTAAAATAGGCTGTGCACCCGTGGACCGCACAGACAAATCGAGAGAGGAAAATGGAGAGGTTCTTGGACAGAGATGCCTAAATTCATCCACATTCAAGAAACATTTTCCAACTCTTTGTTTAGTTTGGTAAGGACCTAACCAGTGGAATTGATCGTGTGGTCGCCTACGAGGAATTGCTTCCGTTCAGATTATTGAAGATTAGACAAAAAACAAGGCAACATTCGACGACCTGGCAAAATTCCTCCTCATCGATGTTGGCTGACAATGGATTCTTCGGCACAACTCCCTCTTACGATGGAAGTGTCAGACAACGGAGTGGCGAGAGTTCTTTACCAAAGGCAACATGCAAGATGAAAGGTGGCCTGGCACCTTCGGCTATGAATTCTTAGCCTTACTACATTAAATTTAGCCTTTCATATTTTATTAACGACCATCGTGCAGTCGTATCTGCGATCCATTCTAGCTATGGTGATAATTCACTTCGCGAATCTCGCAATTTGGATTATAATTTCGCAGTACATCATCCACCTTCGTCATGCTCCGGTTATCACAACATTGCTGCAGTTGCTTAATCTCGCTTAGCTATTGCAGAAAGCTTTTTAATCACAGATCTGGATTACTCTGCTATTTGCTCAGCCCGAGCGATAAGCACACACTTGCAAGCCTAATTGAGAGTACAGGAGAAACCAAATTTGAAATAATTTCTTTTTGGCGGGGCGACAAGGATATTTACTGCAATGTCTAAAAGGTGGCAACCAATGCCTACATTATTTTTCATTTATGGAGATTGTTTTTTCTGTTCTGCTCCGAGTTTCTCATTCTGGTATCAATGGCTCACAAAAAGCACTTAAATTGCCCTAGCATCAATAAAAAGGTTTCAAATTTCTGTTCGCGGTTGTTTTCAGTGCTAGCGCTTCAGGATGACCGCTATACTAGTTCCCTTGTAATAACATGAACCATTGCATCGGAACGTTTCGAGAAAATCCGTGTCAACATTGGGCAAATTTTTCTATGCTAAGGATAGGCATAATTAGTTACAATACCGGAACCTTCCTTCCAATGGGCTAAGGCTGCGAATATGGCCACCATGGAAAAACCCCAATAACCTTTTGGTATTTTGGTCGCTTGTAAAACTTGGTCTTTGAAATTCATGGAGGCAAAAACATGGAGAGTTTCCTCTAGACCTGGTGTATGGCAGTGGATTATGGATATCATGAGAATCTCATTGAAAATACTTAACATGCCTTCTCCCAGTCAGATTTCATGGCCACTTAAATGTACACGATCGGGTAACTCGCGCCACTTCGGCTTCTAAAAGAACCGTCATCTTATGTCTCAAGGCATGGTTTCGCATCTCCTAGAGTTTTGGCCCGGATGGACGGGGTAAAGGCGCTGCTGCAACAACCTTATACCTGACCCTTTCCACTCCAAACACCTCAAAATTTTCACAATTTACTCGAATGTTAAGATAGACAACGACTGAATCGATCGTGAAAAAGCTGCACGGTTGAAAACCATGTAACAAAGATAAGAAGCCCAACGTGACAAGCGTGGTTCGCACAATCGTGTAACTTTGGTGCCTGTAATTCTCTTTTAGCTCCTAAATTTTGTTCATAGCAAATATAGGGTGGCTTGGGGCATTTGTTAAAGCAAGTTACCTCTAGTCTTAACATGCTACCTAATTAATCCTTATGTGTCTCAAAGCCAGGCGGTATCAGATTACATCCTTTGGGTCACCTAGAGTTTTCATTTACAGACAGCCAAAGGAAGCAGTAGCTTTTCCAGTTCATCTCCGAGAGGAGGAGTCGAGGGAAACCAGCTAAAGTAGGGATACCACTACTTCTTATACTCGTTCTCACCTCCGAGGTCGAAAGCAAAAAAACTACTTCTTGCCTGCTCTACTTCTGATCACGAAGGTTTTTATCAAAACCTAGGACCATGTTTACTATAATTTTTCGGTTTTCCTCTCCAAAGGTCAATGGTCAGGCACCTCTTTGGGTAGAATCTATGTAACCGAATTCTGCCTTCCACGTTTGAAAATGATCGTAATCTCACAAGGTCGCCTCCAAAGTTTGGAGTGCGTGCATCTTCCTGGCAGGGATTCGCTCGTTCTGCTTCTGTACCTTGGCTCGTTCATATGACTAGCAGAACTCCTATTGCCACTCTCTGTTCAAATCTCAAATACAATTTTCATTCTAAAATCTAACTAAATAAGCTCTGATCTAAATTACAATAATAACGTGGTAAATAACACTAGGGATCAAATTTCAACTTTTTGTTTATTGAATTAGATTTGACAGTTAATTATATGTAATTTAGGTGCGCTGAGCTCAAACCTTTACTCCGTTTTGCTCTATCAGTTCCTAAATTTGCTCAACACACTTCCTCTTTCATCATATTCATAAAAAGGATATTTTCTCAATACATGCTAAGTCTTTTTGCAGTTTCACATTATAATTATAATTATCTATTAGTACATATTTAAAGTAATGTATGTTTTTATATTTCAGATTTTGAAAATAAGGAATTAAAATACCTTTACAAATGGACAAAAGAATCAAGTAATATGTCCTCAAGCACTAAAAAGTTCATATGCAAAAACTCTCCTGATTCATTTTACTACATATGTGGAAATTTTACAATTACACCTCAACGAGAAAATATAACGGACTTCGTGAAAAGAGCTTACTTAGCTTATTTTGGCATAAAACTGGGAGATCAAGATAAATCATGGGTCCACATAAAGCCTGCACTGTATGTATTGAAAGACTGCGACATTAGACGAAGGGTTCGGAGTCAAAAATACCTTTTAGAGTTTAGATGGTAAGTTTATGATTTCATAAAACTACTTAATTTAGTCATGTGTGTACTGTAAATTACCTAAGTGTAATTGTAACTTAGGTACATAAACAACTTTTGATAAATTTCCCTTTTGTTAACGCTTCACAATTTCTTGTCCATTTCAAGTGTGGCGAGAGCCTACTAACCATGAGACGGATTGCTACTTCTGCTTTCTCAAGACTTCAGGCTTCACTAAGAAAAATAAACATTGTATCGAGTACCCAAATTCAGGCACCGCAATACGATCTCTGCTACATTCAAATGAAATTCCAATTCCAAAATTTAAGAGTCTGCCATCTCAGAAATTAGTTGAAGATGTTTCTGAAAATATTGTTATGCACTCTACGGCTACAGACACCGAATTCGACCCCAGCTTAGTTGTAAGTGAAAGTGATCAGCAAAGGTTTAACCAGGCTGAGTTGCATACTTTTAGGTAAAACAACGAAGTGTGCTTCAGCTGTGGTATATCTCAACCTTATATCTGTTATTTGGCCTATACCTCACTCAAAAGAGATTCTAGTACCTGAACGACCTGCAGAAATTGTTTTATCTAACTCTGCTAAATCAGATATGGAACATGTGAACCAGAGACTGAAATTTATGTTCCTGAAACTGTTGATACTACTCCAAAACCTTTCTCACAACTTGATCTAGATGATTTTGTAAAAGATATAAGGTTGAGATATACCACAGCTCAAGCGCCCTTCGTTGTTTTACCTAAAAGTATGCAAATTCTATGCATAAAATTTAATTTATAGTTATGTACATATGTTTGATTACAATAAATTGGTTCTAAACTTAATTAATTTTATATTTAAAAAAAATAATATTACAGTATACTACTTCAAAATATAGGTAGAATGGACAATAAACAATTACTTACTTTGTATGTCTACTAAACAGAAATAGCAGTCAGAGGGATGATCTTAGGGCTCTCGCGATAACATTGGAAGACCAAATTGAAGGCTTTTTATTTTTTCTTTAGACCATTTTGACCAAGAATTTAAGCATCTCGTGCACCAGATATGTAGGGCCTATGGTTTATCTTGGTCGTCAATTTTACATCCAAAATACAAATTATATAGTTTTTTTAGAACAGAGAAGAAATTTTGCTTGGAATTTTTTTAAATGTTACTGAACCACATATGTAGCAGAATTTAGCTAGGACATTTTTACACTGTCCAATTGGAATTTTAATTAAATTTTTTGCTTTTATTTAAAATTTTATTTAGTTAAATAAACTGAAAATAAGAAATAAAATAATGAAATTCGTTAAAATCTTCAAAATTTGACAAAACTAGTCATTGGCAACTTACAAAAGACTGGAGTCATTTCGATAAAAATGACTTCCATTTTTTAAATCTACACATAAAACTACATTAAAAAAATGTTATTCTAATCTTTGTCAGTAACAAAGACTGAAAGAAAGAAATTTAGTTGCATAAGATGTTCGAAATACTAAGTTTTGCATTCCATCAAACAATTTACAAGACAAATTTTATTTGACAACAATTTATGCTACTGTAATAATATTCCACGCCTCTTTGAAGAATTATATATACATTATCAACCCAGTCAATAAAGACTTTTCATTGACGCTTCTTTATATAATAATAAAGCCGTGCTTCTGCAAAATGGAAATAAACTACCATCTAAACCAGTAGCTCACTCTGTTGTTTTGAAAGAAACTTATGAGAATTTAGATTTAATTTTAAAAAAACATTAAATAGAGTGACATGAATAGTTGATTTGTGCTGACCTTTAGGTAGTAACCATTATAAATTGCTTGCAGTCAGGCTACACAAAATTCATGTGTTTTTGTGCCAGTGGGACAGTAGAGCTCGGGGAGAACATTGCATACGTGAACCATTGGTTCCTAAGGAAAACATAATTTTGCCCTCACTTCACATAAAATTAGGTATAATGAAACAATTCGTGAAAGCCTTAAAGCATGACCAACCATGCTTCTTATATTTAAAAATAGAATTTCCGAAGATTAGTGATGCTAAAATTAAAGAAGTAATCTTTGAAGGGCCTCAGCTTCGACAACTTATGGTAGATAGTGAGTTTGAGGCAAAATTGAGCAAGCCAGTATTTGAGGCCTGGCCTAGTTTCAAAGGTGTATGTAATTGTCTCCTTGGAAGGCATAAATCAGAAAATGACCACATTTTTGTCCAGAATTAGATTAGGTCTTATAATGAGCTGGGATGTAGTATGATACTAAATGTACATCTTTTGCATTTCCATCTGTCTTTCTTTCCAGAGAATCCAGCAGACATCAGCAATGAGCATTGTGAAAGATTCCACCAAGATATTGCTCCTATAGAAAATCGTTATAAAGGAAAATGGAGTCCTGCAATTCTTGCTGACTTCTTTACAGAAACAGACAAGATGTTTTACATAAAAAGAAGCTTAAATATTCTAAAAAGGTTTGACTATTGTAAAGATTTCAGCAATTTTGAAAAAATCTTAAATCTTCATTATTTTTTTAAATATATTTTTATAATACCACACTCTTAAATGTATTAAAAGGACTTATTACTTTCTTTTGATGAATAAGCTTCTTTTTCCATTTATCTTTGTATTTTTTGTCTAATAAAATAAAAATAATAACAAATATTTCATACCTCTATATACTGAAAAATCTTATATTAATAAAAAAATAAATGTGCAGATTACCAAAAACTGAAGTCATTTCATGAAAAATAAAGGTCATTTTCGTAATCTATGCAAAAAACTTCAATAGAAAACTACTTTCTCATTTCTGTAGCAAAATCATTGTTGGACAGTGTAATTATTACAACAGGATATTACATGGTTCATTAATAGCTATTGATCATAATCAAAGGCTTATTTGGTAACTTATATAACTATGTAAACACACACTCTCTCGCTCTCTCTCTTTCTCTCTCCTCTCTCTCTCTCCATTTTCATCATCATCATCAACTTAATTTGGTTATGACCCATGTTTTTTTTGTCAAAGTTCAGGAATACATAGAGGTATCGAAATTTTGTAAATTTTTTAAAACCCAAAGAATTACAAATGATGAAGTTAAGAAAATTTATTTTTATATATATTTAGTTTAGAGTTCCTTTTTAAATTATCATAAATAGCGAAGTTCAGACACTTTATAAAAATTTAACCATGGCTGCTTTTTTTAGACTTTAAATTTTAATCTTAGTAGCGAAGCCTAAGCTCCCCGCGTAGGGGGAATTAGTGAAGCCATTGCCTGGTATATATATATAAATATATAAAACAGGAAATGGCTTCGTACTAAGATTAAAAGCAGATATGGTTAAATTTTTATAAATTTTCTGAACTTAGCCAATTATAATAATTTTAAAAAGGAACTCGAAACAAAATTTCCCACTTTAAAATATAGTTATAGATAGAAGATATATAAAAATAAATTTTATGAACTTCACCATTTGTAATTCTTAGGGTTTTAAAAAATTCACAAAATTTCGATACTTATATTTATTTCTGAACTTCATCATTTTGTCTTTTCATATTATAAAAAAATTATTAGAAATAACTTTGATTAAAACCATAAGTCATAACCAAACTAAGATGAAATTATTATTCAAATACTAAAAAAAATCACCTTCTTAAATTATAGAGATAGTAATAATATATATATATATATATATATATATATATATATATATATATATATATATATATATATATATATATATATATATATATATATATATACGAGGGGGGGTCAATAAGTTATCAATTCGGATATAAGGAAACGAGATATGTGGAAAAGTGTTTTATTATTTATCAATATAAAGACCTTCGACTTCAATGCACTTGCGCCACTTGTCCCTGAGGCTTGAAATTCCTGACAACCAGAAATCTCCCGACTGCTGTTCAATCCTCTCCTGGGAGGCGAGCTGGACATCTTTATCAGTCCCAAACCGGCGTCCACGCAGTGCAGCCTTGAGCTGGCGGAATAAAATGTAGTCGCTAGGTGACAGATCTTGACTGTAGGGGGGATGGTTGAGCTCGTCGACTCCGCCCTTGCGCAGGGCAGCTTGTGCAACTCTGGCCTTGTGGACTTTGACGACGTTAAAGTCGATCATGGGATGTGAGGTTTCTAGAGACCCAACGGGCCGAGACCTTGCTCATGGCCAAATTGTCGTGGATGATGTTGATAACACTTTCATGTGATATTCCAAGTTCTCGCTCGATTTCTTCGACCTTCACCCGTCGATTTTCGAGGATCATCCTCTCCACACGGGTCACATTGTCCTCTTTGGTCACGTCGGACGAGCGTCCTGGACGGGGATCATCTCCAAATGACTCACGACCATAGCGGAACTCCCTATTCCAGCAAGCAATGGTTGCATAGGGAGGGGCGATGTCGGTGTACACTGCAACCATGCGTTCATGGATCTCTTTTGCTTTCTTGCCTTCCTTGGTCAAAAGTTTTATCACTGCGCGCTGCTCAACCTTCTCAATTGTTAAAAATTTGGTGACTGACGTTCTGCAATCAGCTACTGCTTCTTAAATAAACAAGGCAGGAGCGTGCGGCTGCAGGACCTGACTTGTCATAACTTGTCCTAACACCCCCACAAACAGCCATCCCCCTTCCTCTGTTTTGCCCTACTGATTCGCAAAACTTATTGACCACCCCTCGTATATATATATATATATATATATATATATATATATATATATATATATATATATATATATATATATATATATATATATATATAAATATATATATATGAAAATGGGGAACTTTTTGAAAGGGAATTTTAAAAGGAATTAAATCACGTCCTCTCTCATAAGGAATTAAGGTATAGTATAGCTGTTCGTGCTTCCATGATAAACCAATTGGTCTAAGGGGACTAGAATTGATTAGGGAAACACCTAACTTTGGGGTATAAAATGTGGCTAATAAATCTATTGGCATTAGTGCAACAACAAGATCAGAGAAGATTAATTTAACGAGTGCGAGTCCCTTAATGGCGAGCGAGGTCCTTGAATTAATAGCTTGTTATAGATTAGTACAAACATCCTTTACAACCTCCACTACATACACAAAACACTCGCCATTAGGGATATTTTAACGGTATAAGTCCAAATTTAGACTCAAATTAGAGGTTTTCTTTCCCTGGAAACAAATAGAACTTTTAATCCGCACTTTACAAAGAAATAATACTTTTTTAAATTGAGAGATTTGAAGCCATCGTTTCCTATTATTGGCATTTTTTTTAAGCCAAATACTTTCATTTTTATATCTGCTTATTCATCATCATCCCTAAATCTATAATTTAAGAAGGGGATTTTTTGAGTATTTGAATTATAATTTCCTCTTAGTTTGGTTATGACTTGTGTTTTTTATCAAAGTTATTTCTAATAATTTTTTTTATAATATCAAAAATCAAAATAGTGAAGTTCATAAATATATATAAGTATCGAAATTTTGTGAAATTTTCCAAATCCCAAGAATTACAAATGGTGAAGTTCAAAAAATTTATTTTTATATATCTCCTTCTTCTATTACTCTATATTTTAGCAACGTTATATTTTGAAAGGGGGAAATTAAGTTTATAGTTCCTTTTTAAAATTATTGTAATTGGTGAAGTTCATAAAATTTAAAAAAATCTTACCATGCCTGCTTTTTTTTTAGATTTTAAATTTTAATTTTAGTAGCGAAGCCATTTCCTGAAGTTTTGCTCTTAACATACAAATCAGATACCTAGTCTGAATAACCGAAGGCTTAATTTTATCAAGAGGAAGAACTCACAGCATAGGTTAGGACATCAGTGTGTATTCATCCGTTTGCGGGAGGAGCTGAATTTATACACTCTGGCTACGGGTACCCAAAACACCGTTGCCCGGTAAACATTTATTCGGTATTGCTAATTATATACCCATCACGAAGGTTATAGATATTCTTTTTACCCTTAGGGAAAACAATATATAAATTCTCCAGTACAAATAAATTAAATAGCACTGCACCTGATTCCAATTTAACAGTTGAATTCGAATTCAATTAGGTAATGGTTGCTCATTTTGTTATTTCTTTGTTAGAGGTATCAATTTAATCTGATTAATGCTCTGACAAAGTGTGAGATCTTCCCTTACTCATCGCGTTATATCATTCATCAGACGACTATATTTTAATTTCGGGGACAGTCCTGAGGTTAGCACGTACTCTTCTTTACTCTGTTTTTTTTTAATATTGGCGTAGAAAAGACCTTAAAATGTAGGCATTAGAAAAAATACGTTACAAATATAAAAAGTTAGTATTATTGTGTATCTACATTTAGTCAGAATTTTTCATTTTTTTGGACCTCTAAATTGGATGTAGAAATCTTTCGGCTTATTAATTATTTTGCCTCACTGTTATTATATGTATAAATGCATATCATCGTCCTTCTATATGTCATTCGCTTTGTACTGGAGGATGTTTTCATGACGACGGCCGTTCACTCGTCACGTTCATCAATTCTCACCGTTTGCCTTTTACTCAATTTACCTGTATGCATTTTTTATTCACTGGACTAGTGTGAAGATGTTCGGTTATGGCGAGACAAAATCTCCACATTTTTTTAATATTTGTTAGATGGGTGATTTAATTGTACTGATGTTGCTACTTCGTAGTTTTGAATATTAGGTGACCATGTTATTATTTACTTTACCATAATCATCTTTTCTTTATAATATAATAATAATTCTTGTAGCATTTGTGCATTTTTTAAAAATCTGTTCTTTTTGGTGGTGGGAATGCGAAATGTAGCAAAAAAAAGTTTGAATCCGCATCCAACGAAATTGGATTTACTCTCAATTTTTCTACATTTTCGCTTCTGCCTCCCCCCTCCCCCAGCGCCAGACTTGGGCAAATAAACTAAAAGAAATAACCAAATAACCACTTAAACTTTGGCGCGGTCAGTCTACTATATCGATTGTGTTGTTTCGTTTTTGTTAATTTTCGCGAAACTTGCGATTATATAACACGGCATCACGAACCATTTAATTGGAATATCTAAAAACTAACCATCAGTTTAAAAAACACCATAACCCTAATCTGCCAAATCCCAAATATTGAGAAATGGAAAAAAGGGGGACAAAAAAATCTACGTCGAAATATTTCTACAACGGGATGTCACGATATTTTTTTGGTAAATAATAGTCTAATGTGGAGTGATTATAAGGCAAATCTAAAAATTATGAACATTCAAACTGTAATTATAATATTAATAATAGCGCTACCCATTATTTTCTATATAAATAGATGCGCACAAATGTGTCTGACATAAGAGTAATTATATTTGTTTTAATTGTTTACGGTTTTCAAAATAACCTATATTAGAATTTTACCCGTTTACTCGTAGGTCAGGCATTCTGTGGCAAATAGGCTTCTTTCCTAATTCTTTCACATTTTGTATTTAACTTTTAGAGTGCGGAAAAAAACTTAGTTTTCTGAAAGTTCTATCACTGCTAACAAATTAGCCAGTAACTTTTTTATATGTTCATTTATACTTACATATGCTTTCATACGTACCTGCGTACACACATGCCTTTCAATTTGTCTGCATCTACCTTTTTCTTAGTATCTTATGGCCTGTGATAAGATTTCGTCCTTTCGCTCAACCTCCACGCCATTATTAATTCTGCTAACCTTTAAAACACTCGTTGAACGTAGAACTTTCCGATGACCAACGTTAAACCAAGCCTGGCCTATTCAAAATCTCATTTGAAAGAGAGAGTTTAGAGGTCAATATTCGCGGTTATTTATTTATTTTATGTGAATTGTATTTGAGATTTGATCAGAGAGAGGCAAGAGAAGTGGTGCCACTCATGTTAACGAGCCAAGGTACTTTCTTTCATTACCTATAGTTTTCTTTTCTTCCTTTCTGAGTTTCGGACGATTGGAAACTTTATCAATTCGTAAAGCTTGGAAGCACATCGCCGAAGCATACTTGCCGAGAAGCCTTCAAACTGCCAAATGGATGAAATATTCCCGTGTTCGTATAATAAGAAACCTCGGAATAACCCCTTTTGCCTCCAAGAAGAAACCCGGAATACCTCATATTACCGTTATCATTATTCGCAAAATGGATAAAATTAGTAAAGAAGCGATTAAACTCGGCCATAGCTGCTCATAATGACTTTAGTTTTAGAAATCAGACAAACGTGCAAAAGCTTTCTTGAGTAGTGGTAAGCAGATCAGTAAATATGTTTAAAAATCGATTTGACCCATATTTCCGAGTAGGAGCCACATATGGAAACGTTCAATGCAAGATCAAGAGGGGTAGCCTAAAAAATAGGTTTTTCAGTGCCCTGGAAAGCATGTGAACAAATGCGTCTTCCATCACTGTCCTCTGGCTATTTTCCCTGCAACACGAACAGGTGAGGCCCTGCGGGAGATGAATTTCTGACCAATTCTCTATTTTGTATAATTGGGTTATTGTTTTGAAGTACTCATATTAAAAACTCTGCATGAACTATAGGTATACATGTGGATAAGCAGGTGCCGTCAAGAAATGGTAAGAATATTATTTTAATTGCTAAAAATGTATGCAATAAGTGTGTATCACCTTTCCAGTACAAACATTAGAGTAATGATCATCTCACAGACTATGTAATAAGAATGATGCCTTATTTGGTTGGTTTCAGATATAGTTTATTTTACAGTAGCTTTCGACTTCTTGGTTTTTAGGCTTGCCCTGAGGTGATCCAAGGGTCTTTGCTGCTCTTCGTTCTGTAGTTTGTAGTTAACTACACGCCTCGATAACTAGACATATGAGGGGCGGTCAATAGGTTTTACAATTCGGATATAAGGAAACGAGATATGAGGATAAGTGTTTTATTATTTTTCAATATAACTACCCTCGACTTCAATGCCCTTGCGCCACTTGTCCCTGAGGCTTCAAATTCCCGACAACCAGAAATGTCTCGACTGCTGTCCAATCCACTCCTGGACGGCGAGCTGGACATCTTCATCGTCCCCAAACCGGCGTTCACGCAGTGCAGCTTTGAGCTTGTGGAATAAAAAGTAGTCGCCAGGGGCCAGATCTGGGATTTAGGGGGGGATAGTTGAGCTTATCAAATCCGCACTTGCTCAATGAAGCTTGTGAAACTCTGGCCTTGTGGACAGGGGCATTGTCGTGGATGAGCAGGACACCGCATGTCAACTTGCCGTGCCGCTTCTAACGGATGCACTTCTTTAAACCAGCCAGTTCCTCGGCGTAATATTGGCCTGTGATGGTCTTTCCACGAGGCACATAGTCCACCATTAACACTCCCTCAGAATCCCAGAAGATTGTGGCCATGATCTTTCCGGCTGAGGGTTGGGTCTGGAACTTGATGGGGGTCGGAGAGCCCCTGTGCTTCCAGGCCATGCTTTTGAGCTTGGTCTCGGGATCCCAGTGATGGACCCACGGTTCATCACCTGTCACTACGCACTACGCGTGACTAGAATCCAGCCGAGTCTTGGTTGTACAGGTGCAGCAGCTCCTCCGAACTTTGACGACGTTGAAGTCTATCATGGGGCGTGAGGTTTCTAGGGACCCAACGGGCAGAGACCTTAAGGAATGGCCAAATTGTCCTGAATGATGTTGATATCACTTCCATGTGATATTCCAATTTCTCGCTCGATTTCTTCGACATTCACCCGTCGATTTTAGAGGATCATCCTCTCCACACGGGCCACATTGTCCTCGTTGGACACGTCTGACTGGCATCCTGGACGTGGGTCATCTTCAAGGGACTCACGACCATGGCGGAACTCCCTATTCCAGCGAGCAATGGTTGCATAGGAAGGGGCGGTGTCAGTGTCCACTGAAACCATGCGTTCATGGATCTCTTTTGCATTCTTGCCTTCCTTGGTCAAAATTTGATCGCTGCTCGGTGCTCAACCTTCTCCATTGTTGAAACATTTGGGACTGACGATCTGCAATCAGCTACTGCTTCTTAAATAGACGAGGCAGGAGCGTGCCGATGCAGGTCCTGACTTGTCATAACTTGTCCTAACACCTCCACAAACAGCCATCCCCCTTCCTCTGTTTTGCCCTACCGATTCGCAAAACGTATTGACTGCCCCTCGTATATCGCTACCAGAATAAAAATAAATACAAATTTGTGAAAAAAGTGAGATATACAATAGGACACCTAAGAAAAGGAACTAACTCTAATATTCTAACCGAGTTCAGCTCCATTTAACTTATTCATAAGACTATTAGTATATAAGCGGGGGCCTTTCTAGCCAAACGTCTCCCTGAATATGATGCAAAGATATCGTCATATTTATTCGCCTTAGACTTGCAGCTGAATAAGCAAGGATAAGAAGTCAATTTAAAGTAGAACATAATAATTTCTACATGACATTTCTTTGAACAATAGAGTTTTATTGGAAGATAATTCAGACTCATTTTCCTTCCTCTTATTAATAGAAAAAGGTAGAATTGAAAAGATGCAACTGAAAACTTTCAACATTTCGATGTTACTCACTCTGATAAATGTGATAAATACGGCCTAATAATTCATCTTTCTATGCAAGCTGAAAATTGCCCCTGAATAGCAGTATAATTTGAAGTGTTACCGTATTTTTCCCAGACTACATTAATATAAGCTAATTATTTCACACCAAGCCAGATTAAAACCTAAATCATGAATTACTACGAATATGGCTTAACTGTAATATTCTTTCTGATCTCATCGAAGCACTTATATGGTGCAACAAAAGACGCCTGAGTGATCTATTAACTCATGATCTAAATATGAATTTCAATTCACGTTGCCAGCTCCCTTTCATAAGCTTTATTTATTGCATAATATGCTGAGATGATATGCAATTAAGCCTATACTTTCTCATCTTCTCTCTATATTTCGCTTTTGTCGTCGCAAATTCAGAATTTTTTCTAAAAATTTATCTATGAATCACTTTTGACTCTTTAAACCTCATTCTCCCTTGCAGCTATGTACGCTTCATTTTATGAAATTTGAAAACAGAACACGTGAAACCTTGATAAGAAAGCTCTTCTTGAATATTACCAAGAGGGTAGGTTATTTCATAATGGGTCCAATAGGAACAGAACCCTTTTTAAGAATAAGAGTGGAATTTTACGGGAAAGAACCATTACCAAATCTTTTAAGTTGGAATGCTTAATTTACCACATGAGAATCATAATTAAGGGGCGTTATGTTGCAATAGCGTATATTACAAATACCGGGTATCCCAAAGTTAGTGAGTATATTGATGAAATTGATAACTCTTATGAAAAATTATTGTTGAATTATGTTCATTATGTTTAAATTGTGCTCTGTAGAAAATTGTAGTCTTCCTTGTACATGGTGTCCCCGAATTTTAATTCGTTTTTCAATCCTTTTCATAATCCCTTCTTAATGGAGAGTAAAAAAAAGAAACTGCTGTTTACTTTGTCGGCTCAATTATGATAACAAAAAATGCTTTTTTATAAGTGTTAAACGCAAGACTTTGTGCACAGTTGTCTTGGGAATATGAAGTCTTTGACTGGCATTTCAAACCAAAGTTCTTGGTTCATTTTCAAACAATTGTCCAATTTGTTAATTTCTGTTGGGGTCAATCATTTTTCTTTCTCTTCATTTCTCACCATGTATGGATCCGGTTCTTTTGAATTTGTTCACAAGTGAACGGATCGCGTTGTCTGTAAGTCGAAGTTTTCTAAACTTTCTTTGGAACTATTCTAGTACTTCATTTAATTTCGCTCCTCTGTTACGAGCTATCACAAAGAAATCCGCTGTTCTGTATTCATTATTAAAGGCTTCTGAAAAGGATTGAAAAAAACAAATTATAATTTGGAACATCCTGTACATTGAACACTAAAATTTTGTGCAGAGCACAATTTCAACATGATGAACATAATTCAACAAAAACTTTTCTTAAAAGTTTCTAATTTCATCAAAATACGTACTCAATTTTGGGACACCAGGTACAATCCTGCCTTTCTGCAGAGATTTCAGAATAAAATGTCCTTCAAAGGGTAGGTAAACTTAAGACAGATTTATGACTCCTGATGTTAGCATGCAAAATGAAATGTTCAAAACATCAAATTAGGGCGTGATAATTAGAAAATCTTTGCTACATCTTCAAAAGCGACATATGTATGTGAATGCAAGCTTAGAAAATAAAGAATCATAACATTGTAACTTATTCAAGCAAAAAATGAACACAATTGAGTCAGACATTAAATGATACATGCTATCAATAACCAGAAGGGGCCATAAAATAAATACCTGGTTACGAAGAAAACCACGGGTGACAGATACATATTGGGAAGATAAAGTCGTGAAGAGGAAATTGGAAGGACATTTTCTTACAAGGAACGAGAGCAGATGAACGAACAAAAAATCGTAAATTGGACGCCTTTGCACGTGAGAGGCAGCTCGTCGTATATAAAAAGAATCAGTTCACAAATTACACTGCCAAACAAGCTTCAGCCTTCTTCACGAAATGGCGCATTTTATTAAAATTGCGAAATAAATTTACTGTAAATTTTGAACATTGGTTGTTAAAACATATTTTTATATTAGATTATATTAACTAATTTACCCAACATGTCTAAATTTAATTAGAATTATAAGCAATTATGCCAAGTTTACAATGAAAGAATACTTCAGATTTTTCATTTTTTCCTACATATACGGTGCTTTAACTTTCAAATAAAATGAGCGAGACACCAGTCATTTTATAAAACAAAAACCGTAATTTACATTTTGGCTTCAAAATTGGTGATTATTATAAAGAATTGGGAGCATATGTATATATTTTGTACCTCAGGTTATAATGCATTGTGCAAAAAATGGTTTAAAGGAAAATTGAACAATTTGAAATTTGCTAGTCCGATGGTTTGGCGGGCACCACAAGATCATATAATTGCGTGTTATTTCCCTCTAGTGGGCACTCAGAGCAAGCATTTGTTGATGTAAACCTGAAATATGTTTATATATAAAACTTAGTTTTAGAAAATGATAGGAATTTGATATAAGCAATAAACCTGAGCAAATTCTGAAGGCTCTAAATATTTTTGTCTTAATACTTGCTATTTTAAATATATTTTGCTGGAAGTAAAATAATTAGTCCCTAGAAGTGTGGTCGTGGATTTTGTATAGTCGGATGTTTTTAATTTTCCCTCCTTCTTGCTTACATATAAAAATTTAATTTTGTTGTTTGTTTCAAACTCCTTCGAAAACCTTATGTTTGGGTGTTGCTCGTCAAGGTAGTGTAAAAATATTGTATGTGAGATTTATTACCTAAGAGGAGAAACCAATCATCCATGAATCGTTTATAAGCAAATGGTTTGTAGAAAAATGTGCAATTATCAAGCCAAATTGATTCACACTTCTAGTGACTAATTATTTCAGTTCCACACAATATATATTTAATATAGCAAGTATTAAAACAAAAATATTTCGAACCTTCAGAATTTGCTAAGGTTGGACGTACTTTCAAAAAGAAATGAGTTTTCTGAGGACATATTTTTCATTTAACATGTTTCCTGTACACCTATTTGACAAGTATACAAAAGCTTTCTTATATAAATTATATTTGCCTACCGCCATATACACCATTGTTTCAAAACACCGTATTTTAATTAAGTTCCCATTTATTGGCCCCTCCACTTCTTCTTTGGATGGTACTCTTAAGAAAATCTTGCAAAGCCTTTTACCTAAATGCCAGTTCAAGTGTGCCGGCTACAAGCCTGCTACGTAGGCAAGACTAGCCTACATCTTGAACAGAGGGTCAATTAACATCTTGGATTATCCCATAGAAATCAAAGATCTTTAACTACACCCGAATTCTCTAGCATACGAAATCACGCAGAAAATACTGGCCACCTCATTTAATCGGAACATTTTTCCATTCTCTCTGGGGTTCCTTCACTCCATTTATTAAAAATACTAGAGTTGCTCTATATTAAAAAAAAAAGCAATAATCAACAAGTCTGATTTCCCCTTTCTCCTACGTATCCCATAACCCTACAACCTACCAAGTCATTTTCATGCTTATTTGTCCATCAACCTTTTCATTCTTGTCCTGGAACGACAATGTGTTTAAGGTTATGTGTATATCATTCATGGACTCGGTTCTTGTAATATTTTAAATTTGTAATTTTATACTTTGTCGTATTTTAACTTTAGTCTCGCTTCTTTGGCTTTATCTGATTTACCCTAAGCTTTTTGTTTTTTTCAGTGGGGTTTTATTTTGGTGTCTTTATTATTCCTGTTTGTTTTGTTTTCAGATGTAGGTTCCTAAATTGAGTAGCTTTACTTTACTTTAATAGAATCACTGAAGATGTTCCAATGTTTGGAACGAAACGTCTGAGAGAAAATAAATGTCCTTTTCCATCTATTCTTGGGTCTTCATTTTCCTACTCAGATTAAGATTTCCGGTAACCAAGCTAATTTTTACAATTATATATATATATATATATATATATATATATATATATATATATATATATATATATATATATTTTAGGGTGGTTCCCCCAATTTTTTTTAGTTTTTTATCTCAACATGCTTGATTGTATTACCACATCGAATAGTAGGTCGCATACTCAATTTCATAAAAATCGAACACTATTTACTTGTCGCTATATGAATCTTAACTTATTAGTCTGCTGGTAAATTGATTTTGGGGATAAAAATGAACAGTCTTTGCAAATACTAGTTTATGTGAAACAGATCTTGGTGTTGAAAGATATTAAAGTGACAAGAAAATAGTTGAATGGCAAATGATTTCTTTTTGACACAAATTATAACTAAAATGGCTGATTGAACATTGATCCTTTTGAGCATGAGGGAAAAGTTTTGTGATGTTTTGCCACAAGTCTGAGAAGCAACTGTTTTTTTTATTCATCTTTTGTTAGAGATGCATTATATGATTTGATAAGTGCAATACCTCTTTCTGCTGGATCGTTAACAACCATTAAGTAAATCGCTCGACGTTGAAATTCTTGAAAGCACGTATTCTCTTCCCAAGAACTTGGGTTAGTCTTCAGGAATGTATCCTCTGCAAACTTGTATCCATCTTTCATTAGGAGACTAAAGATTAGCTTAGTGTTTTAAGTTACCAGTTCATGCAAGTCAAAATCCTCAATGTTTTTTGTAAGATTCAATCGGCGAAAGACTTTGGTATTTCCATTATGTTGGAGATTGAAGACCATCTTCTGTTTGGTCTCAGCATTAATTCTATGATCGAAAAATACAAGACCAATAAGATGTTCCCCAAGATACCAAAGGTGTATTTGAAGGGCTGTGGTTGCTTTTTTTGATATTGTCTAATTTGGGTACTTTTGCAAAGTTTTAAGAAGCAAAATGTCATTTAAAGGAGCATTAATTCCAAAAAGGGCTTCATTCCGAAAAACGCGAGTAGACCAAAGCAATAAAAAAAGAGCACTCTGTAAAATTGGCCTTTTCACGTTCCGTTAGTTTCAGTTGATGCTTAAACAAGTATATTTTCAGGACATATATTGCCTTAACCTTCCATTGTGCATGATAAGTCGTTCCTGGGGCTCTTAATGTAACTTCTGTCTTATCAATGCTCCCAAAAAAGATGAGACTGAGTCGCAGCAATTCTTCATAATCGTCACGCAACTGACGAAATTTCAAAGCTTCCTGAAAATATAGGACCATTTTTCCTCGAAGATTATGCATTACTGCATTGACGAATCAACTGTTATCCGCCTCTAAAAAAGAATCCATTTTAAGTGACGACCATTGTTATTTAAAACTTTTAAAGAGACTCCTCCTTGGACCATTTTTAGGCCCCAGTACTTATTGCCTGCATATGACAACATAATTTCGAAAATATAATGACGGTACGCAATCCAAACAAGCTCTCTTCCTAATACTTTCTCAATTATGGTACATGCTCCCTTTTGTAGGCCTTTATTTGATGCAGTTGTGTCAAATACAAGGCTTTGAACTTCGTCACGAAGATTCCAGTCATTAATTGATGAAATGCATGCCAGAGCCTGTTCTTCTCCTGTTGCTCGTGTTATTTTTGGCACACCAAGAAGTTTTTCCATTCCATTTACAGAAACTATTATTGCAATTCGTTCTACTGTTTCCTTTGCCTTATAAATAGCAGGTAGTAGTTTTCCATCCCAGTGAAAAAGGATCGGTCCTTCAACAGACAACGAAGCTTTGTCTTTATTGTATGTTGCCCCTCTTACTTGCTTTCTAGAACGTCATATAGAACTCCTGGAAAGTGTCATGCCTGCAATATCCTGACACAAGTCAGGATACAGCAGCTACACCTAAAGTCATAAAGATATTTTTTGAATTTGAAGGACTACATTGAGCATTCTTTTTTCTAGTTGAAAAAGGTGGACAAAACTCTGTCTGCCGCAATTAAACTTTCTCCTTCAGATGATGA
The DNA here is from genome assembly GCA_963969495.1 of Ceratothoa steindachneri. NCBI lineage: Eukaryota > Metazoa > Arthropoda > Malacostraca > Isopoda > Cymothoidae > Ceratothoa > Ceratothoa steindachneri. Next base: position 148,496,162 of record OZ018324.1, on the reverse strand, counting down.
TGACTCTAAATCTGCATGAGCAGCAGCCTTTGCTTGATTTTAAGAAGTATACTTTTCTTTGTATTGTAAAGCCGTCTCATGTCGATATCTTTTGCGCGATTCCTTGGCTGAAGTACTCTTATCACAGCACGACATACCGCAAGAGAAAATGTTCTCTCTCTGCATCAACAGAAATTGGTGGTCTTCTCCATTTTTTACCACATTTAAAGCACTTTTTGAGGCTATGTCAAAATGTTTTGAAAGAGTAGATTCGAAACTACGCTCATTCACTCTACATGAGTACAGTTTGGTTTTGCGGTTCTTCTTCAAAGAAAGGCATTCTTCATACAACCTTGAGAGTTTTCTAATGCAAGAGTCTATTCGACATTTTAAAATTCAGGCTCTTTTCAATACTTTTATGACTTTTTTGCAAGCGAGATTGTAACTTTGTGTCAAAAGTCATTGAATCCACTTGATGGTGGTACTGAACAATACGAAGCCCATGACGCAGATGAACGAGTACTTCCAGCCATAATCTGAAACAACAGAAATAAAAATTTATAGTAACTGAGTGAGCTCACGGTTCCCCTTCCGTTAGTTACACGTAAAATATATTTTTTATACTCTATAATATATAAATATTCAATATTCATGAAAGAATAAGCTTTCATTTTAAATAAATAAATAGGCTCCTGTGTTTGTAAAAAAATACGGCAGTCATGCTTAATTAAAATATGAACATAAAGTGTGTTAACATATAATTCTAATATTCTTTAAGTAAGTCTGATATTGATAAAAAACTGAAAATTATCTATTCACTGAATAAACAAAGTATATTACTTACCTAAATACTCGCAATTATACTCGTATATATACTTTCAAAAACCAGCAATTGTATTCACTTGTATTACATCAACTGTTAAACTTCAAACTACAAATGAACAATTAATCAATCCTCGCTGACTTATATTAGAAATGGTGCAATTGCATCACCATTTGAAACCAGGGGGCGTTATTGCGTCTTCACTTTACAAATAGGCTCAGAAATCAACAAGCTGAAACAACAATTATTATTGCATCATACGCCGAGTATGTGAATGTCATTCCACTTTTCAGATAATGCAATATCTTGATTTTTTTCAAATTATTATAATTCATAAGGAATGAATTATCGATGACAAATATATGATAGTATATAAGTAAGAACGAATAAATGCCTACTATTAAAAGGTTCCAATATTTTGACTGAAATTTAAAAATATGGAGACACAGCGACCTCTGTATATTCACTAATTTAGTCAATATTTTGCATCAGCTCTTTTGACATCTTATAGCATAATCTTAGCCATGTGGAGAACATTTCCAACTAATTTCAATTTTTTGCATATATTTTTGGACTACCCTAATATATATATATATATATATATATATATATATATATATATATATATATATATATATATAAAATAAAACTTTAATTGTTTTAGTTTTACATAGGAACATTTTTGTTTAAATAATTTTTTAAATTAGAGTTTAGATATATAAATATATAAATTATTCAAATTAGTTAGTGACTGCAAAACTACTTTCATAAGTAGGATTATAAGTCCAATATTTCTAAACAACTTTTTTGCAAAAATTATTATTAAATAAAATGCTAATCACTATTAACTTTCAATGAAAAATCAAATTAAAAATTATCCAGAAAACTGGTTGTATAAAAACATTAACCTAGCCTTAGCTCGGGTTAAACGACGTTCAAGGTTTACTTGACAAACGCCAATATGAGATCCGCAGCCCATAAAAAACAATTTAGCTAAGTATGGAACAAACGACAAATCACTATTTAAGTCTGGGTTGAGCTGTTTTATATACGAGGGGCGGTCAATAAGTTTTTCAATTCGGATATAATTGGAAACGAGATATGAAGAAAAGTGTTTTAGTATTTTTTAATATAACTACCTTTGATTTTAATGCACTTGCGCCACTTGTCCCTGAGGCTTCGAATTCCGGACAACCAGAAATCTCCTGACTGCTGTTCAATCCACTCCTGGACGGCGAGCTGGACATCTTCATCGTCCCCGAACTGGCGTTCACGCCTTGCAGCCTTGAGCTGGCTGAATAAAATGTAGTCACTAGGGGCCAGATCTGGATTGAAGGGAGGATGGTTGAGCTCCTCGAATCCGCACTCGTGCAGGACAGCTTGTGCAACTCTGGCCTTGTGGACTTTGACGACGTTGAAGTCGATCATGGAGCGTGAGGTTTCTAGGGACCCAACGGGCAGAAACCTTGGTCATGGCCAAATTGTTGTGGATGATGTTGATAACACTTCTATGTGATATTCCAGTTTCTATCTGGATTTCTTCGACCTTCACCCGTCGATTTTCGAGGATCATCTTCTCCACACGGGCCACATTGTCCTCGTTGGTCACGTCTAAAGGGCGTCCTGGACGGAGATCATCTTCAAGTGACTCACGACCATGGCGGAACTCCCTATTACAGCGAGCACTGGTTGCATAGAAAGGTGCAGTGTCGGTGTACACTGCAACCATGCGTTCATGGATCTCTTTTGCATTCTTGCCTTCCTTGGTCAAAAGTTTGATCACTGCGTGGTGCTCAACCTTCTCCATTTTTGAGAAATTTTTGACTGACGATCTGCGATCAGCTACTGCTTCTTAAATAGACGAGGCAGGAGCGTGCGGCTGCAGGTCCTGACTTGTCATAACCTGTCGTAACACAGCCACAAACAGCCATCCCCCTTCCTCTGTTTTGCCTTACCGATTCGCAAAACTTATTGACCGCCCCTCGTTTAATGTTTCTAAGATTTTAACTGAAACTTGGCATTTAACGAATTTAAAATTTTTAAGTTTTCGATAGAGATATCGCTTTTAAATTTTATTACATGATCTCTGATCGTTGAATTTTTTTAGTTTGAAGTATTTTGCCTTTTCGATTACTTATACCCATATGAGACGAGAATCTTGCCTTCAGAGTTCTCACGGAGCTTCCAATGTACATACTCGTATTAGGCAGTGGAAAACCCAGGTAAATTGATGGCATATAATACAAATACTAGTAGTTTTTTAGTAAGTTATGATATTCAGTCTTTGCTTGCAAACATACCTTTTAGACAAATTCTTAAGGATTCCCTAAATGTCCATAGTTTCAGTAAATCACCATTTTGCTCCTTTTTCGATCTAGTTTTTGGTGGTTCAAGTGTTCATCTTCGATGGTCAGATTTATCAGCAAATTGACAGAGTCGGTATAGGATCCCAAATTAGACCTTTGGCAGCTGATATTTTATGGTTATTTGAAAGAGAAGAGTTTTTATAGAGTTCCTAATTCATTTAGACTAACTTTTTATAGACGTTTTGTAGATGACTAAAAGAGCGATATTTAAACAACGTGATCAAGTTTTAGAATTTCTTAATTTTTTAAACACCATCAACCCTGATATTCGATATATGCACAATGCAAACTGAAAGTGAAAACACCCTCCCCTCTTTAGATATAAGAAAAATCAAAGTAGTATAGAACATCAGCTTACAGGAGGCCACTAATACGATGTAGGATTAAACCTTTTTAGTAGCTTATATTTAAAATATGAAATCTCGTACATTAAGACCCTTAATCACGAATTAAACTTCTGGATGCAAGTGAAAATCCATTTGCTTGTGAGATTCAATTGTGTTTTGTTTGGGAAGAGGAGATTTGTACGATCTTAGGCCCATCCTCAGGGTCGCTGGAGGGTATCGCTGATACTGCTGTTTTGCCGAGAGCTTGGAGAAAAGTAGCCGTCGCTCGCCCTGTGGGTCTCAACCCTCATTTTAAGAGACGCTATTCCCCCACCCCTCTGCCTTCCAGTTCTCCTTACATGTTCCAAGAGCAGATTTTTCAAGAATTGAGGTTTCTAAGATATTCTCTATTCCTATAAGGGCTGATGCTTACACGCGTGTATGAATATGTACAAGTCATACTTTAGAGAATAAACTCTACATAAATCTCCTAGGAAGCCATTTTTCCGTTCATTGTGTGCCCACATCTTTTCTTTACAGGAAAACGCAATTTCCTATAGTCATTCTCAACCCCCCCAAGAACCCTTTTGTCGATTTGAGTATCGTCTTTTCTTCCCATCATTAGAAGCACTCTTATTCACACTCATTTGCATTTCCTTCAGCTATTTCATAAGGAAGCTAAAATATTCTAGAAATATGCAAATGTATGTGAATTTAATGCGAAACACGTAACTAAAAAAAATATTACTGGGAAATAAGCAAATATCGAGAAACGAGTTTCCTTCAGAAACACATCTCTGAAATCGTAATTGGGTGGAGGGGCCATTTGCTTTCTTTTAAATTCTGCTTTGTGTAGGTCTCTTTTAGTGGCCATTTTGCGTTTGTGTACATGTGTCATTGTTGCTTTATTGTACTGTGTAAGTAATAAATGGGTGCTAAGGCAGTTCTCCGTTTTGCGAGTAGTTATTAGTGTTCATTTTTAACAGTTTTCCTTTACACTACCGGGAACTAAAAGTAGTGGTGATCAAGCCGAATGCTGCCAAGGCAAAGAAAACCCAGCTAGGTGCACGCAACTTACGACGGGCACCACATCCCAATATTTTCCGCCCTCCATGTATAACACACCTGAGTTATCTGGTTTGGAACTCTGGAGGTCAAAGACTGGCCCTTCTATAGCCCAGTAGATCACTGTCTTTGCCCTAACCCCATTGGAGCAATCTAGCTCGTTAGAATCGACCTCAGAGTTATGTCGCCAAGCGCTCGACTTCATATGCATACGAGAGGTAAGATTCCAGGACATTCGGGATAGTTTCCCTAATATTATCTACCCCTGTTTGCCCCCATTTCTTTGTTTGAAAATATAGGTCACGCTTATGCTTCCGGTCCTACTACATAGGGCAACCCTAGGTGGTCGCTGGTCGCAACGTGGTTCCCCATTAGGACTTTGCGGGGTTTTACTTGGAATTTCAGGAAACATTGCCGATCACACGCCTTCGCAGAAGGGATATTTAGGAAATTGGTTCACGCATCATCCTCCATCGGGAACGCTACCACCTCATGAAGAGTGAACGAACCAACCTGAACTCCGCACCTGCATCTGTATTACCTGGTGTTTGCCATCAATTGGCAGTGCACAATTGAGGATGCGAGATTGGTATCCTCCCAGCAAGTAGGTATAGACATAGACCAGTTTTTATGAAAGGGCCCTTCTGCAGGCTCGCTGCATCCATATGAGTCGCGCCCAAGCTCCAGAAATGAATGAGGCCACCGCTTCAGAAATAAAACAAAATAAAAAAACAAAAACAAACAAATTTAAAAATGTGAGACTTTCATGGCCCTCAAGCCGGTCTCACTTTAAAATATATTGTAATGAGATTCGAAAAGGTGAGAAATTCCTCTATTTCTTGTTTTTCAAGGTTCTCTCCTATCTTTTCCCCGCCGGGGGGTGCATGATGTTACAGATCTAATGTCCTTAATACAGGAAGAACCCCACCTCCCCAAACCTGGGGCAACTTTGGATAGGCTTCATTTCTTATTTTAGTAAAATTAAGAAATAAAGCTTATTGAAAGTTGGAGTCTGCTTTTGTGGGTCTCTCTGTACAACTGATACCTGGATAAGTAGCACGCCATCCAGTCCGCAGTGCTCTCTTTCGGATAGCCTTTGCACCTCTTTGAAAGCTCTCACTATCTTTTTCAGGCCTGAGTAGACCCAACACAGGGCAAATGGGGGCGTTGAATGGGCTAAAAATAAATGAATAATAATTACTTACTTTTCGTCCTTGCTTAACGGTAACATCCCGTGATCGGACTGAAAGCAATTTAAGGAAATCATGGGATTTTTTAGGAGGGTATTTTCCAAATACAGTGTGTCCACCTATGAAAAAACATCAGTGCAGCCAGCTTTAGTGATTCACAACTTACTACTGACAGCAGGGTTGTGTTTATTTACATCCATACTAATAAAATATTTTCCAAGTTAATGATGTCAAAGTTTACTCGAGCTTTTTTTAGCGTAGAGGAGAGCAGAAGTTGGATCTCCACAGCTATGTAGATACGGGGTACGAGTCCTAGGAACAAAAATATACAAAAACTGGAGCGCTCTTATGGGAATTTCCACCGAGAGTGAGCATGTGAGTAGAAAATCCACGCGCAAAAAATACATCGCTCTTCCTTATTAAAATCTACCCAAGTGATTTCCCTAAGGGAGAAAAGGTTTCTCTCGGGTTTGATTTTCCCCGGCTGGTGGAAAAATACAGTTAAACCGCTCTTTCCTCACTATTCACTAGACAAATTATGGTTTGCCCTTTCACTTTTGGACGTAACAATTATTGCTCTTTTGATTATTATGTACATTTCATTGGGAAACCTCGGATCGATGGCGCAATTAAGTCTGTACCTTCAGCAACATCACATATGTCCTTATTTTTGGAGTTATATACATATACTTGTCATCATTATTAAACCCTATTACATAGTGTGGTCAGCGCTCATCAATGCCATTAAAAATCTACCCAACCCAATATAGACTATCAACCCCAAAGTTACCCATCATTTTGTGGGCGTTGGGCTGCCATTTGATGTAATGTCTCACCAGTCAGGGTTCGTACCGGACAGAAGGCCTCAAGCCCCTCCAACCCACACACTCCATGCAAACCTATTATACTCTTCAGTATACAATTATCCGTCGGTGGACTCTCTCTCTCGCATACTAATTGACTCAATCATCTTACCGTTAACGAAGTCTTCGCACACAATCGCACTTGCGCTTCTATATTCTCATTAAAAGTCTATTGCCATCAATTTTTCCTTTGTATACATACCACTTTATATCATGCTGATTTTAAGTATATTTCTTTACCCCAATTTTCGGTCCTTTTCTCCTTATAAACAATAACCTTTTTACAGAATTATTGACTATGGAAAACTTTGGACTTCTCAATTTGTGGAAAAGGCATAGAGTCAGACTTTTAATCCGCTCCGGAAAGACAAATAAGGTGATTTCTAACTTTTTCGACGTCACAGAATGATGTTGTAAAAGATCAGAAAGGAGCTAGAAGATTCAAAATTCGGCTATGAGGCAACAGCAGAAGGGAAAACCATTGGTTGACGATCTAGTACTATAAGAATGCACGAATTTTTCGCTGGAATCTAAGAAGTCATTCCCAATAATACCAGAAAGTTGATGTCAGCCATTACATGTGGAGGAAAAGCTCCTTAGTTTGGTGGAGCATGAGGACTTTTGCTCCCTTAATTACAAGATATGGAAAAGACAATTTTCGTGCAAGGTGATGCGAAAAACGCCTCAAACACACAAAGAAGCTGATTAACAAGTTAAAAACCATTGGGCCAAGACATGCTGTGGGTCATCTCCGAGGAGAGGAATTTTTACCAAGACTAGAAGATCAACTCCCAGAGAAGCAGATCACTGGCTGTAACACCCTAAAGGGCTCAGATTGAACACGGACGGTTACATCCATGTTCTGAGCAAGGTAGTGAAGCCCTTGATCGACAGGGATACCGTACGTGTGTCAGCAAGAATATACCCTCCCCCCCCCACACACACACCAGCCGTAAAACCCGGGCGTGGCTCTCGATCATATATAACCTAAAATTTAGCCTCACAACTTGGCTGACAGCATTCTTCTTGACTTCTTTTTGTGGGGCGCGGTGGAAAAAGAGACCAACAAATCCAACTGTAGCACAAAGGATGAACTGAGGGCAAGGATTACCAGCGTCTTCAGGTAGCTAAAACGCTAGATAGTGACGAAGGCCTGTGACCGCTTTCGAGGTCACCAGTCATCAAGTCCATAGGCAGATTCATCGAGTTATATCGACAGAACGTCTTATTAAGACAAACTGCCCCAAATGAGACGAATATTCTCGTATCTCAAAAACTGAAAACTCTTTTATTTTTTTCTGGGACAGTCATGATGCAAAGCCTATCGCCCGAAAACTATCAATAATTTGTTTTGTCAGATTTTACTGACATCTCACACCCATTAAAATTTTATTTCAAGCTTGCACCGGATAAACATCATTACATCTACAGGCTGCAGCTTGAAATTTGTTGCCTAAATTAAATATAAAAAATAAAACAAAGTTCATTTATACAGAAATATTTACTAAAGTTACATATTAAGAGTTGAATGATTTTCTATTCAATTTATTCAATAAAATCGCCTCAAACACGACCTCCATGTGGCATCGAAACCAGCTGCAGTCCTTCTTAACAAGTTCCCTGAATAAATGGATGAAAACTGTCCTGAGTCCTGAAGCCTGGGTCTTACATCCACCTTGGTGGTATAGGAGAATCGTTTGTCTCCCTATCTACAACGCAGACACTTGGTTTAGCATTCCGGGAAGATAAAAGTTGGCATATCGTAGCCCTTGCTACTAACCAGCCAAACCTCATGATATGGACCTGCAACTTGGTTTTCATTACTCTCACTACAGCTTTTGGGGACACAACAAGCAAGCACATGTTTTGTAAATTTACTACCTCGTCCTGGCAAAAATTCCTCTGGTCTGAGAAGAATCAAAGCTTGTTAATCTTGAGGTCATGCTTTAGGTTGTTCATAAGCTTCGAAGCACCTTTTTCGATTATCCTTCATTTTCTAGGACAGAAGCTGGCCCTATCTCAAGTTATAATAATATTACCGGATGTATTCATGTAATAACTGCCAGAGGAGACATCCTGGTTCTCTCTTCACCTTAGTATGGACCTTATTCTTATTGACTTGCTGGAACTGTTATTAATGATGGCATGGATCTCCGCGGCAAATTTTTAAGGCTATCTTCGAATCAGAACCCTTAGAGTGAGTTTTTAGAGTTGTCTTACACTCGTTATCACAAGCTCACCTATCGAACACTTTCCTGATCCTCTGCACCGCTTCAGAATGACATTTAAGCACTCGTTGAGCTTCGCTTTGGAGTTCCTAGCCTGAATCCCAGGCAGCACTGCTCGCCTTTTCAAATATTTTCAAGAATTTTATTTACTATGGTAATGCTTCCTTCGCAGATGATGCAAACTGAGTCACATGTGATAAGAATAATAGAGAATCGATGAAAATAACAAACATGCGCGGGATTTAGAGTTGACAATGGCAACATATTACCCAAACGCACCTTGTATGTTACCTTTTTTGTTCATTTGTTGATCCTTACTTCCTACATTCTAGATTTATTTCATATAGCTCCATATCATTAAATTCCATATCAAGGTCATACGTATCGTTGTAATGTGCGTCAGGCAAAGGGAGTTATGAGCTATAAATTATCTAATATATACACATTGTATGGTTCAATGAATGATACCTATACATCGATATAATATCTCTTCATTGATCACGTAGAGCATCATTTTATAAAAAAGACGTGATTAAAGTATGCCGTATCAATATTTGTTCTTATTTATTTACAATTGGTGATAAATTACGTTTTCCTTTGGCCTTTGAATTACTTGCGGAATCATCTCGAATGTCTCTTTGAACCACCTTAAGACTAAGGTTGACAAAAGACTTCGGATTCCTGCCCCGCTCTTATTAGGGGAATTAACCCTCTGCTATCGGTTTCCAAATCGTAAACCAAGGGAAGCATTACACTTTTTCTAACTATGATTATGTAGCTGTAATATATATATATATCCTGTGTAAATTCTCAGGGTCAAGCTTGCTACCTTTGTTTTCCTATTTTATTTGTTCTCAACTGATTCTTTGTCTATTTAATCCTTTATTTATGTCATGAACTTTTCTTATTACCTGATTTTAGAAAGTGTTTGCCAATTCATTTATTAGATGCGTAAAAGTTTAAAAGATGCCACCTTAGCTATACTTTGGCCTTAATAAATGATATTTTAAAGTATCAAAACATTTATTAATACGTACTAAAACCTGTTAAAGTTTATATTTTTGCTAATTTTGATCGAAAAAATGAAGCAAACATTGGAATATCAAGGGCCTCATTGTAGCACACTTACTATCACTAAAATATTAAAAGTTTTACTATTATAAACAATTGATTTGTATATCATTTGAAAACGTATTTGTGCCCATTTTGTTTCGGGTTTAGCTCTCGGTTTGCGATGCGTTTTATTAAGCGGTTTCCATTATTAAGTTAAAGTTTAACTTGGGGTTTAAACCCCGAATAGTTATAACATATGGCAATAGCCCCTAATTCTACACTATCTAGACTTCATTGGTTAAGTATCCCAACCCAATGTTACCTCAACATATTCCCGATTAAGGAAGTGTGTCGTAGAATTGCTCATAGTCTGGTCCAATAATTATTCTAGACCTTGATCTGGACACACCGCCTTTGTTTGTGTCGATGGTATTGTGAGCCTATTACTCAATCTACGATCATATATATATATATATATATATATATATATATATATATATATATTTATATAGGCTTTAATTCCTACTGAGCGTGCGCAAGCTGGTTAGAGGCGGGTTGTGCCGTATCCAGGATTCTCACTATAAAAGTCCCACTTGTTACTGGGGGGAGATTTGTGTTTGTTAAATTCTAAGAGTGCATAATACAGGTTGAATAAATTAGCCGAAGGGATTTTTAATTAAAGTTTTCCCAAAGGTACGTCAAACAGGAGGAGCCACAAATAAACACACATACAAAAATAAACTTTACTTTACACAAAAATAATAATGAGCAATAGTTAAACGGGCATTTAGGTAAATAAGGATTAAATATTAAACACGGATTAGTCCGGGTTGACAGCAATTATAAATAATTATATCAGGGAATGACTCACTTGAATCACTTTAAACAAGGAGGGGAGGATAACACTGACGTTAAGCGTCTAGATTTATAATGACTCAATGAGAGTATCAATCAATGTTAATTAAATAGGTAATTTAAGAATAGAGGGACACTGGGTTTACAGATACCATTAATTGTGATGGATTGAAGAGACGACTACTCAGGTCAAGACGGGGTGGTTTATGTGGCGTTAACACGAGTTCTCGGAGAGGGGGGATAAGACGACGGGTTTGGGGCTGCTGACTGCAGTTTCGGTTAATTCACTCCTAACTGGATGTGACACTAACAAATAGTAACTTAAAATAGCTATTTGGATATTCCTTTTTCTTTCTCAAGTTAAGTTGAGCAACAGAGCGTATTCTTCTAGTCACAGACTCTGCGGTGCGGGATTTGCCTCAGGAACACTTTGAGACAGCGACCAAGTTAACTCAGCGGCGCGTTGGCAGTCGATACGTTACGGCAACGACTCTCGTTCAACGTGAGGGTTACGCGAGTAGGTTTGGGACACTGCTCCAGAGGGATGAACGGCGTTGTCATTTATACCGCGGACTGTGTGAAATCGAGAGAGAGATTCCATTTACGACAATTCGCTTATCGCAGCGCCTTCTGGACAATCTCCATGGTCACATAAAGAAGGCAACGAGAATTTAGGCTTCTCTGTGAGATAGGCCTTCTTTCGTCAGACTTCCTGTCGCCTGTTGGGAAAGTTTGGCATGGATAACGACTTAGGTCAAGGGGAAGGTGGAGGAGGGCGGTAGAATGTCGGGAGAGGGTGGGGGGAGAGAAAGGAGACAAAGGTCAACTCAAACGACAAATTATTTTCATTCCCACGATTGTCTGGTGGCATGCGAGTATGTACGTTCCATACCCTCACAAAGTGATTTTTCTACTTGTCTCTCCCGAAAGCAAGCTTTTTGAGGTGATTAATCGAGTGATAGTATTTGTGATATATTAAGTAGATGTGTCCAATTATAAGACATAAATTCTGATCAAAAGAGTCTTCGCGGAGCGACAACTTACTAGCTGAGCACAAAAAAGAGATGGAATGAGTGAGAGGATAGAATCAAGCTCCCAAGTTAAATGTTAGCTTCCCATTACGACCTCGCTCACAAAACATTGCCGAATGTTGGTAAAATGTGTAATAAAATAATTTTTTCAGTCAATTTTACTTAATATATTTTATCAACTTTATATATGTGATTGATCTAGTTTCTCTACACAAATCCAATCCACTGAGGATAATTTAATGATTTCACATGAGTTTTACCATCCATATAATGGGCCTTTGAGAATATTTCAAAGAGGTAAATCTCCTCATCAATCCCAAACCCAAGTTCTTCTTTGCTACTTTTGCTTTTTTGCTACTTGTTTTGTTGGTTTTTACTTTGTGTTTTTTGGGGGAGAGTGGGGTTATTTTGTTTTTGGTTTTTATTGTGTTTTAATCTAACCTAGAATCAGGCAATAGCATAATAAGACCGATTTTTGACCTTGTAGGCAGTCGAGAAATGGGCGCAAAATTATAAAGTCTCCTACCTTTTCGTTCTTCAAGACACTCCTTCCAAACATTTCCCACACGAAATGCCATCGTTGGTACTACCTTTTTTGAAGAAATATCCTGCAAGTTTCCTTGGTATCGAATAAAAAATAAGGGTGTTATTTAAGAAGAATTAGGCAAACGACAGTTGAGCGAAAGCTAATTTAGCTGAGCATAATTGACTTGATCAACATCTCGAGAAAATTGCTAAAAAAATACATTAGAGTGAAGTACACAAATAGCCTCATGTTGGAGCGGTTGTGGGGTCACCAATAAATTAATTTTTATTGATGGGCTTACAATAAATTACGATTTATTGAGAAGGTATACACATATCATTTTTCTCTGTTGCCTCAATTCAAGGGGCTTGCAGGTCGCATGGATGAGGCGCTTTCTTAGAGGTTGCTCCGAAGGCTGGCACTTAGCGTGGGGCGAGAGAGAGAGAGAGAATGTGTAAGTGACAATTTATGTGCCTTCCCTGTGCTTGCCATTTAAGTATGCCCGAATTGCGTGAGGTTATCAGGCGTCACCATCTGGAATTGCCAGCAATCGCTGGTTGTTCCATTGTGGTGCATATTACCAATATATGAAAGGCGTTCCCCACTGTCCCTTAGGGTTACAAAAGATTTCTACTTTAGACTACAGGGTTTATGAAACTTCTACAAACTTTCACTTCCCTTGCAAACCATCAATAACAAATTTATCTTGGAGAATCCCTCGTTGGTTTTTGTTCTCTTAATTTTAAGAAAATAATAATAATAATCTTGTCTTATCTAATTGAGCCCTCATTTGCCAATAAAATCTAAAATAGAGACAAAATTTAGCTGTTTATTTTTTGTACACTTATTTAATTTAATTCATTAAATAATCCACAAATGTACTGTTTTTTTATGGAATGGAAATAGTTCAGCAGAGTTTCGGTCCATTCTTGCTCCAAGACCACAGTATTTCCTCAGGTAAGTCAATTCTACAAATTAAAGCCAATTGTGGCCTTCCTAATGAAAATGTGCAGTGCCTTGAGTAGCTGGTTATGCATAAAGGTGTTTTGGGGCCTTAATATGTGACAGAACGGTCAAACTAATTTGTTCTCTACATAATTTGATAATAAAATCTGAACGAGTTAACTCTTAGTTTTAATTGCGATAAATACCTAAAATAATGACTTATGATAATCCGGATGGGCTAAATTCCAGTGTAACTTATTTTCAGTCATATATAGTAATTCTTCTAAGAATGAGAACTGCCGATTACTGGTCACATTAAATAATTATATGAACTTTTTGGTGTTGTTTGCACGCTCTTATGTTAGTGGGAGGCGGTCGACCTCCGAAGTAGGAGCCTGCTTCTTTCTTCTCCTTGCTTTTTACATGCAGCGAAGCGACAGGACAAGGCGTCCTTTTTTTGAAAAGGGAGTAAAGTTCAATTCTACCTATTTAGAGCCGTGAGAGGACCCATATGACCATGGGACATAGGGTTATTCACCCTGGAGATTTCAAATCTGCCATCAGATTTGGCGCTGGGTAGCACCATCTTGTGTCAGAAGCCTCATTTAGCCATTCACAGGCACTTGTAAGTGATCTAAACCATGGGAAACAATCAATCCAATAACCATTTATCATCTTATCACAAAAAGCCACAGGTCATTGGAGGAAGTTTCCTTTTTGTTTGTTTATGGTTTAGTTTTTTTGTGTTTTTGCCTTTGGTTTTGTTTGTTTGTTTTTTAAATATCCAAGCATTAAACTATAAGATAATTACGGCAACTTATGCCCTTGCAGGCAGACGCCAGAGAGTGTTAAAAAAATCATTATATGGAGTAAATGGAAGTTTGGTTTATGGGGAATTGAATTGGAATTGGAGTAGGTAATTATGACTCGAAAAGCTCCAAGAACTTGATTTTCTTGGAGCGTAAGTTTGCTCGGGGGCGGTGAAAGCATTTTTTTTGGAAAGAGTCTTTTTGTCTTTCCTAAGTTTTTCCAAAGCCTGATCAGATTAGGCTGGAAATAGTATGCAGTGTTTTGTAAATTTTCGCATGTTCCATCACACCGTTACAGCTAGTTAGACTAGTCTCCCTTAGGTAGTGCTTGATTTTTGGAGTTAGGGCAATCTGTAAGTAGTTATTGTGATCTGTTTGGGCTTTGGGTGCATCTTGTGGATGTTTGTGCCGGAACAAGGTTTATTCGGTGTTGAGTTTAGATAGAATTACTGTGTTTTTTATTGTGATTTCTCTGATTCTTTTATTAAGAGTAGGAGAGCCCGCATATGATGTTTGTCTTAGAATGGCTCTTTTCTGATCACTCCACACCTGATAACACTTTTATGTAGGAGAATTCCCCTTTTTAATCTTTCTACACACAAACCGCTTTTGTCGTGGTATTCTTTGTGGTCGTGATATACTTCTTTGATGAAGTAGGCTATGTTCTAAGAGTGCTAATATATTGTTATTTTAAAGAAGAGCCGTTCGAAACATGTGAAGATATAGAGAAACGCACAATAATTCCCTAAATAAACTTGTATTTTAACTTTAACAATTTAATACACAAAAATTTACCATTGACCACAGAAATACAAAATAATTACTTTAATTAGCTTACCCCTCTAAAATTGGTTCAATTCGCTACGCACTTTAATATACAAAATTAAGGCTTATTGGCTCTCCTGGAGTTTAAATACCTCAGGAATATTATTGTCACCACGCCGCGTGCTGACCTGCCAGATGGAGGTGGTCGAGATCACGAGGTACTTTTGGCGAGGGTAGCAGATGGGGATCCACACGGTATTCAGAGGGGGGTTCTTCAAGGAAGAGAACAATCACGGTGCTTTAGGCGGCACCAATGTAGGCGTGGTCTCTCTGGCGAGAGTAAGTCAAACTTTGTTCTCAAATCAAGTTAACTTGGAGTTCGGTGTGACCACCGAGAAACGAGCTCTAGGGGGAGCTTTTCTCCTTCGTTACTTAATTCCTCATGGGCGAGGACTGTACCCTGTACTCGGGGAGGGTCTTCTTCAAGGGTGAGGATCGAGGAGGGGGGTTTCTCTGGCGAGAATAAGTTGAACTTGAATAAGTTAACTTAAAGGTCGGTTTGGTAACCAGGAACTAGCTCGAGGATGAGCTTCTTCTTAGTTCCAGTCTTCCTCAAGGGCGAGGATAACCAAGGGGGTTTCTCTGACGAGAATAAGTTGAACTAATTTCCTCAAACAAGTTAACTTATGAGATTGGTGTGGCCACCAGGTAATGGGCTCGAGGTGGAGCCTTTTTCCTCTTCTTTTCGTAATTCCTCAAGGGCGAGGAATTTCCCTGGCCTGTACGATGCACCAGGATAGGAGAAGTCTCTTTAAAGAGAGTAAGTTGAACTTGAACAATTTAACTTTACGTTCAGTTTGATAACCAGGGACTAGCTCGAGGATGAGCTGCTACTTAGCCCCTTATGATATCCATGCCTTTCTTGCAGGGGACTTCGTAGTCTGACGACTTAAATATTCTACCTGTCCAGTCTCGGTAGCCCGATCTTAATCCGGGGACTTCGTCACCTGGAGACTGAAGTATTCTACCTATCCAGTCTCGGTAGCCTGGGATCTTAATCCGGGGACTTCGTCACCTCACTGGGGTAGAGATAACTGGGGTGGGGGCTTAGAGACGGGCCAAGGAGGGTTCTTACTACAAATGTTTTTTCTCACCAAGTCTTACATCGGCTCCTCGTTAACCTTTGAACTTGAAAGAAACACGTCTCCAATTTCTTACTTGAGGTGAAATTGAATCTCACTCTCATAGAGGAGATCTTGCATTTTAACCTTTAGGCCTTTCATAGCGACGAGAGGCGAGGCGCGGTGGTTACGCTCTTGACCCCACGGTGCCATGGCTGGATGTCTTTGCGGTAATCGCCTCGTGTCTCCACTGAGAGAGAACGGGGGAGTGACGATTCTCCTACAATGTTGTTTGGGCTAGTGTGTTCAAGTAGTTTAGTATCTATTTTTTTTCGTAATTACGAGTATATTTTAATAGTCCAAAGAGTTGAATTATGAATTTTCCTCTACCGTTACCTAGGGCATCAGCCTACTATTTGATTTAATTTGCCAAATTTCAGCCTTTTGGTATTAAAATTAGATTTATATTATTAATTTACTATATAAGTGGCTCATATTTTATTGGTTACAGAAGGGTATTTATGTGTGATTAACAGGTATGAATTTTATTTATTTATAACCCGTTGAATTATTCGAAAAAGGAATTTTAACTGTTAGGCCAAGGGACACTGCGTCTCTCCTTGGTAGGTCTAGTACGCTTTTTCTGACGGTGAGTCAGTCTTACTAGTCTTATCTGTTAACCAGTCCATTTCTTTCATTATTTTTATCAAGTAATTATTGGGTGCAATAATAAACTTACCCACTTCTATCAGTGTAACTACTCCGAATAGACATAGTCTTTCTTGCCAAAAGGTAACAAGCATATTTCTATTACTAGATTGATTTTTATATATTGTTAATTGACAGGTAAATATTTAGTAATTAGAGTATTATTTTGTGTAGAGTTGATATGCATTGAGCTTATCCTTTCCATGTAAAGATGGCTTAAATTTCCTTGAATTACTCAGGAGGAGCAGGTTTGTGTGCTAAACTTGGCTACTGTGATCGCGGAAATTTGTTTACTAATGATCAGTGTGCCCCTCGTTGATATTTCCATAGGCAGTATTTCTCGACTAACGACAAGCATTGCGTTATTCTGTTTGATACTATATAGTTAGCATTAATTTTATATTTATTTCCCAATCATATTCATTCTCCCATTTGATTAACTCTGTAGTTTGTCTTCACCCCTTACTTACATCGCAATCATTACGCTCGCCTTAATTCAGAAGTTAAATAAAGCCAACATGAGGTTTACCGTTGATTCCATTTGAAAGTACGTCCTTTTACCAGAACATTGCGTTAATCCTACTTTACCAAGTTTAAATTCAGCTCATGAATATAGATTAATTAGTTTCCTTGGATACTGACGGCAAGAGTTACCCCTGCAAATATTATAAGCAAGCCTTGTCACTCCCCAGTAGGTAAGAAAAATTATTTTATGGCTGATATGAGTTTTATAATGTTGTTTCAGGACGAATGTATGATCTTTCTTTCACGACTTCGTTTAACCAAGTTTAGCTACTTGAAATGACCCCTTTGTATCATTAGTTTGATTTAATCCATGAATAAATCTTTGACAATGACGCGGGTTAGTCATTACTTCGGGTAGATTAATCCTTTTTAAAACAAGTCTCCTCTGGATTTTAAGTCCCCATGGGACTTACTTATGCTGTAGCGTGTTCCCCGATATTTACGGACAAGATGAATCAGATGGTATATGAGCTCATGGAGCGTTTTTATTAAATCACGAAGTCTCTGAGCCAGCTGTCAAATTGGGTTTGGTGCTTTAGTCCGTTGATTGATTAGGAGAGAAATTTTAGGACACCTGAGGGATTTTTGTGACATTTTGGTTAAATGTAATGTAGATGTGTTTGATTAGGCTGGGGTTTGGTGGTGAGAAAGAGATGTAATTATAGAGGTTTTGTATGTATTTCAGACAATAAAACACATATGAAAGTTAAAATGTAATGTTTAAATGAAAGAATCTATGGGGGTTAAGGTGGTTGTGGTGTGGAGTCGGCATCTGTGTGAGGCTGTCTGGCGTGGTTGGTATCGAGGACTTGTAGGTAGTAAGCCTACTTTTAGTCTTCCAGTTGATTTTGTTCTGACTCACAAAGTTTCTCACGTGGAATACACTTTTAGGCTGGATTCCAGAAGGATTCTTGGTAATCACGTGTTAAAGGAAAACGAATCGAAAGGAAAGCGGCGATGAGTAGGCTTTATTCTTAGCTTGGGGCTAACTAAAATGTGAGCCAGCGAAGCAGTTAAAGTCTTGCGTGGCTGTGTGTGAGTTTTCCGTTAATGTTAGGTAGCTGAGTCTGAGGAGGCAGCCCTTAAGGACGAAGGACGGATTCATGATGCTAATAATAACAAAATAACAAGTAAGCTATATCGACAAAAGACTTAACTCATTATATCTTTCTATCTATCTCTCTTAGTCTCCTCTCCTCTCTATGTGCGTGTTTAATATATAGGCCCTCATTTCCATAGGGCGTGACATCTTTTCATTGACCTGGGCGTGGGCGGGAGCTAAGGATCATAAATATGTTCATTAGTTCTTTTATTGACCGTTGGGTGGAGTTACAAGAGGTATGTGCGTTTACTGAAACTACATATTTTTTCAGAGTTGAGCCTACATTCAATATGAGAAAGACAGTTTTGCATTTCACAGGTCCTCGAAAATTTTAACCCGTCAAAGCTCATACTACCCCATATTTGTTCGGCTTGCCCCTGTTATATATTTTTGTAGATCGTTTCGTCTGGCAACTGTTTCCTAGCGTGCGTATCTTTGTGTGACCGCGTGGGAACTTTGGCTGTCCGCTTGCTTGAATAATACTTCTCTTAAAAAATATACAAAAATGATATAAGTATTTCTCTCTATATTTAACATATGTTCACTACTTATTACATGGCAGATTATCTCATTAATATGTGTGCTCAATTTCAGGATTTCATAGATCCACCGGGTGCCCATTTTTGGTGTTCCTGGCTGAGCCTACCTCTCCTCCAACTTGGGTCCACAGGCCTACTTTCCCATGTAAATTTGAGTGCAACAAATCACTTAATCATTTCAGTTTTAAAAGAATGGCCTAGAATTTCACAGGATGAAATAAATCTCCAATACATTTCCAGGAAATCCTAAATAAATATAGTAAATGAATATATCCCATAAGTGTATGTCTATAATTAAATCCAATATTTCTCATCAAAGGATTCAGAATTTGTGGGAACAAGCGATGTTCAATATTTGAGTTTTACAGTATTCACGCATGGAAATATTCAACTTTCGTAATTGTGAATGCCATTTTTTTGGGGGGTGGATGAGAAGAACCAAGAGGAATACCAACTGGACCTTGTTAAAAATAAATAATATACGGTTGGCCAGAAAGTCCTGACTCACTTAGTAAGAGGAAAGAAAACAACAAAATTTTATTAGTCTACACGTTAGCCTTACTCATTTGAATGCATTAGGTTGGGTTAGCCTTACTCATTTGACTACATTAGGGTTAAGCTGACCCTACCCATTCGACAAGGAGGTCATGATCTCCGTCTAGTGGAATTTATAGGGAGTACTGCATTTCGAGCTTGTTCCACATGGTTACGCCATCAACGCTAAACTGTATTGCCAGCAGCTCGACCACGTGTACGACAAATTAACGAAGAAGTATCCTGCTTTGACCATTAAAGGTCATGCTTTGTTTCTTCAAGACAATGAAAGGGCACACACTGCTTGGTTGACTATGTAGAAGTTCAAACAGATGGACTGAGTTGAGTTTCTTCTCGATCCACCATTCAGTCCCGGTGCTGCTCCGAGTGACTATGGATTATTCCGCTCAATGGCACACTTCTTCCGCGACCAGTGATTCAACACTTTTGATGGAGTGAATGAAACTTGTTCACAGTTTTTGATTCGAAGCCAGCTGACTTCTATCTGAGATAGGTTTGGATGCTGGCTTATCGCTGGAAGATGATCGTAAAGAAAGATGGACTTTATTTTGAAGAATAAAGTTTGGTGTTGCTCCATAAAATTTTGTTCTTTTATTTCCGCTTATTAAGTGAATAAAGACTTTCTGGGCAACCATATATATTAATCATAAGTGTATTTGTATAACCAATTGCTCGCCACCTAAGAGAATCATTCGAATACGAATAATCGGACCATCAAGGGAGAAGAGAATAAAAATTACTTCTTGAACTTTAGGCTAATTTTTTTCAAATAGCTACTAATTACAACTTATATATATGGCTGACGGAATCTTGGATTAAGATAAATGGCTTGCGGGAAACCTTTACAGGTTTTTAAGACTTTTTTAGGTCAATAGAAATAAACATGAACCAAACTCTCTCGTAACGTTGATCGATGAGTTTCAGCAATTTGAAAAAATGCCGCTCTCCTTATTATTTCGTTTCCCTCGCAGCTATTTTTTCTCTTTCAATCGTAAACAATGGTTACTACTCCCTTATCTTTCAAGGTATGATCATGCAAAGTGGTTACGCGAGTCAAAGTCGACAACAGAAATATACAAGATATAAATGGACTCAATTTATCATAACGTGATTTTTTCTTATTTGGGGGAATTATTACGTCTAGTTGATTCATTAATTTAAGAATTTAATTTTGTAATTAATATATATATCTAGAATGCAAAATTCATGAATATTTCTGAATTTAAAAGAAGGTGGATTGTTAGTCAAACTGATAGTGAACTAACTCAAAGACAAATTGCTAAAAAATTGAGAATATCTCTTTCTTTAGGTAACAAAATTATAGTTAAAATTTAAAAAAATAGGGTAAAGCTTCACCGGAGTCATTAGGTGGTCATCCTGTGCCTTCTCAAATATGTCTTCGTGCTGGTCGAAATTCCAAGGAAATCAGCGCTCACTTAAAAGCTTCTGAAGTTGCTGTATAATTACAAACCAAACCAAAAAGGGCAATAAAATAGTCACCTGCACTTTATTGGCTGTTTGTTATAGCAGTGCAACCTAGAAGGAAACCTCTTTAAAACTATGAGGAATATTAAGAAGAGGAATAATGGGGTTGAAAATCTTAGTCACTAGTCATCGGAGTTTCGCACAGCATAATTTAGTCTTATTAATTAACCTTTGTTCAATATTCAGATATTGAACGGCTATTGCTTTGAGAGTTACCACCTTAAGAGTTTGACATAAACTGATTACAAGCAAATGTGAATTATGGTTGCTTTTTGTTCCTGGGTGGGTAGCAATTTAGAATGATAGAGGGTCAAAGTTAGTTGTGCCTTGGCAACATTAACTTCGAAACACAATTTTCTCTTCTTAAAGAGGAGTTTCTACCAGTGTTTTAAATGCTCAGTTAAAAAAGAAAGTATTTATTCATGGCAGATGGGGCTCTGTGTCATACTACAAAAAGGACAAAAAATGGGAGGACCAAAGAAGCGTCACAAGACTTTCGTATCAGATTCAGCCTTCTGATAGCAACCCAAAAGAACATGGATAGGAAATAAGAGTAGCAGGCAATATATTAAGGAAGAAGTTCAAATGAACGAGAACACGTTCAGAAATAGTTTGCCATGCGCCAAACATAGTAGGAAAGACCACAGGCTATTATCTCAGAACTTATTAAATCTATGCCTAGGCAAGTTACAGCTTTAAGAGCCACTAAAAGGAAACCAGAAATTATAAATAATATAATTGCATTGGTCAAGTTATATTTTTATTTAAATTTAAAGCTAAAGGTATTTCGTTAATTAATTGGGTATCTATTTACTTCCTGTAAGTCAGTATATTAAAATTGTTAAACTTTATTTCTCCACCTTTTTTCATTTTGCCTGCTGAGCTCTACATTTAGGCCTACAATATTTTTAAGGTCGTTATTTTGACAATTTTTTAACGATTAAATTATATTAAAAAAAATTGCTCTCTATTCAAGTTGTATTTGAAACTGTTTAATTTAGTCAATAAAAATGGGGTTCTAACTATAGTAGTCGTGAGAACACGAATTTTATAGATTATCATCCTCTTGAGCAGCAAAATTTTAATATCAGTCGTCAAAAATATTTCCTTCGTTTCTCTAAGCAATGTAGATAAAACTGGTTCAAACTATAGAATTCATTCCCCCCTCCTAAAATATTTCAATCCGTTTCAAAGATTTTATCGCAATAAAAGTTTATCTAGTTATATCAATAGAATAAATATCCTTATTATATGAAGGCTAGAACTCTTTAAGCCTCATTAAAGGGCTACCTTATCAAAAGATCTTTCATTTCGAATCTGAATGTCTAAAGGCAAATTTTGGTGAAGTATACGCTGTATAACAACAATAAATTCAAGTGGAACTTATTTGAAAAGGAATTTATGCATCTACAAGCAATCCACAATCACACATCGCACGTGAATATCTAGGTTTAAAGCTACTGTCTCATCCGTCGTAATCGCCATACATGTGTACTTCGAAAAACTACATTTATCTTCTTGAGACAATCAGATACAGACACTACCGAAGAGAGGCTTTAACAGTTTTACGCTGCTGAGTACGAGTTTTATTCAACTGGTCGATTGTAGATAAACGTTGATTTTATGCTGGAAATATCTTCCAAGTGGATGGAAAATATATTTTAGAATAAATTCTCTTGTTTGAACCTTGTTTCCATTCATCTGCATAAAAAAAACAATCAACTCTCTTAGACGATTGCTAAATATAATAATTAGAGATAATTTTTAATAACAAAATAAGGAGACGTATACGCTGCCCAACAGCGAAAAGCTCAAGATGAAAGTATTTGGAAAGGAATTCATGTAACAGGAGGGGGTAATAAATGCCCTTACTACAACTGGAGCCTGGAGGAGCCACACGCCTTTTCGACGCGTGTGGCCCTGGAAAAACTGATGGTCTCTATTGGGTTGTTTTTGCCCATCTTTTAATCGCCCACTATCATTTTAATGCCTAGATAGACCCAACAAGGGTTAAACAGGGCGTTAAACATTGTTACTAAAATTCTACTTTTGATCTCTTATATCCATCTACAACCCAATTGCACTTCTTTGTTTACCTGATATTTAATCAATCGTACTGATTACTTAAATGTTTTTTAGTTTTCCAGAAGAGCGATTTGGAAAATCCCAAAGGAGTAATTCAAAATTGTTTACACAACTATTGGATACTTTTTTCAGAATTGTCAATTTACGTGTTTATTTACATCTGTTTTATAAATCTGTGTTCTTCTCGTCACTTTGTTTAACTCCCAGCGTAGAGTAGTACTTTCAAATAAAAGCCGAATCCACATACAAATAATTGATTTAGTTAAATAATAATATAAATTACTTATTAACAATTATTTATGTGAAGACCGAGTTTTATTAAAACCATAAATTAAAAAAATATAGGTTGTAGACGGTTAATATTCTCGTTACGTTCTACAAACTGCTGCTCATTAAAATATTCAATTTCTCAAATGGGATTAGGCACAAAACAAAATTAAATTTATGATAAAATATGTTCCATCCACATAATGGTCTCCTTGAAATGTTTTTTCATTAGCATAAAAGCAAAGTCTATACAGGGTAATTCTAAACTGTTTACACAACTTTTGAACACTTATTTTCAGAATTGTCAATTTACATGTTTAATTACATCTGTTATATATATCTGTGTTCTTCTCATCAGTTCGTTTAACTGCCAGCGTAAAGTAGTATTTTCATATAAAAGCCAAATCCACTTACAAATAATTTGATTTAGTTAAATAATAATATAAATTACTTATGAACAATTACTAGTAATATTGATTGAAGATTTAGAAATTTGAAATGAAAATCAAATTATAATTTTAGATTAAACAATCATGATCAGAGTTTGTATGAATGAAGTAGAAGTAAAAAAAAATAATTTGGGAGTGTAAGATTTGCAGTCTTAAAAGTGAATTGGGTAGAAAATTATGAAATATTCTTTTAATTTGGACCAAATTAATAGCAAAATAATCCTACAATTTCAATTTTTAGGTAAACACACTAGAAGGCTGTGAGCCTTTTATAATATGGGAGAAAATATAGTGATTTGATCAATTAACAAGAATGATAAATTTATTTAGACAAAGTCCCACACTGTCTATGGAGACAAGGCACAAAAGGACGATTGATTCCTCTCTTCTTCCATACAAATCCGCCAGTAATTGGAGGTTTGTTTTTGCTTCGATTTTAACAATAGTAATGGTCAAATGGGCCTAATTTAAAACTAGTTCCTCATTTGTTAATTTGGGGAGATTTGATAGGAGAAGTCATAACACCACCGTCCCATCTTTATTAGATACGCAGAAAGGGGCCATTCTACGCTGATGTGTTCGTAAGTTCATTCCTCTCCAGATCTCATCGGCGCTATTTTGGCCGATAAACAGCAATGTACATCATCAAATCTTTCCTTTTTATAAAAATCAAAATCTTGTCACATCAATTTATTCTTCCACCTTAAAAATTGAAATTCGCTTTATAGCTTTACGTTAATAGACATTTTCCAGAAAATTTACGGCCTCTTTTTGTGAAATCCCTTCTAAAGAAATCACTATTAAGAGAAAAGAAAAGTTAAAATTCACTTCTTTCGCTACGCATGCATTGCACACAAGAGTCTAATAACCATTTGAACGAGGTTTACTCCACCCTGAAAAAAATTGTTTTTAAAGAAAAGTTAATTTTCATGTTCATTTTTTGCACCCCTGTTGTGCCTAGTTTATAAAACAAGAAAATAAAAAAACCCATGTATGTAAAGTTAAATTTAAGACAGATTGAAGCCAAAATCTGGCCAGTTCATATAATTAGATTTTCTACCGAAAATAATGAAAGGTTTTTTTCTCTGCTTCATTCCTGACTTCGTTTATTGTTTGTGTTAAGAATAACATAGATTATTAAGTTTTATTTTTTAAAATTCTTTGAGTTATTATTTGTAAATAAATAAAATCATTCGAATGACAACAATAAAAATGATTTGTGTGTAACATTAAATATTCGCGGATCATTCTCTACTAGACAGAGGCCACAAGATGGTGCTCAAACTTTGATTATATTCTGTTGGTTGTGAGATAGTTCCCTCTACATGTCTAAACTCGCCAGCAAAACAGGAGAAATTGTCGAGAGGAACCACGGATATGGGTGGGTCATGTTACTAAACATGCTTAAATATCCATCTATCCCTCTCCATATATATATATATATATATATATATATATATAAATATATATATAAATTTACTATTTTTCACCATTTGTTCTTAATTTTAGATTTTCCTGTGCCGTTTCCCACGCACAATATCTGGTTTAATGGGATGGAATTGACCGGGTATTGTAAAAGTCATGTTGCAATCGCACCAAAGGACCGAATGCTAGTTTTTATGCAGATATACACGTTTTTATTCTTTGAACTCATAAATATATGTTTACATTGTAATCATAATCAATGCAAGCACGCTCTCCTCCAGGCTAGACTTGAAGGCCGCGCACACGAGGTAGACAAAGTCCTTTCTCATGCTAGCCCACGCGCGGTTGATGTAGGACTTCTACTTCTTGATGTTGCTGTGACAGAACTTGCCAGCCTTGCCATCGACATACACTTACAACCTCTAGTCGATGAATAGATTTTGGGCGACTGCAGGGACCAAAAGTCTTTCGACCACAAGTTTATGTTCGCCCTTACCTACTATTACACGGTCTTGGCCGTGTGGGACGGGGCACCTTCCTGCTTAAAGACTTACTCTGCCTTCCTCCTTATCTTTCTAGGTAACATCGGAATTTTGTGGCCAAGATAACCCCGTAATCGCCGCCGCAGTGAGCCTACAACTGGCCGCTAAACAAACCGGCGTCGAAGGCTCGTCGCCAATCATCATCACAAAAGATGTGTGTTTTATCATGAATATGTAGTGGAGGTCGTTGACGTCCTGGCCAAAGCTTAACCCGCTGTCCTTCTTCCTGAACATTTTTATCATAAAAACCTGAATTCGTTTGCCATGACACTTCAAGGAGTTGGGAAGGTGCAAAAAATGCGACAGACGCTGACCGTGCATATAATTGGTGAGCAGAGGCCTTTCCACGCACCTCAAGCACTTGCTTCTATCCTCATTGACACCCCAGGACACCGTGGCCACATATATGTTCGGAGCACTTTCTAAGGCCTTCTTTACAGATAAACGGTTAAAAACCGGACTTCTGCCTGAACCAGGTCAATCTTTGAGCACGTCCCCGTTCATGAACCTCTCCGCAACTCAGATGAGTATCATCCAGCTGACGCTGAGACGCTTGGCAATGTCGGACTTGTTGTGGCCTGCGAGCAAAAAAACGGCTCTTTCGATTATTTTCAATTCCATCTAAACACACTTGCACACAATGGAAAAGACGCTTTAATGACACATACTTGAAAATTAGAATTTAAGTTTGACAGATTTTTTCGAGGTGAACTTTTTCATTTATGTCCGTTGGATTCTGTGCTTGATTTTCAACCAAATGAAAACTGGAGATATAAATAGAATATGTTTTACTAAATATAATGAAATATAAGTCTCCAAATCATTCATGTTTCCTATACTAACTAAGACACATATTTTTCTAACTAGTTAACATGTATTTTCCATATTTATAAAAAAACATGCAATTTTTAACACTATCGAAAGAAAAATCAAAGTAGCTGAAAGTTATAACAAAGAAATAACTTGAATTGTCACATTTAGACACTTTATCAGTATATTTTCGTAACGGGAATATAATTATCAAAAGAATGATAAAATTTAAATGATATGCAACAAAACAAAATTGCGAAAACTATACGACTATATTTGCTTCTATACTGTCTCTGCAAATTTTGCATAAGAGTTTGGCTTTGCTTCATGTATTTATCTTAAATTGGCCACAAAAGCAAAGTAACTGATTCGTATCCCGTTCTGACAAAAGATGCTCTACTGAATTTTCCACTTGGATGCAACGAATAGTTTTTTTATCATGACAAGAGGTATTTCATATATCTATGTACAATTTATGGATAATCAAGACAGCATTGAACTCATAATCCAACTCAAACAGTGGGAATATTTGTAAGCCATGTCAGTGGCAATAAAAGATACACTACGTGATAAAATCATTTCTACATCCACCTATAAACCAAAACCTCCCACTAAAACATGTGTAGTGCAATGGGACAAGTGCAACAAAACAACAGTGATTATAATCAGTGAGTTCTTTGACTAGTGTTATCAAACTATGTCCAAAATAACTATGGGTTTAAAAGAACAAATGAAATAAAATATACAAGTACACTTCTCCGCTTCACAACAGAACGCTGAATTGTAGGCTGAAAGATTCATCTATCCCAATTCTCACCATAGAAATTGTAACAAATAATATCACTGTCTAGGTACTTCGGTTTCTTAGAATTTCAAGGTCTCATAATTAACTCTTAACCAATAAAAGCAATAACTTCTGTCCTAAAGAGGACATTAGGCCAAACGCATCACTAAAGAGAATTTAATACTGGAACGAGTGAAACCCTCTCGTAAAGAGGTACTTATAGTTCAAACTAACCGAAGCCATTCACAGCCAAGATTGGACTAAATTAGCAAAACGAGAGATAATAAACAGCCTAAAGCTTAGAGATAATCAGATTCAGGAATGGCTTAATCGGTCACCTGTGTGTCCATAAACAGACCTCAAGATCCAAGATAATAAAGGGTAGTAATGAACTCATAAATCACAAAAGATTCCATAAATAGACTTGTCGTTCTCCAAATATTAATTACCAGAATTGTACTGAAAATATAACTCGAGATTCATAAATGGATCTACAATTAAAATACCATTAGAGCGATCATTGACTAATTGAATCTATTTGCCACTGAGACCTTATAACTAAACTTAAATTTGGAAGATCGTAATTCTTCATGACTTTTGGAAATCAAATAGGAATTAGAAGGTTAATGCTGCCGACAAAAAGAAAAAATAGGAAGAAAATTTAAAATAGGCCTGCAGACGCCTTTTGTGATATATCCTTCATTCATTCACTATTTACTCTTACTTTGCAGGATATGACAAAAACAACGTCTGTGAACACTACTAGACTTCAATGGGAGCTCCAGCAAAGAATATACTGCGTCAGACATTACTACAAGACAGGCTCGTTCAAGAAAGTGCAGGACACTTTCGTGTATCAGTTCGAATTTGAAAAGCCCCCTCGAAGAAAAGAATTCACAACTAGCTGGACCACTTTGAGAACTATGAGACAGTTGAAAACCTCAATGCAGCTAGTGATTACCGTCCAAGCAATGCAGGACGCCCCAGGAAGCGTACAGCTGAGCTGGTCGAGAGCGTTAGAAAGTCAGTTCAGCAGAGTCCAAAACGCTCTGTGCATAAGAGAAAAGTCAGTCCTTCGGTATATCCTGTGAAACTTGCAGGAAAGTGCTTATAATGGTTGAAAGGCCTACCCATACAAAATACAGACAAAGCATAGCCTTACAGCTTCAGACAAGGAGCAGAGAAAGGCTATGGCAGTCAAGATACTGGAAGATTCAGGAGACTCCAACTTTCCTTAACCTCCTTTGGACCTCAGATGAAGCTCACTTATATCTTGAAGGAAAAGTAAACTCAAAGACAAATGTGTTCTAAGGTACCTCCAGACCAAATGAGGTAGCCACCAAACTCCTACACTCCCCTAAGTGCACGGTATGGACTGCAATCTCAGCCAGAGGCATCATCGGCCCATTCTTCTTCGAGGAATCTGGCGCGACAGTGACAGTCACCAAGAAGCGGGATCTTGAGGTCCTCAAAACCTCCAAGAGGTAGCTACAGAGCCTGTACCCGCCAGTAATATGAAATTTCTTGTTCCAGAAAGATGAAACAGGCTCTCACACCTCAAACCTGTCCTGATATTGGCTGAAAGAGAACTTTGGTGGCCATGTGATCAGTCTCAAAACTAATTTTGATTGGGCATCTCACGGCCCAGAAGGAGCCAAAGCTCCTTTACTGCTGTCCTAATTTCGGGCAGGTGGGGGGGAGGACCTTTAGGAACCCAGGAAGATGGCCTTACCCTCATCTTTAGGGCTGGTGTATCTTGTGAGTTGAACATCTCTGCGAATGCGCGCGGCCGTTTTGCCTGAAGGGAAACGTTCACGCTTCTCGAAGGTAGGGGAACCTTGTTTTAAGGCCGGGTTGGTTGTGAACCTATTCTGCTGCCAGCTCTACCAGGGAGGCGCCCGGGGCTGGTAGAATCCGCAGACTTGTTCCGAATGCGCTCATAAACGACTGTGCTTTTAGGCCTGGAGGGGCCAGGAGCAGAGGGTGTCTTTCTTAACAGTGATGCATAGGAAGTTCTAGGCAGCGCCGGGCGCGCCATGACCAAGTCATTTATCTCTCGAAATGAGAGATGATGCTGGGCATGAACAGCCAGAATTTCTTTTCAAAGAGATACACCCCACATCGCTTTGAAGAAGCTTAGTGTGGCTCTCCGCAATTGAAACACTTGTCCACACACGATTTAGACAAATCGTGTGCGGCCTTAGAGCAACCTACACAGACTTTGGATCCTCACCCCAATTTGCGCGTCTACAGAGCGATTAGTATGGTCAAAGCGGTGACATTAGTAGCACCTCTGCGGCAGGGGCACGAATGCCTTGACGCGGTGGCGATACCAACTGGCACGCACCGACACAAGGAGCTTGTCACAGTCGAACATGACGAAGAATGTAGGTGTGGGTCTCGAGGCTCCTCCCTGTTATCTGATCACACTTTCGATCTTAACCGCCCAATGGTCGGCCAGCTCTAAGCTGATACTATCTTTGGAATAGTCCATAAGTTCTCTCGCATAAACTACTTCTTTCAGGAGGTTCAGCGTAGAGTGCAGCTGCACTAATCATGGACGCCTCGGAGTGATTCGACGCATTCGCCAAAAGGCTCCTGTCCGAGAAACGAGTCACCTTCGGCTCTCTACCAATCACACTAGCTAGAGCTCTTCTCTGATGGGTCATGTTGCCCTTTGCCAACATGCTGCCATCAGTGGAGCGAATAACATGCAAGCGTTTGAAGCCAGTGGGCTTGAAAACTGTGCAAGCTCCGCTCTGCGCGGTTCTGATCGTTAACTGGGACTTCCCACCTGGGAGAGCAACGGAGCCGGACGTGCTGATCTTGGCTTGGTTGCTTTCCGAAACTGCAGGAGTACCTGTCCTTCTCCGCAGCTCCCGCATAGGGATACGAGCCTCAAGTCTTCTTCGTATTTTTCTTGTTCCTTTTCTTTTTAGGAAACAAGGGCGTGGATTGCACCCGGTTTTCCCCTTTGCCGGTAGTATCCCCTAGGCCAGCTCGGCCGGCCTCGGCAAGATCCTTCTCTGAAATGGAGAAAGTCCCGCCTATTAGAGTAGCACCAGCCGGGTAAGGAGATCCCTCCTCTCCTTGTGAAGCCTCGGGGACACGAGTTGTCTGAGAAGGAGCTTGGATAGGGGCGGACACGGGTTCTGCGATTGGCACCGAACACGGGTTTGACTCCATGGAAGATCCTACCGTCTGTGGCTGGATCACCTGACAGACCATGTCCATCATAGGAGAGGGGGCTCCATGTGGGCTTTCCCCCCGAAGACATCACCGGCCTCCTTCGAGGTACCTTTCGTTTTGTGCTAGGCCACCAAACTAGTATCTGTTGGGGAAAGAGAAGGTCCCGCATAGGTACCCCTGTAAACCTAATTTTCGTGCGCGCAAGACTTTGGAGGGCACGGGCTGACGGGCCCTGTCGTGACTTCAGCCCTTACGGTGGTTGGCCTTATCGATACACACACACCAGTAGCGGTAAATTATTGATCGCATGCCAACATTCTTGGAAGGCCTCCTGGAAAGCAGTGAAGTGAATGACCCAAGGGCGAGTCTAGAGAAGGGGTTGATGGGGACTCCCCTTCACTTGTATGCATGAGAGAGGAGTAAATCTCCTCTCTGGTCGGAGATGTTTGGAGGGTCTCCTCTGAGAGGATATGGGGTGAGGGGCTCCATGTGACCCTATAGTTTACACGAGATGCAAACGCTAATCCCCCTACACAGTAGCCCCTCCTGCGAGGGGTGAATACTGCGCCGAAAAAAAACAGCTGCTGCCATTTAGGACTACACCTTTTCGCTCAGTGGCCCGCCAGCCCTTCGGCATGTCGGTTCGACCTTGGCCTGGGCGTGAAATCAATAAATATTGAAAGAAGTGAAAAAGGGGTATGTGATAAAGGTGTGGGTGAGGATGAAGCAGGTTTTTAAAAGCCCACCATCCCTGACCGAAGCTCAGGGGTGAAGGAACGTTGCTTCCCCTCCTCAGCCTCGATCTGGGATAGTTATGTGAGAGGAAGCTGGTAAACGTCTGCCCTGTGATGTTAGAGGCGACCAGAGAAAGATGTGACAGAGGTTGTAGGGAGATTGGGGAGGTAGGGTGAAAACGCTGGTTGTCAGGGAGAAGAAAAAGAGGCTAAGCTCGGGCCGGATGGGGCGCTGAGTCCCGTTAGCACTGTGGCCAAGAAGGCAAATCGCTGCGCCCCATACAGGGGGCGGATTCATAAGAGTTGTGCACTCTTCCTATCATATAATATCACATAATACATTTAGAATGATTATACGTTTCACAGCGCACGCCAGGCACTTTAAGCGCACGCGTAAATGACCGTAAGTTATATAAAAAACACCTTTCTGGCCGCAGATAAAGAGCAAGTGTTTTGTAGATACAGATTACATTATGTGTCTGATAGTAATCATTTAAAATTGATTCAAAGCTATTGGAAAGTTTTGAGTGGGATACTTGAGTTATTCGAACTGGTACAGAAATATTTTGGAAAAACAATAATTTACAAACGTATTATCAATTAACAAAACCATTATCTGACCTTGTGACCTTCAAAATTTTAAAAAATCATTGCGATTTGAAATGTTTACCATCCGACCGGTGATCGACGGACTGACACAGTAACTTTAGTTGCGTGCACGCGACTAAAAATGGATTATAATCCACTTTTTATCATTGGCAGCAAAAGAATTCTAAAGAGTTAAATTATTCAAGTTTGGGTGGTATTGATTGTAAAATCGATTAAAAGTAAATAATATATTTTATGAAAACAGTGATTTATAATTAGTTTAATTTAATTACAATATATAGTTAGTAAATAAAATTATTTAAACTTTATTGAAATATGCTTTCGGTGGTAGTGATCATAAATAAATTGCATTTATTAAAATATATTTAACCCGTCACTCAGTAAATATTGATTAAAATTGGTTAAAATATGTTGGGCTCACATTGATTAATAAGAATTGACTAAAATATGTGTAGGCCAATGAATAAAATATAGATTAAAAGTGATTAACATATCCCTCGAATATCATCAGTTCACTAAAAGATATTAAAATTGGCAGTGATTAAAAACTGGAGCAAAGGTTATGGAAATAGTCTCCCTCGAAAATTGGGTGAAAGCAGATTAAACTTAATTTCATTAAAAATTACTTTATTGTGTTAAAAATATGTGGTTTAGCCAGCACAGATTAAAAATTGATGAAAAGTAATAAAAAATGTTATGGGTGGCATTGACTAAAAATAGCTTAAAATTAATTTGAATAAGTTTCGGGTGTCAGTGATTAAAATGTATTTAAGGGCGATTAAATATTAACATGTTTTCAACCAGCAGTCATTAAAAAGTAGACTGAAAGTGATTAAAATATCTTGAAAATTTTCGTGATTAAAAATGGTTTAATAGTTACTAAAATATTTTTTGATATTCAGTGATAATAGAAGTGATTTAAATATGTTTTTACTAGTAGTAATAAAAGTATGGAGTAAAAGTGAATAAAAAATGTTTCGTCTCACAGAGTTTAACAAATGTATTAACCTAATTTAAACATATTTACATTGTTATTCAATGAAAATGTATTAAAAGAAATATAGTTTGGCTCAGTATTTAAAAATAAAAAATAGAGATTTATATAAATTTATATTCATTGGCCAAAGTTTTAAGACCACTATATATTCTCATATAAAAAGTAATATAACTAATCAAACGTTGTAATTTGTTTTAGTATTTTAATGTATGAAAGTGAAATATAAAAAAAATTAGTAATTAAACACTTGATGTGTTAAGTCAAATTTATGATGATATTTTGACTGATATCAATTCAGTTTTGCTCAATAAGAACCCACAACCGCTCACAATTGGATTGCTTCTGTTTATCACCCGCCAATTTGATTGTCATCCCACAAATTCTCTATTCAGTTTAAATTTGGAAAATTATCGGGCTGAGCTCCCAAGGGTTCATGTTAAAAATTAAATATATAATTCTTAAATTGTTCTAAACTGTTGGGAAAAGTCTATAAGATCCACGTTTTGGTACCATTTTCTGTTCAAGGAAGTGATCTTGGGCAAAATTGTTACTGGTCCAGTTTCCTTAGATGTTAACAGCACCAGACATAAAGAGTGTCTGGATGCTTTACCGTGGCACGACACAGGATTCAGGGACGTGCGTCCCTTTTTTTTAAACCAGGCATCGTTCAAAAGCCCCTAAGGACCTCTCTATCCAGCAAGTTGCAAGTACCTTAACATGAGGCAACCACGAAGAATTCTAGCTGTAGAACCTTTTAATAAATATATTTTTTTTTACACAAACTAAGATAGTAGGTTAGCCAGAAAGTCCTGACCCTCTTAAGGAAGCGGAAATAAAAACAAAATGTTATGGAGCATCACCAACATTTATTCTTCAAAATAAAGTCCATCCTTCCCTATGATCATCTTCCAGCGATCAGCCAGCATTTGACTCTGTCCCAGATACTTGGTTGGTGGTCGATTAGAACGTGATTGATCGTCATAGATAAGATCTCCGGAGTTGAAAAGACTGTACCACATTGAGATCTTGGCCTAAATGACTTTGCCTTCTCCTACACTATCATAAATTTGAACAAAACCAAATACGAAGTTGAGAAAACCCTTGGACTTTATTTACTTCTATAATATAATTTGCAAATTATGCATAAACTTTGCTTTAAATTATATATATTATCTGAAATCGACAACGGAAAAAAATAACTGATTCAGTTCCCATTTTAGCAAAACCCGCACTATACAGAATTTTCAACCTAGATGCCACCAGTTGTCACCCACGTTGCGATAATCAAACCAAACTTAATATTGAAGAGTTTCTTGAGGAAGTTCATTTTGAATGAGATAAGATAGCTACCAGTCTTTTTTGTTTAAAAGTTTTTTCCTTTGATAGATCGGCTCTTAATTCTAAATCAGACAATAACTATATTATGTTTTGTGATACCTCTCATGAGGCTTATTGTTGTTTGGTCTTATTAGTAACTCAAGAAAAGTCTCAGTTATTGCACCTATGAACGGCAAGGTCTTTTCCAACTCTGGCGCTTATGTCTGTTTTGCTTGGGTTGAAATTTACGAAGTCTTTTCTTTCTTCATTACTATTTAGATATCCTGGTAGAGGTCCAGGTGGTGTTAAGCTGGTTGGTGCCTCAAAATGTTAAAGTGACCATGTTTGTGCGCATTAGATTTGGAGATATTGATAAAATCAAGCAACTTGTGAGTTTTTAGATAAGTAAATATTTGAAATTTGTGCATATTCCTTCTAATCTTAATGTTTCTGACATGGTAATAGGAGGGGTATCTGTAGAAGATTTTTTGGAGAATGTATGACACTTATTTGAGCGGTCTTTCATGGCTTTTAGATGTAATTAAATGTCCTGAAGGAAATTTAGGTTGTCTCTTTTCTGAAAAATAATTTAAGTTAAATATCTTGCTGTCTTAATTAATATAATTACTGTAAATTCTTATGAAGCCTTGAATGACAGTGATGGATTTTCTTCTTAGACTCAGCTTCTCGATGTTGTCATCAAAGTAATTTAAAGCTGACTTCTTAAGATTAGTGGTATTGGTTTGTTGAAATTTGAAGTGGCTATTTGGACCTTTCGAAAGAATAGTCCGTTTACATGATTCCTGTGAAAGAAGGAAGTTTCTAAATTCTTCGAAGACACTTTATAGGGCTGTTTTACGGCATAAAGTAAAGGTTTTCATCAATGATGTTTTCATTAGAAGGGAACTTATGGCAAAATCAAACAGAATTTTAGGCGCATAAGCTATGAAAATTATTAGTGGCAGTGTAGGTAATATATAAGTAATGTTGGTCTCGTGATGGCTTGGCATATTGTATAAACTTAAGAACCTCTGGTTCCTCTGTAAAAGAGGGCAGTCTTGCAAGAGATTCACAATGACTAGCTACTCCAACCGACATTGTAGCATGAGAAGAAAAAGAACCATCATTCAGGAAGTGTAATTCAAGAACAGTCCTGATACTAATTTTTCACATGTAATTGGGACTGATTATGAATTTGTGAAGACGTGGACAAAAGAGAAAATTAACCACCTAAAGAACCTCAGGATGGTTTCTAGAATTGGTTTAACTTTTAAGTCCCTGCCTCACGCTGTAGAAATACATAATTTGGATCATTGTTTAAACTGTTATCCCAGAATAAAAATAAAAAATATTCCTAATGGGTGTAGATCAGTTATAAAACTCCTACAAAAATATTTATTCAAATAAAATTGGCATTTTAGGTGCATATTGACTGGATACACACACTGTGAATATTTCTGTCCAAGCATTCAATATGATACAAATTCTGAAACATCGTTCATTTTAAAAGGAAGTCAAAATGGATAGACATAAGGAGAAGAGTGAGGCAGGGGAGTGTACTTTTCCCAGACCTCTTCTCGTTGTACGGACAAAAATGCATGCATAATCTGAAAGACCTGGAAGAAAGGAATATTGGAGGACGAAATATGATCAACATACGTTACGCTGAAAATACGGTTCTCTAAGCAGACTCGGATTAGAAGTTGCAAAGACTTGTGGATGAACTGAAAGACGCTGGTAAAGAGAGGGGTTTGAGGATAAATATTAAGAAAACGGAGATCTCGGGTGTAACAAAACGAAGAGAGAGGCTAAGAGCGAGAGTTTATATTTGAAGGAGATATATCTAATAAACTAAGGAATTAAAATACCTAGAAAGAACTGAGTCAGAAGAGGCAGACTGTGAGAAAGAAATAAGGAGAAGAATAAAATTGGCAAAAAGTCCTTTTAGGTAAAAGAGAAACTTATTAACGAATCTAAGTATGGGAATGACATTAAAATTTAAATTGTTAAAGTGTTTAACATACGGATGTGAGTCATGAACGATCAAGAAGAATGTGGAAAAGAAATTAGAATCAACAGAAATGTGGTTTTAGAGAAGGATGCCAAGAATCCCATGGACAGCAAGAACAACAAATGAGAAAGTATTGTGACGTAGCCAACTGGACGGGGCTTAATGAAAAGTATCCAGAGAAGGCAACTGCAGTTATTGGGACATATCTTGAGAGCAAGAGGAATAGAAAGAGATTGTCTGTTGAGAAGAATTAAAGGAAGAAGACCCAGATGAAGACAAAAGAGAATGTTCATGGACACCCTAATGGAAAACATGAACAAAAGATAGACTATGACATCTAGCCAAGAAGGCAGAAGATAGAGAAGAATGGCTCTCCATGGTAGCTAACGTCACATGACAGGTACTTCGGTAAGATAAATAGAGAATTTACATTTTCCCTTAATTTACATATGTCAAATCATTTTTCATATCATCATTTGAGATAAAAGCCAGTTAAAATGCTTAATAAAATAGTCGTCGAATAAAGTGAATCAAATTTGCTAAACTTAGTTTTCATTTAAATAGTTTTAAAATGAAATATGAATATCAAATTTGCTCTATGTATATTGAATTAATTTTCATTTGGCCATATGATGTATGCTTTAAGCCTCATCCCCAGAAACTTTAAAAAGAAAATTCTAAATGTATATACATATATTAAAAGCATCCTGGATATTTGTATCAATAATGATACTAATAAAAACTAAATAAAATGCAAAAAATAGACTAGAATCAAAGCTACTAAATATTTCTACAATAATATTTTTTAGAATATTCTATATAGGCATTTCATAATTTAGTACCTCGCAAATTGTAAGTGACCCCAAATCTCAAAGTTTTATCTCAAGGTGACCTCCGAATCTCAAACTTTAATGTCAAGGTGAACCCCAGAAGCTCAAAGTTTAATGTTAAGATGACCCCAGAATCTCAAAGTTTAATATCAATGTGCCCCCCGAATCTCAAACATTAATGTCAAGGTGACCTCCGAATCTCAAACTTAAAAGTCAAGGTGACCCCAGAAGTTCAAAGTTTAATGTTAAGATGACCCCAGAATCTCAAGGTTTAATATCAAGGTGACCCCAGAATCTCAAATTTTAATTTCAAGGTGACCCTGGATCTCAAAGTTTAATGTCAAGTTGACCCCCAAATGTCAAAGTTTAATGTCAATATTACCCCGGAATCACAATGTCTAATGTCAAGGTGACCCCAAATCTCAAAGGTTAATGTCAAGGAGGCCCCAAAATCTCAAAGGTTAATGTCAAGATGACCTCAGAATTTCAAAGGTTAATGTCAAGGTGACCCCGAAATCTCAAGGTTCAATGTTAAGGTAACCCCCGAATCTCAAAGTTTAATGTCAAGGTGATCCCCGAATCTCAAAGTTTAATGTCAAGGTGACCCCGGAATCTCAAAGTTTAATGTCAAGGTGACCCCGAAATGTCAAAGTTTAATGTCAAGGTGCCCCCGGAATATCATAGGTTAATGTCAAGGTGTCTCCGGAATCTCATAGTTTAATGTCAAGTTGACCCCTGAAACTCAAAGTTTAAGGTCAAGGTGACCCCGGAATCTTAAAGTTTAATGTCAAGGTGCCCCCCGAATCTTAAAGATTAATGTCAAGGTGACCCTGGAATCTCAAAGTTTAATGTCAAGGTGACCCCGGAATCTCAAAGTTTAATGTCAAGGTGACCTTGGAATCTCATAGTTTAATATGTCAAGTTGACCACGAATTCTCAAAGCTTAATGTCAAGGTGACCTTGGAAACTCATAGTTTAATGTCAAGTTGACTCAGAAATCTCAAAGTTTAATGTCAAGGTGACCCAGGAATCTCAAAGTTTAATGTCAAAGTGACCCAAGAATCTCAATACCCTCATCCTACCCACACGTCTCCTTTTATTAGCTATTTATACTCGCTATGGCACTTTTGGTGTCTTAAGTGTATGACATAAGTTTAGATTAAACATACTGTAGAGAATTAAAGGATTTTGTTCATTCCCTATCAGCCTAGAAATTTAATACGAAAAAATGGAAGTTAAATCGTAAAAATTAATAGTATCATAGATGCTATTAAACCCTTTAATATACCTTTTAATGAGGTAAGTTCTGAAACAATTAATTTTCTACTTTTCAATATAACCAGCTAATTAATAATAAATGCTACCATACTTACTTAATAATTACTATCATATTTGATATCGTATGCATGCTAGACTTCAGATGATACTCCTTGGACTCATAAAAGCAGTGAAATGCTGGTTCACACATATTCAAATACGAAAATAAAACAGATATTCCTAAAAATGTTCGCGAGAGCTCTTACTCGAAATGGATTATAATTCTTGCAATTTTGATTGATTCGAGTTGGTTTAAAACTTTTAATTTAGGATGAATTCTTAAACGTTGAAGGGAGCTGTGAAATGAAATGGTGCAAGTTTTTAGAAACCTAAAAATTCTTATAAGACACATCGTGTGTGATGGATAAATAGTGGGATTAAAATTTGTATAAGAAAACGTAAGAGATTTGTATAAAATTAAGAAAAATCATCCATACTGTAGATCATCGAAACCGATACCTTTATCATGGCCATATTTTTAAACGCAAAATTAGCTAAATAAACTATGGAAAAACATCATTAGGATCACTCTTAGAAAATGAGCCCAAGGGATTTTATAAACATAAAATAATTGTATTGGAAAAGAAGAGTAGAGTTGCTCATTCCGATCATGCTCATGTGGTTAAGATATTAAATAAACCTTTTTAGAACAAATTTCACCAAATTTATTTCTTTGAGTGTTTATAATACTAAGTTTTGCGCTTATTCCAAATATGTCCTTACCTTTTCACTGCTAACGACCGTTTGAGAGATATAACAAATTTGGCTAATATAAAGAAATATATGGCGTAGGGGTAAAACACACTTACATTTGTGGCTAATTTCTTTTTTTTCAGTTTAATATGATAAATATTGACTTTCTTGATTATGGAGACAGGAGGATGCAGAAATTCACCAGATTCGTGTTGTTTTGTGTGTGGTAACTATGTTAAACCTAAGTATGTATCGCATAAAACTGTGAAAGGTGCAAAGTACTGGATTGCTTATAAAATGTAGTTTGGAATGCGTATGGGTGACCAAGAAAAACCATGGGCCCCTCATGTGATATGTGGAAGTTGTCGATCAAATTTAGATTTATGGCTGAGAGGTGCAAGTAAAGCAATGCCATTTGCTCTGCCGAGAATTTGGCGAGAGCCAAAAAATCATCACGATTGATATTTTTGCATGAGCGAAATATTAAACTACAGAAAAGTTAAGGAAAGGAAATTCCTTTCATATCCCAACATTTCATCCTATAATGTGCCTGTGCACATGATGATACCTTATTAGCTGCACGACCGCCAGAAAATGCAAGAAAATTCTATCACATTGTAAACTATATTCTTTGTAATGTGATTATACATGCAATCCATATTTATGCTCCTGCTATTAAATGCATCTCTTTTTATATATATTTTTCAGGTATCTTGTATGATGGACTTGGGTCTCACTAAGTCAGGAGATGAGTTTTTGGCATCCAGAGTTAATGAATGGAATCTGTTGTGGGAGGAGTGCAGATCAACAGTATACAGGAAGCGCCATGAGGAATTCGAGGTATCTTTTGATATAAGTGAGGATCTCTGCTTCTGCAAAGATATTAATAGTTTGTTTACAGCTATTGGAATAAATCACAACCATGAAGAATGGCTCCCTTTAATAGATATTTATACAAAAAGCTTCAAAGCTGTTTTACTACATAAAGGGGCTCAGTATCCATCCATGCCTATAGCATACTCGGTACAGATGAAGGAAGAATATGACAATATATAGAAGCTTCTCGAGAAGATAAACTATACTAAGTTTAAATTGGATATTTGTAATGATTTTAAAGTGCTTGTTTTCTTACTCGAATTGCAGGGTGGGTACACCAAGTATTCATGTTTTCTTTGCTTATGGGACAGTAGTGCTGATCATAACCATTAACCGAAGGTTGAATGGCCCCCTCGAGTTGACTTGCAGCCAGGAAAACTAAATGCTATTAAACAGTCTCTTGTAGAGCCTGCCAAAGTTTTGCTACCTCCACTTCATATAAAGCTTGGTTTGGTTAAACAGTTTGTAAAAATATTAGATCATGGTGAAAAGCATTTCAAGAGATTCTTCTAATCTTCCAAAACTATCAAAGGCCAAATTTAAGGGGGGTATATTTACTGGAACGCAAGAAAATAAAAATGTTGAAGTCAGTACAACTTGAGAATGCAATGAGTGATATCAGAAGTGAGGCGTGGTGTGAATTTCGAAATATAGTTAATGGATTCCTTGGTACAAATTAAGATCCAAACTACAAGCCACTGGTAGCAAAGCTTTTAGAAAGTTACAAGAATTTGGTATGTAAAATGTCATTAAAGGTGCACCTTTTGCATTCACATTTGGAGTTTTTCGGGAAAATTTGGGAGAAGTAAGCGGTTCCATCGGGACATTGCTCTAATGAAGAAATGATACCAACGAAGATGGGACACTGCTATGATGGGGGACTATATATGGTCACTGGTGCGTAAAGATCAAGGAGCTCACTGTAAGAAATCATTTTCTTCAGTGCACTTTTAGTAGGTTAGCTCTTATAATCACATTTTCTCATTAGTTTAAAAAGGAATACAAGGACAAAATATTATCAGCTATTATTCATGGATAATGTGAATATGCAAAAATAAAGTGAACTGTCGAAGCTATTTATGGTTAGTTTTATTTACAAAATTCCAATTATCTACAAAGATAACGATGCTATGTAATTTCTGAGAGTATTTTTGGAATCAAAAAGGAAAACCCACTTAGAAACACTAAAATAATTTAAAGAAACAAAACTAGTGTTACCCAGTGTTATCTACAAAATAAGACACAATATTTTACGAAGACATTACACTTTTAATGATTGACTTAATCGAAACTGTTTTTAGTTATTGGAATCTTTTACATAAGCAAATGATAATCTCAAAAGCGCTGGGTCCCGATATATTCTATTCAATCTAACCTAAAAAATTAGAAATTAAACTGTAAAGACCACTTTCTGTAATTTTCATATAATCTATTAGATTAGGATATAGTTTCTATTGAATTCAAAAAGGCAAATGTTCAAAAGAATTTGAATAAGAAAAAAAGGCTAATCCTGGTAACTTTCGTTCTAGTCCCTTAATTTAAGGTTTATTAACCTTTTAGAGTCGTGGAGCATCTCAGGATTAAATAGGATAATAAATGACAGGCATCACGGCTTTTGACACAGGTTCTCATATCTAAATATGGCGCTAGATTTTTATCTGGAAAAGATCACAACATTTAGCCAAGATAAATTTATTGATGTAGTTTATCTTGATTTCGAAATTTTTCCGATAACGTTCGAATTAAATGAGTAATAAAGCTAAAATCACTGAGCTGTTCACATTAGAAATAACTCATCATGGGCTCCGCTCCCGGGTGCCGTACCAATTAGAAGTTTTCTCAGATCCTTGCTATTCTTAATATATATATATATATATATATATATATATATATATATATATATATATTAGGGTGACCCTTATTTGGCGACCTTTGAATTTTAACTGGGACGGGCAGTCAGAATGTTCCATTTGCTCAAAAAACACAATGTATAAAATACTTTTGAAAAATGTTTATATTTAGAGGTCGCTCAATGAGCTTAAAGTTTGACATCTTTCACAATTATATTAGTATGGTTTTTGGTTTATAATAATAGTTATACATTAAATTTTGGCTGGTATCTTAGGTATAAGACTAATCAAAACAATAGAAATACCAATTTATGCCCCCAAACTAAAAAAATAAAATTAAAATAAGGCGTAGCATTAACAAGGTTTAATTACTGTCATAAACATCTGGCAGAATATGGCAAATGCCCAACACTGACCCACTACCACTTCCGCTATGCCGTGGTGTCTAGTTGCTTGGGTGATGCTGTGAGAAACGGAAGCACTGAGTTGTTTTCATCTCTACTACACGCAGTTGTACAGTGCAGCCTAGACCTTAAGGGCCATTTTCCATCCTTTTTTTATTTGTTACAGGTACCATGGCGTCTGTAACCAGAGCTATGACAAGTGTCTACCTACTTGATTCCGTCGAGCCTACCATCATTGGGAGCATGCTACCATCAAGCAAACAAGTGCTTCAATACTATCTATACCTCCATCTTAACCAGAAGATGACAACAAAGGAAGCAGCAGTGGAAACGGTCAAACCAGTGAGTACCTTCTGGGATCGCGCATGTATTCCAATGCAGAAAGTTATACTTCTACATGATAACTCGAAAGGTCTAAAGAAGAACAATACAGGCAAAAAGAAAAACAACAGAAGAACGAGAATGATTTCATTTTGTCCCTTGATCGCTTCTTTGACATCGCGCATGAAGATGCGACGTCAATGATTACAATCACCGAGGACAGAGAGTTTCTACGTGCCCAAAGGGAAGAAGTGCGCCAGGACACAATATCAACAACACTGGAAATGTCTCTTGCACGTCGAGAAGAACAAAAGCAGAGGGATTAGCAGAAGAAAGAACAGCGTATGAATCGTTCTCAAGCTGAAAAGCGTAAACTGGAAGAAATCACTAAACTCGCATCCAGATCTACATTATGTTCCAGCAGATCCAGTTCCACCCATTTCCCTTAGTCAACATACCCTCAATAAATCGCACCAGGACCTCGAAGAAAATCAGGAATCCACAACTCTCAGCCACGATGGATAGGGCTAAGATATCCGATCGTGCAGGAGTTCATATACTTGCAGCAGCTGCAAAAAGCTTTGGTCATGATCCCCAAAAGCTGGTGTTAAACCGCGAGACCGAAGAAAGTTTTGTGCAGAAGCCACCAAGGAAATTAAACACTTATTCAGGCCTTTAGTGTTGCTGGTTATGCACTTGGATGGCAAAATGGTGCAGACAGCGGCAGGTGGTGGTTTCAGGACATGGCATTGTAAAGCTATTGGGAGTCCCAGTCCTCTCCAGTGGCACTGGCCTAGCAATGGCCGATGCCGCGATGACTGCTATCGGAGACTGAGGAGTAAGGGATCGCATATCTCTCATACCTTTGACACCACAGCTTCAAACACAGGGATTTCATCAGGGGCATGTACCATAATCGAGCAACGGCTAAATCGAAAAGTTCTTCACCTCGCTTGTCGTCATCGCATCTTAGAACTGGTGTGTGAAAAGGCATTTACAGCATGACGCGACCCTTCTTCTCGGCCTGATATTGCCCTCTTCAAGTGATTTCAGACCAAGTAGAAGGACTTGAACAAATCTCTGCCTCAGCCAATCACAGAGAAATACATACCGCCACACCTCCATGAGTGTTGCGATGACCTTATGATTGAGTTCAACCAACTACTCGAAGAACACACGCCACGTGATAACTGCAGGGAGCTACTAGATCTGTCTATAATCCTCTTGGGTGGACTGCCGAAGCAAGGAATCAGGATATTGCGTCTTGCTGCCCTCCACCGTGCCCGCTAGATATCAAAGATCATCTATGCCATCAAGATCTACCTGTTCCGAGATTAATAGCAATTCCATCTCACCGCAAGCTAAAAATCTGGAGTTCAATGATTCGTCATTTTCAGCATCTTGACGTACATTGTTTCTTGGTTCCGCACGACATCTCCACCTGCAGCCCCGGCACAAGACATCTAACTGCTTAAGATGCTGGTGTCCTACTTCGATACGGCAGTAGCCAAGGCGACAGCTACAGTCTTTGGGTGCCATCTCTGGTACCTGAGTGAGAGCCTGACTGCTCTTGCGTTATTTGATGATCACCTGGTCATTGAGATGAAGAGGGAGATATTTAATGCTTTACAAAAGGAAGAGAACTCTCACGATACTCCTAGACGAGCAACGGTCGAGCTAACATCTAGTGCACTTACAGAGAAACCTGTTGCAAGTTTTGTGACGTCTACCACGCCATTCTTCTTTGAGATCCTTGAGCTGGATGCAAGTTTCCTGGCACTTGACCCAACGGAGTGGCCCAACAATCAGGGATATTCCCTCGCCGCCTCTTGTGTCAAGGAACTGCACACTGTGAACGACTTCGATAGTTCTACAGTGGTAAAACACATAATATAATAATAACAACATCGCTGAGCCAGGCATCGTCTTGATGCAGGACTTCAACCTGGCCTTTTCAAAGGACGAAGAGTAGAGGCAGTTCCTCTTCCAAGTAGTGGAGAAACACCGGAGGAATTACTCTGACACCAGCAAGTCCACAGTGACTTCAAACTAGTCTACAATGAATGGGAGAGGGGCACCCATGAGACCCCCCCCCCTCGAGGGGATAATACTCGCGAAGAGGGGGACCTAGAATCAGTTCTGTAAAATTAAA
Organism: Ceratothoa steindachneri; assembly: GCA_963969495.1. Taxonomy (NCBI): domain Eukaryota; kingdom Metazoa; phylum Arthropoda; class Malacostraca; order Isopoda; family Cymothoidae; genus Ceratothoa; species Ceratothoa steindachneri. The sequence continues at coordinate 148,451,641 of OZ018324.1, read as the reverse complement.
TGTGTTTACAACAATGTTTTTTGCATCAAATAAGCTGACTTTTAAATTGTTAGTGTCAAACAGTTTTCTAAATCACCTATGACGGCACAAAAGAAGTGTTCATTCTCTTACCAAAAATAAGAAACTTTAAAATCGTTGAGCTACCCCTAAATATTAATATTTTTAAAAATAACTTTTCATACATTTGTTTTTGAGCCAAAGGAGCATTTTCACTGCCCGTCCCTGGTAAAAAATCAAAAAATCAAAATTACCATCAAAATAAGGGTCACCCTAAAATATATATATATATATATATATATATATATATATATATATATATATATATATATATATATATATATATATATATATATATATCTTTTATGTAAAAGTTCAAAATTGGCCATGATATGAAAAAAAGGTACTAGGGCAAAATACCATTGCGACTGAAAACTTGCAAAGCTATATAACCCATGTGGGCAAGGGTAAGGTAATGCCCTTAGTAACCGATAATTCTCGAATAGATCACAACTTCCATGATTTATGTTTAAATAGACTCAGCATTGGGAAATTATTTAAGTGTTTTAATCCCGTGGCATCTAAAAATTTCAAAACAATGCAGAATTGCGTCACATAAGATTAATCGGGTTGTAGGAGACGGAGAAATTTTGCATTTAAATTGAAATATATTATTCTTTCGTCACGTAAAACACTTGTAAGACCTCATTTGGAGTATGTAGTGAAACTCTGGTCTCCATATCTGCGAAAAGAGATTGTACTATAATACCAAGTCAAGTTTCGAACAAGAAAATCAATTCTTGTGCTTAGAAATAGATCTTACTAAAACCCAATTGACGCACCTGATTTTAATTTGACTGTAAAATCAGTAACTACGAGGCCAACTTTTTGAAATCCTGAAAATAATTGATTTTTTGCTAATATAAATTTTCACTTAATATTTAAGATAGATTCCCGAACGAATACTAGGAATAACGGTATCACACTAGTAAAGAAAATATAGACACAAAGATAGGACAAAGTTTGTTTCATATAAAATAGCACATATTTGGTATGCGTTGCTTCTGAATGTCGTTGAAACACCATCGTATATATGATTAGGAATAGAATAGATAAATTTTACTTTAATTTATTACCCTAATAAATAATTCTTTCAACCGACTATCTATCCATATCCTCTCTTATTTTCTACTTCGCTTGTCCTTCAGACTTCCCTCCTTTACCTTATTCCTTGAGCTTGGCCCAAGTTTATCTTAAGTACTTTGCTGTTTCGTAATTGCATAATAATTAAAATTTTCATCGCACTCCGCAGGGGCAACTGCCTTATATTTTAGCATTTGGCATGTTGTGGAGAGTTGCGCATTTTGCGGTCCATAAACTCTCATCCTGCGGCCTATATTCTTCCACAAATGTTCACTTCCCCCATCCTCTCCACGTTTTTACAGTCGTCTCATCACTATCTTTGTAGCAGAAATTTATTAGTCCACTTGCAATTCAGGGTTGTAAGTAATTTACAAAGACACTTATTTTCCGCCTCTCTATCAATTAGACATTGAATTGTAAAAATGGAGAGGGTTTTGCTGGGTTTCACAGCCTCCATCTGACTAGAACGAAAAAAAGTCTCTTCTTTATCTAATTGGCCTAACTACCTCCCAAATTCGCCAGACCATTTTCCTGAAACTTCAATTTCCGTGACGCTTCTTTTTAAAAAGATATTACATATTCAAAGCCTAAAAGTAATAACCCCATATTTAAAATAATAATAGCAGCAATTATGTAACAAAACGATTAAAAATAACAGAATTATACTAAAATTTTTGAAAAAATATATATTTAATTAATAACAACTGATTAAGTTATTTAAAATTATATAAGCATATTTAAATAATAAACTAATAAGCTGTTGAATAAAAATATACTATCATTACACAAAATTCGTCAAATGCAAATCAACAATATTCATAAAAATCATTGATAAATTTAATGCATCCTTTACATGTTTTGTTGTTTACTTTGTCCAAAATAAATACCAAAAAGTATATTCATATTTATATTCGTAATATCCTAACCTTAAGACATGAAAAATAAGACTAAGTCTTTGAGGGTCATTAGAAAAAGTTAACGTCTTTCTTAGAAATCTCTCAAACTTAGGCTTTAGATTTAAATTAAAAAAAGAAAAGAAACTGATTACCAGAAGCAATAAATTAGCTTATTACCTTGAATGAAGACGTGGGTTTAAAAATTACTTTAAGCCTCCTTTATCCTACAATCCTATCTAATTATAAAGTACTTATTTTCAGCAAATTTCATTAAAATGTAAAAGTTTTCCAGGGAGCAATTATAAAATGATATTCGGGTACATGCCGCTAGTGAGAACCAAGGTATTTTTTTTTTAAATTTCTTTGGCTTTTGTTTTCGGGGACTATATACAAAGTTTTATTATCTTTTCCCCTCATTAATTATTTTTGAACACTATTTTCTTTCATACCCCAAATAAAAAAGATCAAATTTACTCTCACACGAAAATAATGATTTGCCTGTTGTTAAAAATGTGTTTGTTATAAAACTTATTTGAGTAAGCTTGATAAATTTTCTAAATATTTTTAGATAATTAACGTTAGTTTAGGCAGTCTACTAGTTCATATTTTTATTTTACACATAAGGCATGTGCTCTTTTCAAATGAATACCGTAATGAAGAATCATATGAGATTTATTTTCCACTTAATATAGGGTTGGAATTCTATAGTTCTAACCTGCCAAGCAAACTTGGAACTATGTATATTCAAACAATTAATACCTGTCGTAGAATTGCTCATAGTCTAGTCCAATAATTATTCTAGTCCTTGATCTGGACACACCGCTTATGTTTAAGTCGATGGTATTGACCCTATGACTCAATCTACGATCATATATATATATATATATATATATATATATATATATATATATATATATATATATATATATATATATATATATATATATATATATATATATATAGGTAAGCTTTAATTCCTACTGAACGTGCGAAAGCTGGTTAGAGGCGGGCTGTGCTGTAGCCAGGATTCTCACTAAAAAAGTCCCACTTGTTACTGGGGGGAGGTTTGTGATTGTTGAATTCTAAGAGTGCATAATACAAGTTGAATAAATTAGCCGAAGGGATGCTTAATTAAAGTCTTGCCTAGGGTACGTCAAAATGGAGGAGACACAAATAAACACACGTACAGAAAATAAACTTCACTTTACACAAATATTATAATTAGAAATATTTAAACGGGAAAAATTAAGGATTAAATATTAAATACTGACGTTAAGCGTCTAGATTTATAATGACTCAATGGGAGTATCAATCACTGTTAATTAAATAGGTAATTTAACAATAGAGGCACAGTGGGTTTATAGATTACCATTAATTGTGATGGATTGGAAAGACGACTACTCAGGTCCAACGGGGTGGTTCGGGTGTCGTTAACATGAGTTCTCAGGGAGAGGGGGGATAACACGACGGGTTCGGGGCTGCTGGCTGCAGTTCCAGTTAGTTTACTCCTAACTAGATGTGACACTAACAAATAGTAACTTCCAGTAACTATTTGGATGTTCCTTTTCTTTCTCAAGTTACGTTGAGCAACAGAGCGTATTCTTCTTGTCACAGACTCTGCGGGGCGGGATTTACTTCCAAGAACATTTTGAGACAGCGACGAAGTTGACTCGTCGGCGCGTTGGTAGTCGCTACGTTACGGCAACAACTCTCGTTCAACGTGATAGTTACGCGTTACCCAAGTTGGTTTGGGACACTGCTGTAGAAAGGCTAAACAGCTATGTTATTCATATCGCGGATTGTGGGAAATCGAGAGAGAGATTCCATTCACCACAATTCGCTTATCGCAGCGCCTTCTGGACAATCTCCATGGTATCATAAAGAAGGCAAATAAGATTTAGTCTTCTTTGTGAGGTAGGCGTTCTTTCGTCCGAATTCGTGTCGCTAGATGGGGGAAGGGTGGGGGGAGAGAGAGAGGAGACGAAGGTCAACGCAAACGACAAATTTCTTTCGTTCTCACGATTGTCTGGCGGCATGTGAGTATGTACGTTCCATACCCTCACACGCCTATCCATTTCGAGGAACATTATTTTGCCATGAAATAAGGAATAATGTGAAAATTAACTTCACCAGGGGAATTTGTCATTATCTTCCTCGACTCGAACAATTGAGTCGGTAATTTTATCAAAACCGTTAGGAATTTACCTTAGTATTGAATAGGGACAAAATACTACTGCTACGTTAGTTTCTCTAATTTACATATACAAAATATAAAAAAACACATACAGAGTACAGGCAAGAAATGATTATTTATACATACAAAGAGATACACACAAAAAAATAAATAATTGACTTTTAATCGCTATCTGAAATTGGGTTTCTCGAAAGGCTATCTGCGAGAACATCGTAAGACCCTTTTAGATGCCTGATTTCATAACGGTACTCCGCTAGCAATAATTATAGCGCATTAGCCTGCCCTTTCGGTTTTTACAAGTTTTTAAGTAGGCTAACGGTCTATGATCAGTCTCTATGAGGAATGGACGATCTACCAGATACATTCTAATTTTTGTAATCGCAAAAACAATCGCTAGAGCTTCCAGTTCTACCGTAGCGTATGCCCTTTCGCGAGCCGTCAGTCGGCGACTCGCATAGCTTATAGGAGCGGGTTCTGGATCCTCGTCGTAGTGGAGTAATACGCAGCCAATACCCAGTTGAGAGGCTCCATTGGGCAGGGGTGAGGTCGGAGTTTGCATCCAACTCGGGGAAAGGTTCTTTTATGGGGGGCATCTTGGACGGGAGGACTGGGAGAGGACAATCTTTGCTTGACTCTACGCAATTCGAATTAACAATATTTAGGGGGTTGTTTGGGTGGAGGGCGTCAATTACCCTTTCTTTGTCGAGGGCGACTATATTGTTTATACAGGCCCGTCTATGATACTTTTTTAGCATGTTTATGTGATAGAACTTATCACCTGCGGGTGTCTGTATAACGTAATCAACCGATCCGTGGGTTTTCTGAACGGGGTAGGGGCCTTTCCATTGGGAGAGAAGTTTATGGGAATCCGAGGGGAGTAAGAGTAGAACTTCATCTCCGGGCTCCAGTTTTCTGTGTTTGGCCTTTAGATCAAAGTATGTCCGATACTTTTTCATATTAATTTCGGAATTTCTAACTGCTATGTTAGAACACCTTTTTAATCTTTCCCTTAGTTCAAGGACGAAGGAGTAAGTGTTCCTAAATCCTGGACACAAAGAGAAATTGGTCCATAACTCCTTCAAAATACTCAGGGGCTCCAGCACGTTTCTCCCGTACAGGAGCTCAGATGGGAAAAATCCTGGTCCTATGGGAAATTTCGCGGCACGCGAATAACGCATCTGGTAAATATCGGTGGCATTCTTGGGGTTGTTACATGCAAAGCTTCTTGAGGACGCTTTTCAAGGTTCAATTGAGCTTTTCGCACATGCCGTTTGCGCTCGGATGGAAGGAGGTGGTAAAAATAGGTTTGATTTGGAGCAGGGTTTTCATGTGTTCCATGAGCTCAGAGGTAAACTTGCGGCCTCTATCTGACAAGATCACTTTGGGCAATCCTACTCTAAAAAAAATGGAAATAAAGGCTTTAGAGCAAGAGATACTATCGATCCTTTTTAGAGCGACAGCGTCTGGGAATCGGGTAGCGCAGTCTATCAATGTTAGTACATGCGTATGACCTTTGGCGGAAGGTGGGTGAATTGTTCCGATGAAATCGATGGGGACTCTCAAGAAGGGCTCTGAGATGACTGGGGTTCTTTGCAGGGAAGCTGGGGCTATTCGACCTTTTGCAGTGGTTTTCTGGCACAAATCGCACATTTTTTAGAATTCTGCAATATATTTGGCTGCACCACCGGGCCAAAAATAGTATTTAAATACTCGCTGAGAAGTCTTGTTATGACCGAAATGACCGGCCATGGGACTTTCATGTGCGAATCGCAGGATTTTGTCTACATGTGTGTGCGGAATACACATGACCTTGGAAGGTGGGTCCGACTCATCTTGCGAGGCGCGAAACAGAAGGGAGTCGTTAATGATGTACCTTATGGGACGGTTCCCTCGAACGATCACCTCTTCGTTCTTTCGGGCCTTTTCCCAAAGGGGTTGAAGTAAAGGGCAGCTCTACTGAGCTCTGAGGAATTGTGCAGCATTCGTTCGGACCTCTAAAGGAGCCTCTGAGGTGAAAAGGCGTGTTGAGGGAAAGGCCTCGCGGCTAGCTTGTGCTCGAGTGACGACAGCTTGAGTCACTTCACTCGGGGAGAGTAGTGCGCTCTTGCCAATGAGTACCAAGCAAAGTTTGATATGGGCTGCCATAACGTCGGCCCAACCAGTGAAATATTTTTACTGTACATGGCAGCGGATTACCGGGAATCTATTTTTTCGACCAAAGAAATCGTGTACAATTGCGTACTTCTTATGTTGGGGGTCGACAGGGGGGAGCAATTTGCCTGACACCACAATGCATGTGCACCCTGTATCTCTGACGAGGGTGGACACTTTATAGCCATTGATCGAGCCGGTTTCGAAATTTAGTCGTCTGGGAGTACTCTTGTTGAGCAGGAAGTTCACTTGAAATTCCTGTGGGGATGGAGACGAGGGGGATGACGTAAGCGCGGTCGGCTGTTCCGGGGGAAGGGTAGCAGTTACTTGGTGGACTCGTTGGCTCTGGGTGGGACGTAGGCTGGAATTCTGTACATATTGGGACTTATAATGGCCGGGGAAACCGCAAGAGTAGCATATAACCTGCTTATTCTGGTGCTGGTTATTGTAAGGGGTATAGAAGACTGGGGGGATTTCTGTCTTTGTGGGCTACAAAAGGCTTATTCTTTGGCCTGAACGGGGCTGTGGTCTTTATCAATGGAGGGGGTTTCCTTTGTTGGGACTTCCATTGACTAAATTTATTCTTTGTGGATGGGGGACTATTCTTCCGGAGATCCTGTGGGTATAGGCGATGATTTGTCGCATGGAGATCAGCTTCCTCGAGGCATTCTTGAAAGGTAGACGCTCGGCGGTCTTGCATGAATGCTCGGATCTCCCAGGGGAGGGTGGACAATAGCTCGTCTTTTAAAATAAAGTCAATCAGGGCCTCTTACTCCGATTTAACTTTGGAGGATTCTAACCAGAACTGGAGGTTTCGCTTCATGATATATCCAAAATGTCGGTAAGTTTGACCGAGCTGGATTTTATCCGATCTAAACTTAGCTAGATAGAACTGAGGGTTCAATTTGAAGGCGGATAGCAATTCGGCTTTCAAGGTGCTATAGTCTATTGTAGCTTCATTTGGTAATGAGATGAAAATTTCTCTTAAGCGCGGAGTAAGCAATGGGAGCAATCTACTGAATCCTTTGGATTTTAGGGCCCATCCGTTTACCTCGAAGATCTTTTCAAAATGTGTTAAGTATGAGCCTGGGGCCTGGGGTTGATGATCACGGGATCCAACAGAACTGACTTCAACTTGGTCTCTGCTTAAATCCCTTTCATGTTTTCGGAACCTTTCTCTTTCTTCAAATTCTTCTTTTCTTCTCTTTTCTTCCAATTCTTCTTTTCTTTTTTCCATTTCACGTGCTCTTTTCTCTCGCTGTTCGCTTTGGACGAATTCTTTTAGTTCCTTTCCTGTGAGACCGAGAGTTTGTCCTTGCTTGACGAAAACTTCAAATTATTGTGAAGCCATTGCTGCTCTTGCTGACGCAACTGGTGACTCACGAAAGAACTTATGCATCTGGTAAGAGAGTTAGAAGCTGCGATTGTTCCTAACCGATACAATCTAATAATTATCCCCCAAAATAATGAATATTTTCCTAGCTTTGCTTTTGCTATCTGAAAAGGATTACTAATGGTTATTATTTATATTCCTTCGGGGAATAGACTCTAATTATTAAAATTTACGTTAGTTTATTTGGGCTTCCTTAGGCGTCAGGAAGTTTTAGGCTATATGAGTTCGGTTCCTCAAAAATTTAAGCCCTTAAAGCAGACACCACTTTTATATATGTCGTAGAATTGCTCATAGTCTGGTCCAATAATTATTCCTAGTCCTTGATTTGGACACACCACTTTTGTTTAAGTCGATGGTATTAACCCTATGACTCAATCTACGATCATATATATATATATATATATATATATATATATATATATATATATATATAGGTAGGCTTTAATTCCTACTAACGTGCAAAAGCTGGTTAGAGGCGGGCTGTGCCGTAGCCAGGATTCTCACTATAAAAGTCCCACTTGTTACTGGGGGGAGGTTTGTGATTGTTGAATTCTAAGAGTGCATAATACAGGTTGAATAAATTAGCCGAAGGGATGCTTAATTAAAGTCTTGCCAGGGTACTTCAAAAGGGAGGAGACACAAATAAACACACGTACAGAAAATAAACTTCACTTTACACAAATATTATAATTAGAAATAGTTAAACGGGAAAAATTAAGGATTAAATATTAAATACTGACGTTAAGCGTCTAGATTTATAATGACTCAATGGGAGTATCAATCACTGTTAATTAAATAGGTAATTTAACAATAGAGGCACAGTGGGTTTACAGATTACCATTAATTGTGATGGATTGGAGAGACGACTACTCAGGTCCATCGGGGTGGTTCGGGTGGCGTTAACACGAGTTCTCGTGGAGAGGGGGGATAAGACGATGGGTTTGGGGCTTCTGGCTGCAGTTCCGGTTAGTTCACTCCTAACTGGATGTGACACTAACACAGAGTAACTTCCAGTAACGATTTGGATGTTCCTTTTCTTTCTCAAGTTACGTTGAGCAACAGAGCGTATTCTTCTTGTCACAGACTCTGCGGGGCGGGATTTACTTCCAGTAACACTTTGAGACAGCGACCAAGTTGACTCGTCGGCGCATTGGTAGTCGCTACGTTACGGCAATGACTCTCGTTCAACGTGATAGTTACGCGTTACGCGAGTTCGTTTGGGACACTGCTGTAGAGGGGTAAACGGCGATGTTATTTATATCGCGGATTGTGGGAAATCGAGAGAGAGATTCCATTCACTACAATTCGCTTATCGCAGTGCCTTCTGGACAATCTTCATGGTATCATAAAGAAGGCAAATAGGATTTAGGCTTCTTTGTGAGGTAGGCGTTCTTTCGTCGGACTTCCTGTCGCCAGTTGGGGGAAGGGTAGGGGAGAGAGAGAAAGGAGACGAAGGTCAACTCAAACGACAAATCTTTTATGTTCCTACGATTGTCTCGCGGTATGTCAGTATGTACGTTCCAAACTCTCACAATACCAAATAGCGATGCGAGCCATCCTTGTTTTATTTTTTCCTCAAAGCAGAAGCACAGGCTCTTTAAATCTTGACAATCATCCGAACAAAAATATTTATCGCCGTTGTTTAATATTTGCTCAAGTCACTTAAGATCTTCTAACTTGAGCAAAGTTGGATCCTGAAGTGGCGTGTTCGAAGCACATAGGAGCGAGATATAATACCTTTAAAGAAGAGTGCAAGAAATTATGTTTATGTAGCCCAGTACGTTGTCGTCTTTGTGGATGCAGGTACAGCTTTTCAAAAGGGTTCTACTAATCTCTTAAGTTATAAGAATCATTTTGCAGGAGTTCCTAAACTTATATCTCTACGAATCAATTTAAAATTCGAATTTTTGTAGTGTCAACTTAAGTAATTCGGAATACCCTAGGTATTTCTAATTTTATTTTCTAAGCGATTGAAGTTTACAATTTAAATTAATTAATATTTCTCAAGGCCATAACAAAGTATCGGCTTTATCTTTTGCATGAGCCTAAGGCATTTGGTATTTTCCTAATCAATTGTTGATTGTTCTATTCGGTATACGAGTATGATCCCTATCGTGTTTTGGTGCACCTAATTTTAAATGCAATGATATGATTAAAGTTGGTTGAAATCTTTGGGTCTCGCACTCACGTCTGCTTAAAGTAACAATTTTATTTTTTCCAAACCAGCGCAAGTTTGTTTTTTTTTGCGTAGCGAATTTCCAGATTTTCGTGTGCGTGTTTGGAATCCCATAAGTCATCCTTCCCTTGCATCCTGTTTTTATTTTACCTGTATAGCGTATTTCCATAGAGTAAGACTAGATGAAATCGGTCATTTAATTTCAAATTTAACATTTCGTATTTATTCTGTTTAAAACTTATTTTTAAATTGGATTTCATTTTTGGTCATACTGAAATCTTGTGAAGGTGTGATGAATTAATTAACAGAGTGGTGGGATACCTTAAAAAATATACGCTTCCTAGTAAGCACTTGAGTTTCTCAATTAAATGAAAGATTCATTTGTTAACTCCACAATTCAAGTTTAGAAATTAAATGAATTTTACATCAGTAATTCGCATTAAAGGATTATTTCCTACACGGAACCTGATCTGAAGGTAATCCTTTTGACTACTTTTAGAAAAGGTTGTTAATCCTTTGTTACTTCACTCATTTACTCAACAGTTCCTCTAAAGTCCCCATTTTAGCATTTGATCTGTGTAATTTTGGGGGTGAGAACCTGTCTGCCTTATCAGGAATACTATCCTTTCCCGTTACTCATGGCTGAAAATTTAAATCAAGAAAACTACGACAACGCCGACATAAGCCAACAACAAAGAAGTAGGAGGAAAACCATAAGAAAATGAAGAATATGACGAAGAAAACAATATAAACAACGAAATAAAACAAAGAGGAAAATTAGAATAAAATGAAGATTATGAAAAAGAAGAGAATAAAATTAGGAAGACAGAGAGAAAGAAAAAGAGGATTACGACAACTATGAAAAATAAAAAAAAAAAACGAAGAAAAGATTAATAAAGGAAGACACTGAAACGATGACTTAAAGGGGTAAAGGAAATAAAAATGAAATGAAAGGGGGAGAAGAAGAGTAAGAGACGCTCGAGGAAATAGGTTGTTATCAAGGCTATCGGATTCTCTATGCTCTTTCGAGGATAGGGACCTCAGTCTTAGTTCTTCAAGCCCGAACTTGAGTTGTTTTGGGCGCGTCAACCTTTAAAGATGCATATTTAGCTAATATTGGTATCTTTTAAATAAAAATGTGCGCGATACATGAAAACAAACACCCTACAAGAACGCTGAAATGCGAATTCTAAGTATTTTTCACAGGAAAAGAAAATTGTCTTTTCCTTCAGAGAAACCTAAATAAATCTCCTCATTACTTGGAATTCTAGTTTTCCCTTTGCTGAGGAATATTTTTTCATATTCAATTAAACTTCGAAAATTACTTTCTTTTACATATATTCCGCTTCCAACATTCCACATATATTAAGTAAACATTGAACAGCAGACATCATTATAAATTCATTAAGAAAGTTTTTCTTTAATTTATAGCGTCTTCCTCCCTTCCAGGTAAACATAATTAAATTATAATTTTTATCACCTCTGCAAGTGTAGTTATTGCCACACGGGGGTAGATATAATCATTAGGAGCCGGGGTGTTGAAATAATTTTTTTTATAACACCATTACTGAGAGATGGAAGCTGAATTCTGGATGAATACAAAAATTGTTTGGTTTCCAGAAATGAAATCTAGAATGTGAAGATAGGGAAGGCATATGATCCACTGAATAACCATTCAAGACTAGGAAAGCAAGATAAAAAAAATAAGGAAAGGATAAATGAATCGAAAAGGAGAAATACATAATTAAGACCCCATGATTTATCTTAGTCCCATTCTCAAAAGGAAGAAAGAATAGTTAAGTAAGTGAGAAGGGTTAAGGAAGAAAGGAAATATATGGAAAAGAAGACGTATCAAAGAAAATGAAAAAAATGTAAGAAACAGGAAGGAAAAGAAAGGAAGTGGAAAAGAAGAGTAAAAAGAAAATAAAATGAAACGTGAGAGCATGAGGAAATGTTAAAGAAGAGAAAAGGAAAGAATAATAAGGTTTAGAAGTTTTAGCCCATCAGAAATCCTAAAAACCGTTCTAAGTAGGTTAACTAAGGGAAAAACATGAAGAGAGCAGAGAAAATTAGAGCTTGCGAAAAGGAAAATGAAAAAAATATAAACGGACTATCAGTTCTAAGGGCTCCTGTTCTGTGAAGGTCCAAAATCGATTTTAACGAAAACTATGCGTCGTGAAATGAAAGAAATGGATGTACGCAGCTGCACCTCAATCAGGAAGCAACTTGTGACTGCAAAAAAATAAAAAAAAGGCTTTAGTTCGCCAAAGAACCTAAAAACTGGAGTTTAGGGGATTGTAAACGTGTCATGTGGTCAGAGAAATCTCGGTTTACCCTCTATTAGAGTGATTCGTGCATTAGAGTATGGCGAGTACTTCATGAAGCATTGGATCCATCATTCATCGTCGCTTCCATGCAGGCATCTGGAGGTGGTGTAATGGATGGTCTGGGGCTGTGTTACCTTGACTGGACATGGATATGCACTTCTCTACAGTAACAAGATGAAGTACCGCAAGTTTTGGCAGATCCTAGACGATCATGTTCACTCCTCAATGGACTTCTTTTTTCCTAATGGCGATATAATGTTTCAAGACGATAACGCGCGCATCCACCGATCTAACATCGTCAAAGATTAGTTTACCCAGAATGAGGGATCATTTCTGTATATTAAGTGGCCACCACAGTCCCCAGATGTGAATCCCATAGACAATTTATGGGATCAGCTTAACAGGGAGGTGCGTGCCTCATCGCCTCTTCCATCATCATTAAACGATTTTAGTCTACGGCTACTGGAATTGTGGCTGAAATTAAAGCTACAGAAAATGGAAATGCTTGTAGAATCAATGCCAGATAGGATGAGAGATGTAATTCTATCGATAGGAGGTCCTATAGCTTATTAAATAAATATTTCACTGAACGACCTTTATTTTGGCTAGGCATTGTATATAAATATATATATATATATATATATATATATATATATATATATATATATATATATATATATATATATATATATAGAGAGAGAGAGAGAGAGAGAGAGAGAGAGAGAGAGAGAGAGAGAGAGAGAGAGAGAGAGAGAATGTACAAGAGAAAGGGAAATTTGACGGAAATGATCAATGAGACAAGGAACAGGAGTTTTTTTTTTAAGAAAGGAAAAAGAGACATTGGAAGAACATAGGGACGGCACAATGAAGGCAATCCATACTGAGAATGCAAAAAATAACTCCAGGGAAAAAAGTTTAAATATTCCTGTCACATATATATATATATATATATATATATATATATATATATATATATATATATATATATATATATATATATATATATATATATATATATATACATATATATATATATATGCAGGTTCTATTGAAGTCCACAGCTGTGGCAGCGTTATTAATTTTAACTTGTGTTTTCTTAATATTTCTTACAAGTTTTTTAACGGGCTCTTCTATGCGAGAAAAAGCATCCGCGAATGACATTCTTTATTCCTAGAAGTCTTTCGACCATGTTACATCATCTTCAGGGAATGAACAGAAATGAAATTATTCATTGGACATTGGGCATAAAAAGTGGGGAAACTAGGTAGATAGAGAAATAGTTAGTTAGTTAGTAGAAGGGATTAGTGGTAAGATTTGGGAATAAGGGATAAATAAGATAGTTAGGTCCCTGAGGAAAGGGTATCTCTGTGTGTCTTTTCGCTAGTGTATTTGTTGTTTTTTCTTTCATCTTTGTTATTCTGATATATATATATATATATATATATATATATATATATATATATATATATATATATATATATATATATATATATATATATATATATATATATATATATATATATATATATATATATATATATATATATATAAATATATATAATAGATATGAATATGTACCACGGAAGGAAACTGAATAAAAAGAGGATTGGAGTTAGTACTTTCGTCTATTCAACATTTTATTTCTTTTGAATGGAAGGATGATAAACCTTTCAAATTAGTTGTGATTTTCAAACTGAATGAGTTTGAAAGTACTAACTCCAATCCGCTTTTTATTCAGCTTCCTTCCGTGGTACATATTCATATTTATAGTTATCACGCGCTAAATTTCTAATATTTACCATATATATATATATATATATATATATATATATATTTTAATTGGATCAAATTTTATGAAGAAATCCTTAGCTACTGCTGGTCTTGCGATATTTGCCAAAAGACTGCTGTCAAAGGGTGAGTTAAGCCCCAACCGTGGCAGAGAGGACCCCTAATCTCAGACCCGTTTTCTCGTGTCGCAATTGATTCTTCGGTCCGATAGACCTCCCGTCTTGTGAAATTCACAGTTACGTGTTAACTTTAGTGGATTTTGCCACCAGGTTCCCCGAGGCCGTGCCGTTGATGAACATAAACAGCATATCCTGCGCGCAAGCACTAAGCTCCATCTTTTCCCGCGTTGGATTACCCAAGGAAATCCGTTCTAATCGTGGCCGCCAATTGACGTCGCAACTGATGGATTACGTCGGCAATCTCTTGATGATAAAACGCCTTTATACCACCCCTTTTCACCCATTTGGTAACGGAATGGGTGAGAGGCTCAACGGCTCCCTCAAATACATCCTCAAGAAACCGTGCGCCAAACAACTCCGAGAATTGTACCGTTTCTTGTCGATAATCCTTTTCGCATACCGGGAAATTCCCCATCGCACCTTAGGTTTTGCCCCTTTGTGCTTCTGTATGGAAGTAATGTTAGAGGGCCCCTCAGCATTCTAAGGAGCTCTTCTTCAATTTGAAATTAGACCAGGAGATTCAATCCTCCTACGCTTACCTCCTTGACCTAAGGCAGACGTTAGAAAAGTGCGCAGAGATCGCGCATCAGAACGCCGAGACAAACTTGGGTAAATATAAAACCTAATTCGACTGTAAGTCCCAAGAACGAAAATTTAAACCAGGTGACGAAGTCATTTTACTACTCCCAAGGAGAACAACAAACATGCTTCAAATGTACCATCGACACGCTTGTGTCAACCAATTCGTGGCGAAGAATCCGCCTTGGAGTCCAACTACCCGCTTGACCCCTTGGTCGTGGTACAAGTCGCCTGCGTAGAACAAGACGATGAATATTCTCTTGACGTCTTGCAACATACCCCTGATTCCCCATAGATCGAGTTGAGTATAAACCCTCAGCTTCCGAGCCCCGGAAGACCCAGTTACAAGCGCTACTAACCCAATTCACCGATGTAATTTCGTATACCGCTAAGTGTGCTGCCCAGTTAGAGCACAATATTCGGCTCACCACCCATGAACATGTCCTTTCAAAGCCGTACCCCCGACACATTCACTTAAGAAAAGCCTTCAATGAGGAGGTAGACAAGCTATTGTAGATCTGTATTATAGAGCCCTCGGAGTCAAGATATTGCTCCCCGGTCGTCATGGTGAAGAAGTCGGACAATTCTTACCGGATGTGCATCGACTTCCGGAACTTAAACTCTGTCACCGTGTTCGACGCCGAACCGATTCCCTTCATCGATCAGAATTTGCACATGTTTGAGAAGTCCAAATTCATTATAGAATTAGATATGTGTAAGGCCTATTACAATATTTCTTTGAGGAAAGAAGTAAATAGGTACACGGCCTTCTCCGCCGACAAGGGTTTGATGCAATTCCAGCGACTTCCCTTTGGGTTGGTGACGGCATGTAGCAATTATAACCGAATAATGAGGCAAATATTGGCTAGTTTGCCCCATGTTACCTTTTACTTAGACAACATTTAAGGGCGACCCAGGGATGGGACCACCATTTGGCTGCCCTTCGTGCCCTCTTTTGCCGACTCCGGGAACACCACCTCAGAATTGGCCCCAGTAAGTGCCACTTTACCTTTGGCACTATTGACTATTTGGGTTTTCACATAGGGAACGATTTCTTGGCTCTCCAAGCTGACAAACTCAAGGTAATTGTCCAATGGCCGTACCTGCAACAAAGAAGCAGCTGAGGTCATTGATCGGGTCCGCCTCCTTCTACCAAGGTTTTATTATGAACCTCGCCTACATTGTCGCGCCCCTCTGTTAGCCCCTCAAGAATAAAGTTCCCGAGTGTCTCGTCTGGACACTGTTCAATCGCTAGCTTCGACCAGCTCAAAGGGAAGTTAGCTTTAGCACCGATCCTCTGCTTACCCGACCCACTTAAACCTTTATGGCATACATACTGACGCGAATAACGATAACATAGGTGTCGAAGAATACCTTTTTGTCGTGATATAGTTTTTTTTAAATTAGCTTTTGTCTAAAAATGCTACTGTTCATTGTTTTTAAGGAAGAGCCGCTTCAACATGTAAGGATATAGAGAAACGCACTTGAATTATACCAAAATAAACATATATTTTAAATTTAACAATTACTTATGACAAAAAAACAGTAAACACCTTTATATCCTCCTCTTAAGGTAACCGAGGCAAAATTAGTTGGCAACCGGGCCTATTACAATATCCCTTAAAGACAAAAATAAACAAATAGGCTACACGTAAACACACCAATTGCCGATTAGTTATTTTATCGCGCCCCTTTAAGATTACCGTTAAACATTAAATTAAATTACTCTCTTCTACTTGGAAGTATGACGGAGTTCACGCACAATTGTTTTTACATCCGTTAAATAGTGAAACGTAATAAACTCATACTATCGCAATATGAATATAAATGTTCTTTCTAACTTACATGACAGAAATGATCAGGGGTTGCCGGATGTCTCTGGGGGGCTTTTCTCGCGCTTCGGGGGGTTGCAGTGGACGATGGTAGAATTTCATCGAGATTGGATGGAGGAAGAGAGGGTGGGCGATGTCAACTTCTTATTGCAACTTTGCCTCCGGTTACATTAAGAAGACGGAGAGAGTCACGGTGATCCGCGCTCTAAGAGTCCTCTTCTGGATAATCTTGAAGCTCCTTTCTGTCTTATTATTTAACGCCGGGTGCCCAACTAGTTTTGGGGTATACGAAGGGATTTCTACCGTAATTAACAAATGCAACCTCGTTGGGGCTTGGTTCTTCTTCTCTCACTCTTACGGAGCTTGAGCGGTGAGAGTCATTCGAGTGTGAGCGGGTTTACTTTTCTCCCGTCAGACTTCTTCTAAGTCTGTAAAGGATTCTTCCGTATGGCACCGATACAAAACTTGACGATTTATGTTAATTCGGCCCGGGGAGGGGAGATCGATCTTCTCAATCTAATCCTCTCGTTTCTCACGGAAATCGTCTTTTCTGGCTGAAGGATCGATCTTAACGAACTGAACCTTCTTCTTTCTTATCAAATATATTTATAGGCGGACCACCGCCCCATCTGAGGGGGAATGGGCGAGGCCGCAGAGGGAAGCGCGAGTGGTGAGGTCGCATCTGAGAGAGCGAAGAGTGAAGAGGTTGGCAATGAGGTGCCCAAGTGGGCTTGTTAATTAGAGAGACCATCAACCGCCACCCTCCTTGGCGTGCCTTTTGACTGGCACCGCCTTTTGGTGATATACCCACGGGCCTACTGATCTCGTAGGTAATTCGATCTTTTGAGCGTTGTTTAAGGGGCTTTGGTGGTTACCTTAAAACATATGGTCGCTCCAACTACCTATGCGTCGGGGAGATCAAACAGGGTAGGCAGTTCATATCATTTGCCGGCTACCGTTCCCACGAGTCTCCTCATGGGGCTCGCTTCTCCGGCTTTCTCCACAAGAGGGGGTGGAACTTTGATGTATACGTCCATCTGGCCCTCCGGGAGGCTTTATGTTGCAATTCCTCTATAATAGGATATGTTGTCGTCTAGTATGGTGACCATGACGAAAGTTTCCCCATCGTGTTTGCAAGTCGTAAGCTCCTTCCCCGCGAGAAAAACTATGCGGTAATCGAGCGAGAACCTCTGGCTATCGTATGGGGCATCCAAAATTTCAAAATGTCTCTCTTAGGTAAAGAATTCATTAGAAAGATTGACCATATATCCCTCTCTTACCTACGGAACGTAGAGAACAATAATGGTCGCCTTATGAGGTAGAGCCTCATTAAGGGTTCCGAACATTGCCTGTCGGACAGCCTAAACAGAAATCCGTTAGATTTGTCTCCAGAGTAATTTTCCTTTAATTAATTGTAACTTTAAATGGATTACCTTTGAATATATTACAAAATAATTGTTGTAGTTTTGTGTAATGTCTTATATGAATATGTGCCATTATTCTTTTTATGGTATATATATATTTTTTATGAGTTCCCCTGTTCGTATGCAGTTTTTTTAGTATTGTCGGACCTTTCTTTTTTATATCCTTGTAGGTAAATCTCTGGTTATCGAGACGATGTTGACCTCGGCTATTGATAAATATTCTTGTCTGTCTTATTGTTTTATTACTATAATTACTTTTTTTTATTTGGTGTTGTTCAGTAATAGGAATGCCGAGCATTTCCCCAGTCCCCTTTAGTTGACTTATTTTGTACAGATTATCAGGTACCATCCCTTTTGTATTTGTGTCCCTATTGGAAATTTAGTTGTGTAATTACCCAACATCTACCAGTGGTGCCTGAAAAATATGCACCTTCACACCCACACAGCTCCAAGGGAAAAGCGAGAATTTTTGCGCGGTTAGATGATCCGTGTTGGGTTTCCTTTCTCCTCTGTCGCATCACCTAATTGGCGCCAGACCCACGGCATCGAGGAATTTGCGCGAGCCTGTGATCTTTGCCGAGAATATCTCCTCCCGCCTGGTGCGCCAAGTCTAATGAGATCCCATCCCCCTTTGGGGGGCCTCTGGTCACCTGCTTTCGTCAAGGTAGTGTAAATTCTTCGGGAAAAGCTTTGATAAATTAGTACCATACAGCCCCGTCCTGGTTAGCAGCCACGTACAGTCTCGTATGCCCTGCTCCGCTTTCCAACTGGTTCCAGCTACGAACGCAACTCGTTTTTATTTCTATAAAATCATGCAACGTACTAACCTCATACTATCGTAATATGAATATAAATGTTCTTGCTAACTCACATGACAGACGGGATCAGGGGTTGCCGGATGACGCTCGAGGGCTTATCTCGCACTTTGGAGGGTTGCCGTGGCCGATGATTAAATTTCGTAGAGGTGGGATGGCGGAAGAGAGGTAGTGCGAAGTCAACATCTTATTGCAAATTTGCCTTCGGTTAAGTTAAGAAGACGGAGAGAATTACAGTGCTCCTCGCTCAAAGAGTCCTCTTCTGAATAATCTTGAAGTCTCTTGGTGTCTGAGTCTTCAACGTAGAGTGTTTAACTAGATTTATGGGTATTTGGTAATATTTTTACCGTAATTAAAGAAGGGAACCTCGTAGGGGCTGGGTTCTTCCCCTCTCACTCTTACGGAGCTTGAGATGTGAGAGTCACTCGAGTGTGAGCGGGTTTACTTTTCTCCCGTCAGACTTCTTCTAAGTCTGTAAAGGATTCTTCGGTATGGCACCGATACAAAACTTGACGATTTATGTTAATTCGTCCCGAGAGGGGGGGATCGATCTTCTCAACCCGATCCTCTCGTTTCTCACGGAAATCGTCTTGTCTGGCTGAAGGATCGATCTTCACGAACCGAATCTTCTTCTTTCTTATCAAAATCTAATCTATTCTCTTTCTTTCCGGGGCTTATTTATAGGCGGACCACCGCCTCATCTAAGGGGGAAGGGGCGAGGCCACAGAGGGAAGCGCGAATGGTGAGTTCGCATCTAGTGAAAGTGAGAAGTGCAGAGGTTGGCACTGAGGTGCCCAAGTCGGCCTTGCTAATTAGAGAGACTCTCAATCGCCACACTCCTTGGCGTGCCTTTTGACTAGCACCACTTTTTTTGTGACATAACCACGGGTTGTGGGTCTCGTTGGTAATTGGATCGTTAGAGCGTCGTTTAAGGGCCCTATGTGGTCGCCTTAACACAGATGGTTGCTCCAACTACCTAAGCGGTGGGGAGATCAAACAGGGTAGGCAGTTACTGTTATTCGCTGGCTACTGTTCCCACGATTCTCCCTATGGGGCTCGCTTCTCCGGCTTTCTGCACAAGGGGGGGGGGGCACTTTAAGATATATAGCCTCCTGGCCCTCCGTGATGCTTTATGTAGCCATTTCTTTACAATTAGTGTTACTTGATGCTAATTTTGAATTCTACTTGTATTTATTAAGCTCTTCAGGCACATTTTGATTCAACATATCTTCGGAAACATGATTTTGTCAAACAACCAAGCTCAAAAAGGTTTAACTTGATTTTTATTTTATTTTTATCTTTTTCTTTTTTCTTTCCATTTTTCTTTTTTGGTTTAATTATTCCTTTATTTTCTCTTTTGATTGTTTTTTCTCTCTACTTATTGTTAGCTTTTCTTTTTGCCCATTTCTTTTTCTTTCTTCATTTTTATCTTTGAAAACTTGTAAGTGTTTGTCAGAAGTAGTATTAATACAATACTGCACATGACATCTCAAGAATAGCTTTCCCAGCTCTAACTCTTTAGATTGGTTCCTTCCCTACCCCAATGCAACCCGAAAGATATGCGACTTTATCTCTTCCACATACTTACTCCCTCTTTATTCTCTACATTTTATACAGATCTCATTTTATAAACGATCTCCTGCAGATACCCTCGTTGGTTTTTCTTTCAAATTCATGAAAAATCGTATTTTGCATCACACTGGCTTTAGGCCTGCGTCAATGTAACAAAATTAAGACAATGTATGAGAAAACGATGATTGGAAGAGAAAGAGAGGGAGAGGGGGGGGTCAAAACCAGTGGACCCACGCCTTCTACCTCCCTCTCAGAAATATTTCAGAACGAATAAGCACACCAATATTCTCCACATTTATACTAGCCTTCGAAGCATGGAATTTCCTTTTGTCAAATTTATCTAAAATTTCAATCTCCTAAAATTTCGAACTGAAATTAGATGATTCCTATTAACGGATATCTAGTTCATATGGAACGTTTTTTGGTAGTTTTGCGTTGAGAAACGACACAGTATGTCCCACGGTCTAATATGGGTACATACGTAATTGATTCAGACCGGCAAATCTCGGCCCTGTACCCAGTCCGGTATGCAGCGAAGGGAAGGCAATGGCCTCCCAAAGTAAGAGTGTGACTTAATTACAGGTTGGCTATTCGAAAAGAGAACTCGTTTGCCAGATTCAACTCAGGAATTATTTAAGGATACACTTCTACAAAAATAAGCTCTAATACAAGATAAATTATTAAATATGAAGACAAGAATAATAATGGAAATTAGCACAAAAGTTAGCTTGACACTAAAATTTATAGCGGGCACGAATTAATGGAAGCTAATCCCCGGAATTATTAATTAATTCGATGGTTTAAATAAGAGGAGTAAGATTACTAATTCTTTTAGTTATGCGATTATGGGGTCTTCTTAGTACTTGATAGAATGAAATTACTTACGAGGGTAGGATTCTGGATTACCTCGGATAATTGACGGGAGCGGAAGACCAGGGGCCAGGTCTTCGTACAACGAACTCGGGGTATGAGCGTTCAGGGAACTCCAACGGCTCTGCGATTACTACAACTTCTAGGGTTGGGGAAGGGATGCGACCACAGTAGAGACTCGTCAACGGACGGCCTAGAATCTCCAACAAGATGGATGAGAAGAGGCGAGCCCACGACTGTCTTCCGGGAGGTAATAAAGTAGTGGGAATGTTCCTCTGAAGAGATCATGACAACAAAGCTCGGTTCGACTAGGATACAAATACACTTCTTCTGAGCTACAAGACTTCCTAACTCGCACTCTCTGATGAAAACTATGCACCTCGTCTTAAATAGAGGAGTTCGTCTGGAGGCAAGGGTGGAGGCGGGGATGCGAGACGAGCGAAGTCCCAAAGGATAGCATGGCGTCAGACAATGCAAACAAGGGAGTTTGATAAGCGCCGTTTTGGCGAGGGAGACACCAGCGGCCAGACGGGCGGTCAACGTTATCAGAGGTGGGAACGGTGGTCATAAATGCAAACAAACATAGCTGGCGCCAGCCTAGGCCTGATAAAATTTAAGCCACAAGGTGCGTTCGAATTAATACTTCCACATTTTGTCATTTTTCAAAATAGGAAAATTACAAAACTGGTCAAAAAAGGTAGGAACACGAGGAAATTTGCCAGTCAATTTGAATATATTTAGTAATTGTTAGATAATAGTTTTTTGTTAAGGATATACGGAGCCATTTATCAATTTGTTTATACTGCACTAATATATATCTCAAACGATAACTATTAAGGCAAACATGGAGTTATTGAGTAAAACTTATAATGATTGAGCGAATGGTTTTCGAAGAGACAATTGTGCAATGATACAACCTGCCTGGTTTTATCCCAAACTCGTGACTGGTTAGGAAGCATATTTTCTCATAATTGTAAATACAATGCAATATCGTGTATTTTACTAGCCAAAAGGGAAGTTAAGCCACATCGGATGTAATTATTCACCGAATGGAGTCCGATTCCTGGCCACCGTCCCGTGGCTGCCATAAGTTTCGATGCCTTTGGTTCGGATTCCACGTTAATTAGTAGTTTCCTACTGGGAAATAAAGAGAACTTACATAGGTGAATTTCGCTGGTAAAACTTTTGCCTTTAAAAAATAGCACGAATTCTTTCATTGTACGATGAAACCAATGTCATTTCATTGCCAGAACGCGCACAGTAGTTGGTTTTATAGTTGTAGTTTATAATGTTGAACTATTGTATTTCTGCATGAGGAACCTTCCTAAAATATATTCTAAGTTAGTTTAAATCCAAATGTGCGTAGAATTTACGCGACTTGACCGATTTATTAATTTACTGATTAACCAAGGCCAAGCGAGTTTTACTTCTAGGAAGGAGAAACTTAACGCTGGGCCTCAAACGTGTTCCCTGTGTTATACGAAAGAGAATTGGAAAGTTTTCATAGCAATCTTAAGTTGCCATTGAATCATTTGTTCAGGAAGTCCTGTTGAATTTTTATTCTGGTATTCTAACGGTCAACTTTCAAATTTAATAACTCAGTTATTTAAATGACTTACCTCCCAGTTATATTTTAAGGCATTTAAATGCGTTTTCTTCTCTCATATATATTAGTGTAAAGTTAATCTTTGGTTGATTTCTCAACACAAGACGATAGAAAATTATTATATTATTATTTATCCCGGAATTAACAACAAATAATTTTTAAATATACCTACTGTTTGCCTTGCTCCATTTTGGGAAACAAATACAATAAATTGGAATTGAATCTGAAGGTAATTTTTTTTTTAAATATTTGATTATAATAGTCTTCTTTTTAAATTTAAAAGAAAATATATCGGAGGGCGATATTTAATCTTGTCTAATGACAAGATTATTAAGTTTGAAAATAACGTTAGTTATAGTTTTTGTACTTTGTACAAGCTGTTTCATTTAGGTTCAGAATACTATAGAATTTATTATTCACGGGATTTACAATAAATTAGGTGTTATTCTTTCGCGTTTTTTTTTTATTTAGTCTCATTCATTTACAATAACACTGAGTTATATTTCTCTCCTATTCATATCCTCATTAGATCAATTATCAAAATTATATTGAAATTTAATTATTTTCATTGAAATAAGGGAAATTGTTATTTCAATGGGTTTTCATTTTCACTATCAAGGACGACCTGGAGGTAAGCGCCGAACGTCGATGGTAGCCTTGGTTTGACTATGCGTTGACGTGCGAAGGGACCATGCCAGAAATCGGGATACAGATCCCATTGCGAGGGTTAAATAAACAAAATCTAGTGCGGTTGGCCTAAATAATGAATTCTTAGAGGTTCTGGGTTTTAAATATACTAATTGTAGAAAAATAACTTTACTATATACAAGGAAAATATTAGTAGCAAAAGTAAATAAATGGCAAACGCAATAACGAAACGCAACTCAAGGTGCTGAACAAGCGATCTAAAGCAAACACTCTTAATTCCCCTCCAACGGTTCTCTAGCTGTCTCTGCAGGTGCAATTAGCAAGAAACCATTTTAATTAACTATTTGTTAAGTTTTTGTCCAACGATTGGCATTAATTACCATCAAAGAAATCAGAGTAGTCCCGGAATATGAATACACACCTCAATCTCAGACGTTAGCAGGGAAGATATAGAAATATTATTGAGTTGCTTTAACAAATAAACCCAAACTAATTATTTCGGAATTCAAATTACGAGGGGTGGTCAATAAGTTTTGCAATTCGGATATAAGGAAACGAGATATGAGGAAAAGGGTTTTATTATGTTTCAATATAACTACCCTCGACTTCAATGCACTTGCGCCACTTGTCCCTGAGGCTTCGAATTCCCGACAACCAGAAATCTCCCGACTGCTGTTCAATCCACTCCTGGACGGCGAGCTAGACATCTTCATCGTCCCCAAACCGGCATCCACGCAGTGTAGCCTTGAGCTGGTGGAATAAAAAGTAATTGCTAGGGGCCAGATCCGGAGTGTAGGGGGAATGGTTGAGCTTCTCGAATCCGCACTCGCACAGGGCAGCTTGTGCAACTCTGGTCTTTTCGACTTTAACAACGTTAAGGTCGATCATGGGGCGTAAGGTTTCTAGGGACTCAACGGGCAGAGACCTTGGTCATGGCCAAATTGTCGTGGATGATGTTGATAACACTTCCATGTGATGTTCCAAGTTCTCGCTCGATTTCTTCGACCTTCACCCGTCGATTTTCGATGATCATCCTCTCCACACGGGCTACATTTCCTCGTTGGTTACGTCTGACGGGCAACCTGGATGGGGGTAATCTTCAAGGGACTCATGACCATGGCGGAACTCCCTATTCCAGCGAGCAATGGTTGCATAGGAAGGGGCGGTGTCGGTGTAAACTGCAACCATGCGTTCATGGATCTCTTTTGCATTCTTGCCTGCCTTGGTCAAAAATTCGATCACTGCGCGGTGCTCAGCCTTCTCCATTGTTCAAAAGTTTGTGACTGACGATCTGCGATCAGCTACTGTTTCTTAAATAGACGAGGCAGGAGCGTGCGGCTGCAGGTCCTGAGTGGTCCTAACTTGTCCTAACACCCTCACAAACAACCATTCCCCTTCCTCTGTTTTGCCCTACCGATTCGCAAAACTTATTGAACGGCTCTCGTATATTTCTAACTTATGAATATATTACGGTAATAAAATTGATGCGTAAAAAAATTATGTCATATAAGCAGCCTAATGAAGAAGCATACGATCAGAATTTAATAAAAACGGGTAATTCTTAATCTGAAAGTTTCAGTGAGTAGGTAAGATCGTACAAGTCTCAAAATTTTCCTACAGTTTTAGTATTCTTAATACGTCTCCCTTGAGCCTGCTCTGCACTGTGACCAAATGGGTCAAACGTCCGTGGTCAAACCTGTGGAATTTGTTGTGATTTTTTGAGGCTGTGGTAGAGGTATATTACATAATTTAAAATAACTGAATAATGTTATTTCTTATATACCTACTTTAAAAATAATTGTTAGTATATCAATATTACTAGAAAAAAATTCAGAATACAACTTTCCCCTTAAACTATTTGAAAAACCCTTCTCACAAACAAAGTGAGAAGGAAAAATATTCTAAATTTTATACGTAAATTTATATTGTTTCATGTAAGATAAAAACAAATATACACACTACACCTTTAAATGCCAGTCACTTTTGTTGGTTTTTGTATATACTCGAAGAACTTTGAATTTTTCGGTAATATACTAAAAGTTGCATGTTCATTGCAAGAGTAATGCATATCAACATTATAAATTTTCCCAACACAATAAGAGAGCTTAGTAATATTGCGAACTTGAACTCTCAACAAATGTTAAACACATAAAATATAATAATTATTATTTTCTGCGGTTATTTTTAAATTAGTACATCTGAAAACTTTTATCATAGTTTTCGATTTACATGCAGCAATGTCAACAATATGTAGAATTCGTTATTTGATGATTCTTTGATGGAGAGGCACTTTTAATAGCATTTCCATTATTAGATCAGGTTCGCGAACGAGCTTTGGGATGGCGACTTAAAATCAATTTTTGAATAGTTCAAACAATCTCATAGTACAGAAGTGGTATATTTCGAACTTTTATTCTATTGCAATTAAAAGTGATCAACTAACTTGAACTTCATTGCTGATGACCAAATGTTTTATTTAAAACTAAGCAAATACTCTTACTTCAGCATTGTTTTGTCAATGTAAAAAGAATTCGTGTACCAAGGCAGCAAAGCGATTAAAAAAAATTATGCTTCATCTATGGTTTTTTCCGGTTGGTAAGGTGTTTTTCAGAAAAGACTCTTAACCACCTTTCTGGCAAACATATATTTTGCAATTATGGTTAAATAGTAATATTTTCTTTAGGTTGGCTTATAATACATTTTCAAATTATTTTCGCACGCTAAACATCATCATGGATGTACAATTGTTAGCGTTGCAGCAACGTAAGATTTTTGACAAAATAGCTTCCTGCTAGTCTAGTAGTTATGGTGGCCATATTGGTGTAAAATCACGTTATTCTGTATCTGAACATTAAAGTCAAACGTACACAGGCATTCTCGTGCCACACAAGGCAAGATCTGACTTAGTTTCTTTAAGCTACTTTAGCGAGTGAGAGAGCGAATCGACCTTTCTCAATCGCATTCGCCAGTTGTGTTCATAATAACTAGTTCTTTCCGCCGGAAGACTCCTCCCCCACAATTAGGAGGGCAAAAAACCAGCTACTCGATAAATCCCTTTATTCAGAGCAGTTGAGAAGTCAGAATTCAACGATCCTTTACGAGCAGAAAAATCTCCTCCTGATATTCACAGTAATGTTCATCTGCCTTTCAAATTCAAGGTAGCCACAATTCATTGCATTAATTGATTCATCGGCGAGAGATTCCACCTTGAAGCTTACTTTCTTACATTACCTATTTAATTCTCTTTGAAGTGAAGTCAATCTTTTATGTGTAACTATATTTTCGAATATTTAATTAATAAAGTTAACTAATATCTTTTCAGGCAGCCTTCCAGAGTAAAAGATTATAGATTAAATGTCATCAAAAATCATCCCAACCATGAAAAGATTCAAGCAATGTGGACCCTCTTTTCTTTCTAAATCACAATTGGCATTCGTTATAAAGAACATTTTCCTCAAAGTATTATAATAGCTTCCTGTTACGTATGTATAGTTTCGAACACTTTACCTATGAATTTAGCAGAAAGATGGGTTTACAGCTAGCTACTCTATTTGGTCACATCACTGGTTTAGGGATAATTAGATTTTTTTTGTCAAATTAACTCGTCCGCAAAGTGACTGGTGTTCAAACATATACAGATATTGTAGTTAATGTATAAAATTATCAGAGGACTCTGTTAGATTGATATTTTTGTTTTTCCCGTGGGAGCTTGTGCTTTGTTTGACTGATATAATGGCCCTTTAATATCTTCAATGGTTATCCTGTTTCTTGGACCATTAATACTTTTTTAATATTACCAATTATTCCGTTTCAGGTAGTGTTCGAGGGGTATCTATTACTTTTAGTCACGTGCTACTCTATATCTCACAAAGTTGGTTTATCGGTCGGTCGGTCCGTCGGTCCATCGGAACCCCTTTTGCTTTTTTTCTGGTTTGGTAATAACATTGTAAATCTTTAGCATATTCTAACGAAATTTGAAACCCTTATATTGTTTTACATTTTCTTTCCGATGATATAATGACCAAGGCACCCCAAGTTTAGCCTAGGAATTCTTTTGTGTTGGCAATAACATTATAACTATTCGGCCGATTCTCACGAAATTTGAAACCCTTATGTTGTTTTCAATTTCCTTTCGAATGATATAATGACCAAGGCATCCCAAATTTAGCCCAGGAATTATTTGGCAATAACTTCATAATATTTCAGCCAATTCTAAAAATATTTGAAACTATCATGTTGTTTTACATTCTCTTTCGAATGGTATAATTGATAATGTCCTCTCAAGGTTAGTCCTGGAATTATTGAAAGATTTGCATGTCGGAAGGTCATAAATCAGAATAGGTGAGAGCACGCGACTTTTGTCAGCAGGCATTGGTTATGTGTTCAGTAATTCAATATTTTCTTCTAGGATTGATCCATCAAATTATTCCTTAATAATAATCTATCAACTGGTTTACCTATGTTTTCTATGTATGGATCTAAGATATACCTCATATGTTGAAATCTATTCCTTGCGTGACTCTTAATATCTTTTTGACAGATTTCATCTCGTTGATGATTGATTTTCTTACTCCTGCATCTATATGAGGTGGTAATCTTTCCTTAGTTTCTGCCTGACATAATACAATATATCCTTTTTGTGGGTCAGAAATGAAATAAAGGAAGGAAAGATGGAGTCATAAATATGGAGGCCGACCCTCTTGTGTCATACTACATATCACTTGAATGCTTAGTGAAAGCGCGGATGGCGAGAGGCCGAACCATTTTCGATTGTCCCCCCTACCTTTTTTCCATCCGTAGGTAGATAAGGGAGAGACGAAAGGAAAAATAGAGGTCATAAACCAGAGAGTATAGGAATAGGCTTGAGGAAGGACCTAGGTTGTTGGTGGGTGTACAGTATTACGTAATATCAAAAATAATGAGTTAATATTTTATCATCTCTCCCTTCATTATATATTTCCCTTTTATTTGTTGTTTTACCCAGTGGATATATAAATAGATAGAGAAAAATGAACAGAAAGAAATATTGCTTTAAGGTCAAGATAATCACTGGTATGATATTTTAGTCAGAATTTCAGTTTTGAATTTTGAGATAGAAAAATAAGCCATCTTTCACTCCGGCAAAATTCCTTTTGATAGTGTCGTTTGTTTTTATTAGTGTTTTTCTTGGTACTTCTGCTATTAGTCATTATATTAATTAATAGAGATTTGTATTCGTTCTGAAAGTGACGTCCGCGTAATAAAGCAAATCTATACGTTGTCTCTCATATTTAAGGATTTATATCCTTTTTCCTTAGATAAAACCAAAAGTATGAATCCCTTATACTAATAAAAGAAATTTCAAATTTTACTTCGTCAGGTTGTTCATTTGAGACGAGTTAAGGTCTCATCTTCAGTCTCCTCAAGAAACCTATAACCCTATTATATTTTGATTTTCACTCGCCGCAATAATGAGCCAATTAATTGTTTATCATTTTATATTATTTTAATTTAGTTACTGTTTTTACCTTATCGTTTGTCCCTGCCTCTTTTACCTTGTACTTTAAGGATATTTAATATAAGTTTTTCTTATAGTTTGATTATTGATTTTTGTGATGGAACGGGTTGAGGCCGCGTTAATTTCAACCCCTATCACATGTTATTTAAACCACGATGCTCCCCACATGCATCCTCGCTTTGAAGCTGGGCGCCTTATCGCAGCCACCTGAGTCAATGTTTAAACAAGGAGATTCATCATCCCCCCCACCCGTTCGCCCCATCCGCCGATCATGCCAGATTGAGTTAGGCTTATGGGCAGATAAGACTTGTTCTCAGGCTCGGGTGTGAATTCCCTCGAAGCTCCCACTCCATTGTCCCCCACGCCAAGGGAGTGTCTCGACTATTTAGAGGGAAACTTTACCACTAAGATCAGATTGGAGATCCAGATTCTCGTCGCGAAACATCACTACGACCCACTCTCACCTTGTGCGCCAAGGGACCTTGACCTCGAGATTCACCATCACTTGTCTAGAAGGAGGACAATACCCCTTGAGTGCCAAGGTTCGAGCCTTTCGTGACGCCAAGTCCACAAGGCTTCCCTTGGTTGTTCAGAAAGAGAACAACTTTAGAACAGCCATTGTTCTTTTGAGCCCGTTGACAAGAAAAGGTTCTCACCCCCTCCCCTGTTGTTCATAAGGAAACAAAGTAGAACAGCCATTGTTCGTTTGAGCCCGTTCGCCAAGAAACGGTTCTCACCCTTCCCCCTTGTTGTTCAGAAGAGAACATTATTAGAACGGCCATTGTTCTTGAGCCCGAAGACAAGAGACGGTTCTCATCCCCCCTGTTGTTCAGAAGAGAACAACGAAGAACAGCCATTGTTCGTCAAGCCATTCGTCAAGAAACGGTTCTCATTCCCAAGACGCCACGTCAGGATCATTTAATTCCCCCCCGCCTTCGGCTGGAACTCGCCAGTGGACCGAAATTTCATCACGTCGCCTTCCTCTGCACAACAAGTATAAATTAAGTAAGCCGAACGTTACCTTTGAGTAATTAACCCTTTTGTCAACTCTATCCTGTGCTTTAAATGGTTTCGCGAACCATCCCATCTCTTTAACTTTATATTTGTTTTACCTTTTTTAAATCTTTTAATCCTCGGATTAGTAGTTAGATTTCTCACGACCCTTTCCAATTCTCTGTTTATGTCAATATTTTCCGTTTTGTGTGTTGATAGTTATTATTAATAAAACTCTATTTTATTAATATAGCAATATTATTATCCTTGAGCTCAGTTCCACTTCTTTAGCATATCGAAGATACATAATATCGGCCCGCCAGACATTAACGCACTCTAAAGATAATTAAGTAAGTTCCCTCAACGAATAGTTATACATGGTATATCGTCGAGAGTCCATTCTACGACAATTTTAATAAAAAAATAGTTATTTTCAAAATTTTGTTTTTTTTCCCCTCTCATTGGAAAGGCAAAATTATTGACTGTCCTGATTGGTGGATTTTGATTCAAGCAATCTACCCGTTATTTTGGGGATAGATATTTATTCACCTTTCATATTCTATTCTAGACACATCACAATGGGAGAATTTGAGAATCTTCATAAATCCTGATATTTCAATTTTGACCCCTGAATTTTTCAAAAGACAATTTATGCTCTACTACATCTCTAAGGGACTGACTGTTCTTTTCGAAAACCAAGAAGTTGCGCTGATTTTTGATCATTTTTTTTAATTAATGGCGATCCAGGACATTGGTTTCATTACCTAATACTTGATATTTTACTTATATTCCAAGATAACCTCCATTTAAAGGTTCTAGCACATCCTCTATCTGATAAGCCATCCCTAATTTCATTAAGTCTTCTTTTCTTTCATAATAATTTTTGCACCATATATTGGTTCCCATTTCATAACTGCTGAAAATGACTTGCAAACATAAAGGAGACAAATAGAGTACTATTTAGTATAATACAGGATAGACTTAAGCCATAGAAAGGATAAGTCTTTGCAACGATATATAAAGAGCTAAACATCGAATTAGAAAGACCGCTAAAATATGGGAATGGATATATTTTTCATCAGCCAAAATCAATCAATATACCAAATATAATTAACCTTAAACCAAAATATTCACCACAGTTACTCACTAATATGAGTATAATATGTAGAAGACTTAAATTGGGGTTGGATAACACTCTCCTGAAGATCTCGCTCTTAAAAATCGAGAGAAAAACAATGTTTCGGCAAAATTCGATGGTATCATCAAATTTAAACCATATAGACATTTTTTTGTGGTGATATTTTAAGAAACTTCTAAAGTTCAGAATGCAACAGATACAAAACTTGAGTAACTGGAAACTCCTAAAAAGTCCCGCCTCTTCTGCGTGTGAATGGCTCCCCAGGACACCGGATAAAACCATCTCAGGTTTCCTAGCTAGACCACACTCGAGAACCGTTCAACAGGAGACGCCCTTCCTCCTCGACCCCAACAACACCCCTAACGCCGACCGGGGGTGCCAATTCAACTCAGGAAAAATACAGCTCTACTCTCTTCCATAAGCTGCTGAAAGAGACCGAGAAGGGTTTGTGGCTGCCCCTACCATCAACCCCTGTTACCGAGCGGCGAACTGATTGGAGCTACCTCGTCTTTCTGCCGTTCCTACCTGGAGCATTTCCAAGCTCAAGTGGACTTATTGGAGATCTCTCCTGTTTCTACTTGACTTGAGGGGAAAGCTGCTTCCGGGCTCCGAGGTTTAAGTCAGCTCTACCAATCGAGACCTGATCAAAAGCTCGTCGGTCTGATTGTAGATGCCTCCTGTTTCTGACGACCCTGACAGGGACTAGACAGGCAGAGATAGACTAATTGGAGATTCCTCCTCTTTCTATCTCGCATGTGGGTAACAAAAGAGCTGCTGTTGAGGATAGAGCTAGGACTCAGTCCCACCCGATGACAAGAAGACCCATCCATGAATGGCGCAAGGGAGTCGTTGGACTTACGGGTCCGGCTGAAAATAACTAGTACGGAGATCCCAAATAAGGCCTCTGTTTTTGAAAGAATATTCGGCAAGCTGGGAATCGGTCTAAATGGCTGATCGAAGTCACCTGAGGAAATACCGCAATATGGCACATCCAGGCGGACATAGTAAAACTTACTTCGGCCTCAGGAAGCAAGGAGCTGGGGAAAATAGTATTAGAGACCAATTCCTCACCGTCCATTGATGCAAGAAAGTCCATAATATGCAGGCGAGTAGAACAACGATTTGGAGAAAGATTGGCGGAGGGCACGAGAGTAAATTGAAAGCAACCAGCAGTGGGCACAGGTGCAGGAGGTGGTAAATTTCCGTAGCCTTACTCACGCATTCAAGGATGTTTTGAGGAAGTGGGAGTGGCTGCAGAGGCTAATTAAACTAGGCTGAAGCTCTTGTTCATGAGAATCTTCCCAGAACAGATAAGCTGGGAGAGATTCTTTCAGCTAATAGCCTGCTTCAAATGTTACCAGGCGGAAGATCACCCAGCCAGCGCCTTTTATAGCAAGGATGAGAGGAGGATTTGCTCTTGATGCACCCAGATGGAACATGACTAGATGCATTGCGTAAACATTACAAAAATGTTTATCAACTGTACGGGTCCACACTGGACCCTAAACGTGCCCTGCCCAGTAAGAAAAGACATTCTTAATAAGAAATGGCAGCAGCGGACAAACCACGTGCCAGCTATGCGTCAGATGTCAAGTCAACCCCAACGCAACGATCAACTTCACAACCCGCCCAGGCGCTGATCATAATACAGCTCACAGACTCGACGCCACACAAGATGCTGGTTAGTATTTCGCACGCTTAAGTAATGAATCTGCCAAGTTCAGGGACATTCAACATCGAGATGAACAAGATGCTGGCTGCGAATGAACTTGAACCCATAAAGTTCAACGACAACCCGCCATAGGCAAAGGTTATCTCGGCAGACAAAGGGGATCATACCCTTCTCGACAAAAACCGAAGTGTCCACAACCAAAGAAAACACCAGGAAATGATGGGAGGTCAGTCTAAGCGCACCCCCCAATCAGACGCTCAAACATGTTCAAGCTCGATGGTAGAGAGTTCAACATTACCATCGCGCTAAACTCTAACAGCACACACAAAAAAGGAAATCTTTCAAAAGGAGGTGGCTAGCGGAGTGCGAAGAGGCTTTTATTAAATGGTGCTACGACTCAAACGTAGAGGAAGCGACAGGCAAGACTGGTTTTATTGAGAAAAAGATCAAACTACACGACAGCACCTTCAAACTTTACGAGATATGCTTCTACAAAAAGCTTTTTTTAGGGAGGACTTACAGCCCTCTACACTACCAGAAGCCTACGTGCCGAGTAAATAAACAAGATGGCTGCTAGAAATAGAATTACTATTCTAGCACACAACGTGAAGAAATGAAGGACAAACAAAAATATACTTAACAAAATCTACAGAGAACTGGACCCCGATATTCTGCTGCTGTCGGAAATCGGCACCATAGATGACGACAGAGAGATTAATTTTAGATACAATGTTCTCCAAAAGAACGTGACAGATGAGAGATTTAATGGGACACTGATAGCGGTCAAGAAGTATTTGTATTTCATACTGTGTAATTCAATGGAGGAAACATTCCTGTTGGTAGTCTCGAGATCCTCTTCATGGGACATCGAGTTGGGTGCTGGATACCAACCTCCCCGCCCTCAGTATCTGCCCATTTATGACCTGTACAACCTATTTAGGAAAGAGCGTCCAGTGCTATTCGCCGGGGACCTGAACGCGAGGAATAGTATAGCTGGCTACACGAGACCGGACACCAGAGAAAGAAGCCTTGACCACTTGCTGTGAAGGTATATCGTAAAATGCGTCGGGCTGGACTTCCATACATATCTATAGCTAGGTTTAACCACCAAGCCTGATGCAGTTCTCATAAACCACCAACTTCGCGTTCCACGAACTAGTCGGCCGGCGCCGTTGACGTCCAGTGATCACATCCTTATATTGATAACAGCAGTAGCCGCTCCTATTCTAGTTCCTGCTGCTTGTAGGAAAGACTTCTCAAAGGCTGACTGGGGCGCATACAGCAGAGCGTTGTCGTTGGATGACCCCGATCTGAGATACGTATCCAAAGAAGATCTTTGCAACGAATTCACCAATGTCAACAGCTGCACCTCCAACGCAGGCGCTATTGCAATCCCTAAAATCTAAACATAGAGATACTGCCTATGTAAAGGCTATCGCTGAACCCGGTTCACACGGCCCAAAGAAAATACACACATTAAATTTATAGAAGATCAGGGATCTAAAAGCCTACCAG
Source organism: Ceratothoa steindachneri (assembly GCA_963969495.1). Lineage (NCBI taxonomy): Eukaryota > Metazoa > Arthropoda > Malacostraca > Isopoda > Cymothoidae > Ceratothoa > Ceratothoa steindachneri. The sequence continues at coordinate 148,417,236 of OZ018324.1, read as the reverse complement.
AAATTCACCAAAATTAATCAGGACGGTGCTAAAATATCAGGTATCCGCAAGGGGTTAAATAAATACACACACAAAAGGTATTTACAGTATTATTTACAACAAAATTAAAATGAAATCAATTAACTGTTAAAAAATTATACGGGGGTCATCCAACAATAAGAAAAGTCACGAATGCTTAACACCATCAAACGACCACAAGTCGTTTTAACCAAAAAGATATTCGCGCATACAAAAAAAGGTTCTATGGATAAATTCTTTAAAGCCGAAACAACACGCACATTTGAAGATGAAAATAGGCTTCGCTACTCTAGTGACAGGTGTTCCCGGAATAACCTCCCTGTCTTACGTCCCTTACCCAAAGGCCCAAATGTTACATGAATAACATTTATAACACTTAATTAATTTAAAGGGGACGTAAAAAGAAAGAGATACTCCAAAATACCTGATACCAGAGCAGTGAAGCAATAACTCACGTCGGAAACCCTGGCGAAAGAGGCTCTGCGACGATGAGGGAACTCGACCTAAGTCAACAGGGGTGAATGCGATGGCGGTCGTCGGTGAGGAGAAGCCTCCGGGGGAATGATGATTCGAAGGCCCAACGATCCGAGCGAAGGAATTCGAGATGACAGAATTCTTCAAAGAGGAGATGGCAAGATGACTAGGGGAGAACTTTCACGTGCCCAGTGTGAACGGCTTCCCAAGGAGAACATTTGCAAACGTAACTGAGGGAGCACAATTCGATCCAGACAACAGAGGGGCAGCAACAATGCTGGCAGAAATCAATGGCAGAAAATCCTCGCTGCACAAAGGAATCCAGTACAGGTCTTCAAAATTAATAACGTCAAGGTAAGTAACGGACAACGATTCAGCGGAGCAATCAGGCAGAATCCTCGCAACAGAATAACATAAAAGGGCTTACGGCCCCATTTATATCCTTCAGTCAAAAGGGGAAAAAGGAAGTGGGGCACAAAGGGGAGGGAATAAGTCGCTTCCCCTAAGCAAATTATAAGGGTAGGTTGCAGAAATTGAGGCCAAAAATGGTAGCCTTGAAACGGGTCGACCTGCGATAAACACCATAAACTATGATGAGAAATTCAAAGCAATGGAATCCGAGGGCCTAACTTTACAGCCTAACATCCCTGCACAAGAAAAAGTAATGCTCAAAGAGCGCTTCTATGAGATCTACGCTCGCATCCTCGACATGGGCTACACAAGGCCCATCGAATTCCAGATGGTTCACCAACTCATGAGGCAGCTTAACACCGAGCTATCTAACGAATTGAAGGAAATTGAAACCATCTTATCGAAAGTATAGCCATTGAAAAGAATCCGAAGACTTTCTGATCAGCAATCAGTAGGCTCAAAGGGATTATCAGAACACAAGGCCCCGCGGCAAATTCACACAACGGAAACACGACGGCTACCCCCTGTGAAAAGGAAAAATTATTTCGCGAAGTCTAGAAGAATGTCTTTAAAATATCCGTTGAAGAGGAGCAGGACTTTGACCAAACCTTCGAGGATTAGGTCCTCGAATACATGAAGAGGAGGGAGGACAGCTTCATTCCTTACAAAATCGCGAACCTCACTCGTCTTCATGTTAACTATCAGACTGCTGTACCTGTTCAAGGCGTTTCTGGCAAGGGAGTACTTCCCAGGTGGCCTTAAAACGTCAAAGATGATATTCATCCCGGAATCTGGGAAACCTTCGAATCTGGTCATGAACTTTAGGCCTATTTTATTGCTACAGACCATTGGGAAGGTGTTCGAGAAGATCCTTAAAAACAGGCTAACTACAGACTTATCGGACCATTCTCTGCTAAACGAAGAACAGCATGGATTTATAAAACACTGCAACACGGAGAAAGCCATAGCCCACATGTTTAAAAAAAGCAACAGGATAAGCTAATAATATCTGCTGGATCAACGTCGTCGGTAAAGATGTAAACAACGCCTTCGATAAAGTCTGAATCAGGGGCCTAAATACAAAACCGAGATCCTGAGCCTCACGCCTCATTTGAAAAATCCTTTGAGCTACCTGAGAGACAGGCAAGCTGTCATTTCCTTCGAAGGGCACACAGGGGAGGCTTTCGAGCTCATGTCCAGTGTATCGCAAGAAGGATCCCTCAGCCCCACTCTCTTTACCATCTTCATGAGTGTATCCGTAAACCTATAGACGGAAGAACACGCAACATCCAGTACACGAAAGATGTCACCCAAATGTGGTTGGTAGGACAAAATCCGACTGGATGATGGCCAGAACCACGGGTGTGGAAACCTAAAGGATCTCCAGCATTTATAGCTACTGGAGAATCCAGACAAACATAAAAAAATTCAAAGCAATTGCAAAATCGAGGACTCCGGTTCATTCCCAACGCAAGATGGCAAGAGATCAAGACTTGGACCAGTCTCCATAAAGAGGTTGGCAATAATCCGTTCAACGTCTTCATTCACAAACAAGGACGAAACATATGAGTAAGACTCGAAACAATTCTCCCAAGGCAGACCCTGGACACCCACGACCCAGAAGAAGATGTAAGTAGATTTAAATACTACCTATCCAACCCCTATAACGATCGCACCTATACCTAAATACAAATAACTCGAAAAATAAAATAAGAAAATAAGTAAACAAAAAACAAACTAAAGAGCCCGTAGTGGGACACACAAAATTCCCCCCCAAAATATAAATATATAAAATTAAAAAGATCCCACAGTGGGACATCCAGAACTAATATAAAAAATAAACAAAAATGATCCCGTAGTGTGACTCCATAACGATTATTGAAAGAAATTTAAAATATAAGAGATGAGAAATAGTAGTTTCACTAATCAAATCACTGGTGCATCCACAGTTGGAATGTCCACCTGGTCACTTCTGGTATCTTTATCTAAAAGAGACCTTATGAATCAAGACCTAAAGAATTATTATTGCTCTCAAGTGAAGATAGGCACCTTCGTAACTAAATGATTGAAGGGTATGAAAGGTATGAATTGTTTCGATAATATGAAAATTAATTCATATTTTGAACGCACTGAAAACACTCCACGAAAAAAGCTGAATTAGTTTTGAAGTGTTATCAGATGAAAATCTTTGGAATATTAATACTTAGAAAATCATCTCGACTTGAAATTTTATTTAAGAATTTGTAGTTCAAAATTCATTGATATAATTATTTAAATATAAATTGTATGAACACTTATTTACTTATTAAGGCCATAAAATAAAACAACATTTAACCTTTTAACTCAAAATGTCTTAGTAAGACCTCCCTATCCTACCTTCCCAATTCTTTCACAACTAGCCATAGAGCGTATCTTATTATCTTTGCTGATCTTGATTCTTTAGTTCTATAGTTTCTCTCTGTGATACTAATACCATACACGCATATTCACATATAATTCCTATTATATCTTTTATCAAATTTCCTCTGAAGAAGTAGTACTATCACAACATTATTCCTATTCTCTCTCACTTTTTTCTGTTAAAAAAACTTAAAGCACAACCAAAGGAACAATTTCATAAGATAATACCATTTCTCTTCATCTCGCCTACCCTACCTTAACATAAAATCAATCTGACTTTTCATTTTATGATCTCACCAACCACTAACAATGTTTCTCATGCATATTGGTCTCATATAAAGATACAGCACTGAGGTTTCATCCTGGAAGCCAATTATATTCACATTATTTTCATTTTCCGCAATGAAATTATTCTCCACCAAAAAAGTACACTTCTCATCTTCTTTTATTCAATCTTTTATGCATGTGTACCCTCAGATTCTTCTGTTTGATGTAGTTACAGCTATTCTTCTCTTTCTTCATCGCGTTCTTTATAATTAATTTCTTGCAGCGTTTATTTTATATCATTATTTACTAGATAAAATCCAACGACTCTATGAAGTAATATTGAAATAATTATTTATATATTTATTTAATAAGTAATATAATTTATGCCAGTTTATCCCACTAGTTCCCATCTTAACTTCCTAATCTTTATACCATGTTTGTAAAAATCGTTTGACTTCGATTTTAAAGGGGGTTTTAAGTTTGCTTTGACCTCTTCAGTTATTGACATCTCGCGTCTATTAACGTGATGGGGCTAAGTCGGCTGAGTATATAGGACGATTCCTTAACCATTAATTGGTGTTGCCGGGGGAAATATTTACCCCACACTCAGTATTTTAAGTTATGCAATTGCATATAAGATCACCTCAACTGTGGTTTTCACTACCTTCGGGTAAGAGCTGACTCATGCTCCGTGTGTTTTTTAGCTCAGTATTGTTCGTTGTTTTGAGCCAGGAGGTTGTTTTACTGCATATGGAAAATTTTTACCCCACCATTTTATACAAATATGAGTGATAAAACCCTAAAAAAATTATTAGACAGAGACAGTGATGAAAAAATATTAATATATATACGCGTATATATATATATATATATATATATATATATATATATATATATATATATATATATATATATATATGAAAAAAAAACTACATCCGGCCAATTCAACTCTAATGTATTATATTAGTAATATATTATCATAATTAGGAATCCAATCAATATTGTGTATTCTGATTGATCATCGTTGCTTACGTGACTGTAATCAATGCCGCTCATTTTATAGGTGCTTAAAAACCGAGAATGTCTATCTTTTTCTAATACATGAGAAATGCATATCATCGCCTTACTATGAGAAATTCAAGGATTGTAACTAACAAATCATTTTCGAAAAGAAATCTCTGGAAGCCATTTTCGTGCGAATATACCCATCTCTTTCATGACCATCAATTGTACCGCATGCACTTGTTAATTCGCGAATCAGGTGCTCAGCCGAATGGATTTAGGTTGGAAAGATGGCAATTCAAATTGGCTAACAATTAAATTTTGAAGATCGGCGATGGTGACACCGCAAGAGAGAGTAGACTCGTAAATCGTAACTGAATCTCAATCGATGAAATCAGCAGTGTTCTTCGCATTGAAGTTCAAGGGAAAAGGAACGAATTTCCTCACCGACTTGTAAGCAATATCTCGCCGATGGCAAAGGTCCACTCATGATCTTGCAAACGGCGAAAACGCGGAGATTTAGATCATCATCGCAGAGAAAAGAGAGACAAGCAAAATTCTGGGTTCACGTACCACGATTTGATTCAAGGAAAAGAAGGCGGAGACATTTAATTTGGAAAAGAATTTAATTGGCAGTGTCAGAAATATGTGGTCTAGTTTTGACAGCAAACTTTACCCTTAAAAGGATGCTTGGAGAGGTAACTGGCATCAAGATGACAGGCTAAATTCAACCACTTCAAGAGATAAATGAGTCTTGGATTCAAACTTTCAGTTGCGAATCATTTTCCCGCTGTGAATGGATTTCGGGAGGAGGATAAGTTACTTCTGATTAAAGGACAAATCCGACAACGCTTCATTTGTCATCGGAATTTCTGGTCCATCTGTGATCGGAACGAACACTTCATCCTATTCTAACTCTTTCACCTTTGACAAAGACTTCTCTTTTGGTGCCTTGAAGAATTATTACCTGTGGTAGGTCCGTCAACGGTTTGGAATTGATGACGAAGGCCGAGTTCATTTGTATGGAGATCACAAATTTACCAATAAACTTTTTCACCTCGTCGATCCTCAATCTTTATCAAAATGCCGCCATCTCTGTCTCCTTCTCTCTCTCTCTCTCTCTCTCTCTCAAACAAATACATGTAATTTACTGTTCCTCACCTCGAGAAGAGAAATATATGCTAAATTATCTCGTTCCAGTGTTTTCATGTAATTTGTTAATTTTAATTCCCTATCATAATAATAAAAAATATCAATTACCCGTAAAGCTTTTTCAATGTGCCATAAATTAATCCTTCAATATGTTCCATCAATTCCATAATTTGATTGTTATTACTAATTCAAACTTAGGATGTTTGTCCTATTCATGAAATGTACCTGCCCATAACCGAAGATGGGTGAAAAGAAGACCTAAAACGGTGTATCTATCAAGTAAATGTAATGAACTTTCCGTTATATATCCTTTCGTTCATCTTACAAATTAAATTGAAGCTCCACAGGAGAAGACTAAACAAATATACATATATATACTATCTCTTTTTCTCTCTCTCTCTTTCTCTCTATATCTATCTATCTATCTATCTATCTATATATATATATATATATATATATATATATATATATATATATATTTGTACATATATAACTTTATCTTGCTTTTAATACCCTAGCTATCATGTGCAATTGATACATTCCATTTAATTTAATTTATTTAATTACCAAATAAAAATAAGAATTACATAATATCTGGGAGACAAATTTCAACTTTTTGTTTATTTACTTAGATTTGACAGTTAATTATATGTAATTTAAGTGCGCTAAGCACGAATTTTCATCCGTTTTGCTCTAAAAAGTCCTGATTTTGTTCAACACATTTACTCTTACATCATATTTCTAAAATACTTAAGTCTTTTTTCAGCTGTACAATATAATTATAATTATCTATTAGTAGCTATTTAAACTAATGTTTTTTATATTTCAGATTATGAAAATAAGGAATTGAAATAGTTTTACAAATTGTCAAAAGAATCAAGTAATATGTCCTCAAGCACTAGAAAGTTCATATACAAAAACTCTCCTGATTCATTTTGCTACATATGTCGAAATGTTACACTTTCACATCAACGAGGAAATATAATGGACTCCGTGGAAAGAGCTTACTTAGCTTATTTTTGCTTAAAACTGGGACATCAAGATAAAGCATGGGATCCACATAAAGCCTCGACTGTATGCATTGAAAGACTGCGACATTGGACGAAGAGTTCGGAGTCAAAAATACCTTTTTGAGTTGCGATGGTTAGTTTATGATTTCCTAAAACTACTTAACTTAGTCATTTGTGTACTCTAAATTACCCAAGTGTAATTGTAACTTAGTTACATAAAGAACTTTTACTACAATTCGCTTTTATTAACGCTTCACAATTTCTTTTCCATTTCAGGTGTGGCCAGGCCGAGTTGAATGATCTTGTAAAGGATCTAAATTTACCAAAGGAGACTTAAAGAGAAAAACATGCTTCGTTCAAACACATAAATTTCATTTTACAGAAACATAGGAAAAAACTTCTAAAATATTTTAGGACAGATCATAGTTTAGTATATTGAAGCGACATACCAGGTTTGTTAAAGGAGATGGGGGTTCAGTCTTACAATGCAAGTGGTTGGTGTTTATTTTTAGACAGCTCCAAACGAAGTCTTAATTGTGTGTTGCTGCATAATGACAATCTATACAGCTCAATACCAATTAGCCAATCAGCAACATTAAAAGAAAAGTATTAGCATATAGAAAGTGTTATAAACCTTATCAAATATATGAATCACAAGTGGAACATATTTTTTGCCTTAAAAATGGTCAATTCTCTTCTATGGCAACATTTTTGATATACTAAATATCTCTGTTTCCTTTGATTATGGGACAGCAGAGCTAAGCAAGGACATTATTCCAAACAAATTTGGCCAGCACAAACATCACTTACTCTCGGAGAAAAAATTTAATTAATCCACCTTTAGTGATCAGAGATAAAATCATATTTCCTCCTCTGCATATAAAACTAGATCTCGTGGAACAATATACAAAAGCTTTAGATACAATGGCGAGTGTTTCCAACACATAATATCAAAATTCCCAAGTTTAAGTTATGCAAAAATCAAAGCTGGAATTTTTAATAAAAGCAGTTTTCCTAATGTCATGAATGAACGCGAAAGAAAATCCTGGTTCTCATTTAAGGACTTAAGAAAAGCTTTTTATAAAATTATAGAGCAGATAAATACGTAGAAGTCGTAAGAAAACTTTTAAGGGATTTCAAAGAGGTAGGTTGCAATATGAGCATAAAATCCATTTGCGAATAGTCATCTTGACAAATTTTCAAGTAATTTAGGTGCTGTAAGTGACAAACAAGGGGAAAGATTCCACTAATATATTAGAATTATGGAGGAACGTTATCATGGAAACTGGGATTGCCACATTATGGCTGATTATTGATGTTGATTAGAAAGAGACCTACCGCCAACAACCATTTACTCTAGAAAGTCCTATAAAAGAAAATTTTACCAGAGTGAAAGCTTCTTATCTCTTTGTTTTGTTTTATTTTAAGTCATTTCTATAGATATAATGTAATTTTACAATAGTTTGAACTGCATGTATTCATGAAAATGGGAAAGAAATGTTAACGCATGACTTCAATTTTAGTCCTAATTTTGAAAAAAACTTGAAAATGGCGCATGCTGCTCTTTACAAGAATCACGACCTGATAGAGTTAAACCGAGGTCAAATTCGTTTTCAGGGCACAAAAATAACTGAAAATCAAGTGTCAGATATCATTCAATAAAATACATGTTCTCCAGTGAATTATATATCTTTTAAATCTATTCTTTTACAAATAAACGGTGACAATTACTTTAGTATTTTTATATCTATAATTAATTGACTTCAAAATATTCGGGGTGTGAATGTTAACCGATTCACTTTGGAGATCAAATGTATACATATTGCATACGAGTGAATAGTTTTAATGGTGGCTAGGCTCTGAGCTTGCATGCTGCACGTTGCAACAGCTTGAGAACTGCATGAACTTAGCAATCGACCCATATAAAAGAAACAGTTCATTGTGTCCTCACTTCAAATATGAACAATTTGAAAACAAGATAGCTATACAAAACTAAGTCGGTTTTCCGACGCCGTACAATTAGTGGACCTCTTCCAAAAGAGAAAAATGCGTAAGGATTTGTGAAGCCAATGTTTTATTTTAAAATTCAAACATCTAAATTTTAAAATATTCATAAAAACTGAGGTTCTTTGTAAAATATATTTTGGTTCACTAAACTTTAACACGTCATGAAACGTTCGCACGCACGAGTATGTACTTTACATTGCAAACAATACTTCTAGTTTATTAATACACTGCTTTGTCTGTGCACCACTTCTATATACAGTATATATATACCAGAGCTACCTGATAAACTCCTCATCTCAGATGGATAAATCCTATTGTTCTTAATCTTCTGTCATCAGATTAATCTTTATAATACACATTGTGTGATGTGATTTGCATTAATAATTCGATTTTTATTTATTATAACAATAGGCCTTTGATATTAATGGGTTATAATTCATGTATCGTTAAACGAAATATAATAATAATATATCATAGGATAAAAATTAAACTTAGTTTCTATTTCGACGATCAAACTAAGTGAATTTTGGGGGGCAATTTCTTAAAACTCTTTTCGAAAATTCCCCCCAAAACTTATTTGTCAATATTGAATCAAACCATTAAAGCACATATTCCTATTGTTAATAATTTAACCTTAAAAAAGTTTGTTTAAAATTTCTGCACTTTAATTTATTATACTATTCAGTTGTTTAAAAACATCGAATATGGAAATCATTTTAATGTTATTTTAACTTTTACGCGTCATAATATATAAAAAAATACTTAAATAATGGATCATAAAATGAAATTTTTACTGCAGAATCGGATTATTTTAAATGTCACTTTTAGTGGATTTATATGCTCGATTGAGCCTAAGCATAAAATAAAGCCATTTAGCCATTGGAGGGTTTCTTCTTCCAAAGAGGACATTAATTATATAATAAGCATAATGTTTCGCTCAAACATATATGACAATGGATACAGTTAAAGAAATTTTCCATCAAATTTTATACAAAAACTACATAAAATGTGCAATATTAGTTACAAGGGAAATAAACATATTATATTCATTTTTATTCGTGTGTATTCGTTTGTATTCATAAAATAAGTCATTAAATGCCCTCATCTAGGTATATTTTTCCACTTGGACAAGCGTAAAAGAAGTCACTTGTAAAATTAAATGACTATACTTGTTTGTTTTAAACAATTGTATAATGCTTTGATTATAACAACTGCGAATTGTGTATTATGTCAAGATTTCAACGTGTATTTTCATATTCTCACATCTATGCGAAACGATATTGGGAAAATTTGAGTTTGTCTGCTATTATCTATGATTTTTTGCCTATTAGATATGTAAAAAGTATAATTGTGTGTGTGGGGTCTATTAGCTACTTATCTTAGAGCGAGAAATCTCTATTATTTCCTTTTTTCATTTAATCTTTTAAAAATAACTGTTAAATGTTCTTTTTTTAACAATATTATATAAATGTTTGGTGCAATTGTTTTAAATTTAGCAGAGAAGGAATGCTGCTGCACCCAAATAGAACACTTTTTAACATTGAACATAGAGAAAATGGGCAAATATCGAAAGTGAAAGGTGCATACAGAGAAATAATTTAAAATAAATGATGATATAAACGACAATAGGGAAGGTATATTCTAAGCTTTAATAAAAAGTTTATACTTAACGCACTTAAAAAGCCAGAATTGAACGCTTTACAAGAGGAACAACAAACAGGTAATCATGATAGCGATTCAGGTTTGGTTTGTTAAGAAACTTTTCGAATTACAATTTATATTAACTGAATCTTAATTATGACAAATAATCATTACTCTAAACAAAAAAATATAGTGATTTCATCTAAATAAGTGAAGACTCTTCCCCATATTTGGAAGTAATATGAATAATAATTATTTGGATAAACAAAATCTCAATTTTGAGATAAAATAGGCGATGTATAACAATGTAACGATAAAGACCTAATGCTACTCCAAAGGATGCGTTGGCCACGAAAGGAAGAATGGAGACACTTCCTCTCTGATTGAGAAGCCGTCTCAAGCACTTAGAATCAAGCTTGACATCAGTACACACAACCTTCGCATTCATCAGTTTATAATTTGTCTTCATTCTTACTCTTGTAATAAAAAGAATACTTAGTTCAATTTGATTTTAAGTAAGAAACCACAAATACATATTTTTCGTTATCCTTCAAATTCAACTTGAGATCAGCGCTAAAACCACTCGCTCTTCAAAGAAGAAAGCTTGTTTGTAGAAAACAATATAATTACATATGAACTACTTTTGAGATTGATTAATGATAAGTGAAAAATGTAGCGAAAGAAATGGATTTTATTAGCAAAATATGTATAAAACAAAACTTCTTAAGTAGTAAATATTTGTAATGAAACATCCTGGTTAACCTGGTGTTTCTTCTTTATTGAATTACTACAGAACAAGGACCATCAAAGCCCATAGGGTCCACTCTATGCCAGTTCAGGGGTAATATGGTCACTCCCACCTCAACCTCAGGAGTATAGTCCATGCATTTAATATTTCTATATCGATTAGATGCACACTTGCGAGGGGCGGTCAATAAGTTTTGCAATTCGGATATCAGGAAACGAGATATGAGGTATAGTGTTTTATTATTTTTCAATATAACTACCCTCGACTTTAATGCACTTGTGCCACTAGTCCCTGAGGCTTCGAATTTCGGACAACCAGAAATCTCCTGAGTGCTGTTCAATCCACTCCGGGACGACGAGCTCGACATCTTCATCGTCCCTAAACTGGCGTCCACGCAGTGCAGCCTTGAGCTGGCGGAATAAAAAGTAGTCACTAGGGGCCAGATCTGGACTGTAGAGGGGATGGTTGAGCTCCTCGAATCCGCACTCGCGCAGGGAAGCTTGTGCAACTCTGGCCTTGTAGGCTTCGACGACGTTGAAGCCAATCCTGGAGCGTGAGTTTTCTAGGGACCCAATGAACAGAGACCTTGGTCATGGCCAAATTGTTGTGAATGATGTTGATGACACTTCCATGTGATATTCCAAGTTCTCACTCGATTTCTTTGACCTTTACTCGTCGATTTTCGAGGATATTCCTCTCCAGACGGGCAACATTGTCCTCGTTGGTCACGTCTGATGGGCGTTCTGTACGGGGGTCATCTTCAAGGGACTCACGACCATGGCGGAACTCCCTATTTCAGCGAGCATTGGTTGCATAGGAAGGGGCGGTGTCGGTGTACACTGCAACCATGCTTTCATGGATCTCTTTTGCATTCTTGCCTTCCTTGGTCAAAAAATTGATCAGTGTGCGGTGCTCAACCTTCTTTATTGTTGAAATATTTGTGACTGACGATCGGCGATCAGCTACTCTTCTTAAAAAGACAAGGCAGGAGCGTGCGGCTGCAGGTCCTGACTTGTCCTAACTTGTCCTAACACCCCCACAAACAGCCATCTCCCTTCCTCTGTTTTATCCTAACGATTCGCAAAACATATTGACCGCCCCTCGTATCTACGAGTACACGTTCACATTTATCTAAGAGTGTAGCTATTACCTTACAATATCAAATAGGCAGATTGCTTTTTGAACTAAAATAGTGGATCTCTACTTTCCCGTAGCATGGCGTTTTCTAGTGTTAAAAAGAATAATACGACTAAAAGGAAAGCCAGAAATTAATATGGAAAACTCATTTGGACTAATGCACTACGGCAACTAACAGCTTGCATTATTGGGTAGGAGGGGGCTTGGGCACTTATGCGTGAATACACACTCTTGATTTTATAAGTGTATATTCGCCAGTTCAGTGCTACTACTTGGTTACATTTGCACGCGAGTAATACTCAGTCAGGCTGTTTTTAAATATATTAATCGAGCTACTTCTCACTACTCGATTGAGTATGCTATTACACTGTACGAAATCGATATCTCACTCTCAAAACTGAGACCCTGTTCGGTAACTGCAATGTCCTGACATTTTGGTGGCGTAACCCTATTACTTACTCCCCCCCCCCTTGCTCCTTTTGCCTCTAGGATCAGTAGAAAGGTCTCCCACAACCACATAATGCCCTAATCATTACATTTCGGGTCCAGCGAGCCTAACATTGGTTAAACCGGCAATATTTCCCCTAAGGGTTGATATTTAATTTCACTTCATTAAAGAAATTAGAGGAGGGTTGACCAAACCCAGAAGCTACCTTTAGGGCTAAGTGAAAGACGCTCGGAGAAGCACCGTGAGAGAAGAAGGCTTAATTATGAAGAACCCTCTTCCTTCCCCTACCCACAGTGGGGTGATGAAGAATATATGCCGATAACTACAGAAGAATGAGGAGATCGAGTCAGTCGATGAGACAACGAAGTCTGGCTAGAGGCTTGGCAACCAACGAGAGGGACACAGAAGAAGCTCATCCTGAGCCAGTTCCTGCTGGTCGCACCGAAAATTAGCATCTTGTCTTAGAAAGATCGAGTTTGCGATCGAGACAACGAAGTCCGGCTCAGTGCCCGGCAACCCTACGAAAGGATCTCAGAAGAAGCTCATGCTGTGCCAGTCCCTGGTGGTCACACCGGAAATTTAAGTTAGCTTGTATTGCTAAACAAGCTCAACTATCTCTTGTCAGATAAAACCCCCATACCGGTCTACAACAAAACCCAGAGATAGTCCTCGCCATTGAGGAATACCACAAAGTGAACTTTCTCAAACACTTCCCATTTGTCAAAGGATTCACTCGTGTGCTTATCGGCTAGAGGTCTGGCAACCAACAAAAGGGACACAGAAGAAGCTTATCCTGAGCCATTTGCTGCTGGTGACACCGAAAATTAGCATCTTGTCTTAGGAAGATCGAGTTTGCGATCAAGACAATGAAGTCCGGCTCAGTGCTCGGCAACCCTACGAAAGGATCTCAGAAGAAGCTCATGCTGAGCCAATCCCTGGTGGTCACACCGGAAATTTAAGTTAGCTTGTATTGCGAAATGAGCTCAACTATCTCTTGTCAGAGAAAACCCCTATACGGGTTTACAACAAAACCCAGAGATAGTTCGTGCCATTGAGGAATACCACAAAATGAACTTTCTCAGACACTCCCCATTTGTCAATGGATTCACTCGTGTGCTCATCGCTCGTCAGTGCGAATTATTCCAATATTAACCCGAAGATTGGAAGAAGCATACTATCCCTGTCCAGTGGGTGAAATCATCTTCCCAAGAAAACGTACTTAACCTCATCCGTCTCCCGTACTGAATTCATCTGTGGTTCTTTAATCCTATTCTCGCGCCAGACAAATATCTGTAAGATCTGTGAATACGTCCACGCGTCTGCCCGCAAACAACATTCTTGCGCCTACCTAGAAAATGAGGCCAAGCTCAATCTCCAATCAGATTCCCTTGTGGTTGTTTTTTTTAAAGGTAAATAAATTCAATTATCTTTTTATAAAGGTCAATTAGCGTTCAATATTAAAGTGAGCTTTGGGTCAACCATTAATGTATATTCATTTGTGAAATTTAGTAACTCTCACAAAAACTCGTTTAATTCATAACTATGTAGTTTGTTTTGTTAGATTTCATTTTTGTTTAAATTTATATCCATTTTGATGGGTATCATCATCATCATTACTAACTCTTTAATTTAAGAACGGGATTTTTTTTGAGTATTTGAATAATAATTTCATCTTGTTAGGTTATGACTTAAGTATATTTTAAATTTTTATCACGGTAAATTCTAAGACTTTCTTTAGAGTTTGAAAAAACAAAATAGTTTACTTCAGAAAAAATAAATAGGATTATCCAATGTTTTATAATGTTTTTAAAGAAAATGAATTACAATTTGTGAAGTTTAGAAAATTTAGTAAAATTTAAGTAGGGCTGCTTTTTTATTTTATCTATAACTATATTTTAGCAACGTGAATTTTTTAAAGGGGGCAAATAGTTTAGAGTTGATTTTAAAAATTATTTTAATTGGCGAAGTTTAGAAAATTTATACAAATTTAACCATGGCTGTTTTATTTTAGATTTGAAATTTCAATCTTAGTAGCGAAGCGCAAGCTTCCCCCGTAGGGCAAAGTGTCGAAGCCATTGCCCGGTTCTCTCTATAATATATCTCGAATAATAAATTTTGACAAACCTTTTAAGAGTTTAAAAATCTCTATAAGCTAACCGAGTAGACGTTTATTTACATGGGATAATATGTTTGGGCAGGGATGTCTTTCTTTATAGGATTTCTCCCTAAAATCAGGTATCAGTTTAGTCGCCCTGCGTTGTGTTCTCTCTCAATTTTCGAACTATTGATATTTATAGGGGTAAAATTATGCCCATAGACTTATAAGAGAAATTGCGTGCGATGTCTCCTAACATTTAATTCGCTTTTTTTACTAGCTTACACGCATTGCTTGGATAATTTAAACTTCACTAAAACTACGAATCTAAGGTTCCTTTCCATGTCTCTGGTTTCAAAATGTGGACCATTCTTATAGTATTCGATTTCAGATTTCTGCATTTTAAGTGAATGACATTTCATTTACGTATGTCAAACTTCATCCGCTACAACCCCAAAACATAGCATCTAGATGAGGCCTTATTTCGTATCATGGGGTCGTCCCAAACTTATAAATTTTACTAATTAACGCATTATCGAGGTCATTTATAAATACTATAACCAAAAAAGAGCCAAGAACTGACTTCTGGAGAACCCCTCTTTTTATTTGGGCCCAGTTTGAGTTTATCCCATTTATGACTACATTTGGTGAGCGATCTGAAAGCCAGTTATTAATCCATTTAAGAATATTCCCCTCTATCCCATGTCCTTAATTTTAATTATGAGACTCCCATGCGGGACTATATCCACCGTCCGGCACTGGTATTTTCGATTGTTTAATTATATATATATATATATATATATATAAATATATATATATATATATATATAGCAATTTAGCATTCGCTTACAGGTGCGTCAGAGAGCATCCTAACTTAGCTTAAAACAATTTCACCATAAATCTGTTTAACTCCATCATGTCTTCAAATAGAATTGAAATGCACCTTTCTTTACTCCTTAAGCGTTCTATAGTCTCGCTGGTTGGCTGGTTACTATTAACGTATAGATAAAATACACTTAGGCTCGTTATGACTCTCCCCGTTTACAGGACATCCTAGCCTTGGTTGTCACTGATTTTACTACTAAAATTCCGTTTCCATATCTACAATATTTATGTAGAACATACTTTAGTGTATATTTGCTTTCCTATAAATTAGGGTACATCCATCTCTACCTCTTGATCCATACCTCAAATTCCCCTTTAAACTCCCTTTTGAGGAGATTTAAATAATGTCAAAGTCTTCAGATCTGACTAACGCTTTAAATTCGGGTAATTTATTTCTCAATTTGAGCCTTTGTGTAAATGCAAATAAATCTATCTCTTAAATTGATGCGACCATTACTCAGGGGCATTTTCCTGACTCTTTTCACGCGTATCGGGGATCGTGAAGATTATTTCACTTATTTCTCTCTAGTGTCGAAGGCAAATGCTTTCCGGGCTATAGAGATTTCAATTACGTTTATCGATGAGTCTTTCCAATCGTAAATAACCTACTTCATTAAAATAAATAGCATCTTTATGAAAATTCATTGGGTAATCTTGAAAATCATTACAGAAGTTGTAAAATATAGCTCCATTACCTGATGGAAACATTTTAGACATTCATTAGTATAATTCGACTTTGCATTCTCATTCTAACATTTAATCGGGGAATGATCTCATTTAGCCCTACTTTTTTGCTATTTAATTAGATCCATGACTCGATATAAAATATATTTTGCGATTGTGTCGAATAGGCGAAACCCGTTTCCACCCCGAGTGTTTGAATTGCACGGTCTTGACTTTATTCATTCAAATTGTCAATCGCTTGTATTACGTTGTTGATACAAGCCTTGCGAAAACATACTTTCCTAGCTTACTCGTAATGTGTCCTTTAAATTCAGTATCCTGATTATTTACTAAGGTGTCTCCGACCAGGATTCCTATTTCTTCTTCGATTGGGGTTGATAATGGGAAAGAGATTGAGTAGGGAAATTCATAATGCTCTGAATGCCTATTTGGTCGAACCACCACGTTTCTGAGAGTCCTAAAGTGCGATTCGGGGTGTGCATATGGATCTAGGATACGCGATTTGTCACTAATTACCTCATACATGGCAATTCTAACTATACGGCCGGATT
This sequence comes from Ceratothoa steindachneri, assembly GCA_963969495.1. Lineage (NCBI taxonomy): Eukaryota > Metazoa > Arthropoda > Malacostraca > Isopoda > Cymothoidae > Ceratothoa > Ceratothoa steindachneri. The sequence goes on along the minus strand of OZ018324.1, from coordinate 148,400,306 downwards.
TGCACCTTTTAACACGATATCTCCTTCTACGCTTGCCATAACTCGGTTTGTTGTCTCGTCATTGTCTCGCATTTTAGTGATAAAGCCTCTTCATACGCCGTGTAACTCTGCTTAATTTCATTTATTACGTTCGCAAGTAATACTTTGAAGCCTGATCTCTTCGACAAAACCAGCTAATAGTTAGATAAATTTCCTTATTAAAAGATGCGCCACAATTAAAACAAGCAAATTTTACGACAGGCGCAATAATCCACGAGATTTTAGAATGTCAACGAGCAATTGTGCGCTTTTAGTGAAACGGAAGCGAATGATCTTATCAAGTATGAAAATTATATTTATCTGACTCGCCGATCTGTTTATCTTGCATTACACGAGAGCTTATGTGAACAACACAAATGAAAACTATTTTCACCCTATTTAATTATGGAAAACACAAGTGAAAAATTCGTTCGGATCACAGAAAATGCCATGTTTTAGCAGGAGATCATTTGGCTAGATTAAAGGATATATCTCACCCTCTTCATAAATCTTTGACTTATGTAAGCTATACAGATGCTTCATTCTTACAGATGTTGAATCTTCGTTAAAGAAAGAGACGTATTGATGAAGTAATAACTAAAATTCGTGTCCCCAAATTAATCAATGCTTGATTACAAATCCTTTGAAGAATGGAGTAAGTAAATATGCTCCCGTATACTGTAAACAAGGATGCGTAACAACTTCTGTGTAATAAAAAAACAAAGAAGAAATTTGATACAGGAATGAATTGAATTAGGTAAGCTGAAGGAATGCAACCAGACAAAAGGAGTAACAAAATGTGATTGATTTACATTTGTGTTCATTACAACTATGCGTTCCATAATACGGTAACATTGTCTCTAAGAAATTTCTCCTGCTTAGGCTCCATCTCTTGCTTCAATTGAAACTATAATTAATCGATAAATTAATTAGATAATGCAAATTTGAGGGACTATTCAAGAATATCATTTCAATTATCATCTTCTAAGACTGCTCTAATCCTGGGAACAAAATCGATACTTAATGATTGCTTAGTCACAACTAAAAAGACTCGTGACTCTTTACCCTAGTACATATGTACCGTTATAGACGAAACCAGAAAATTCTACGATAAAGCTGCTCAAATCACCTCGGTGTTGCTTATGTGCTTCATGGTGAAGGAAAAAAAAGTTAGAATTAATAGCTTCATTCGGCTATCTACATAAGTAAACACGTCCGGAAAATGGGAAAAAAGGGAAGAATAAATGACATTCTCTTATGGCCTAGTTTTGGTTAATATTTTTTCGTTATATATTATTAAAATTTATATAATCACATCATAAATAGAAGTTCAGCAAATGCAACCCTTCCATGATATCCTTTAATATGAAGGTGTGGATGAACTACTTTGGTCTATTGAATGTGGCGTCCAGGGCGTCCTACAAGGTGATATAAAAGGCGGGCGATTACACATTGATTTACACTAATCGCAACATCTGTTATATATTTTCCATATATAAATATAAATATATATGTATATATATGAGTTTGGTAAGGCTTAATATCGCCCAGCCTCGTGAATGATAGAAATATATATGAAATGAAGGTTTTTATTGCAAATCATCGTTTAACTAGTTATTACAGCTCCGAGTCTAGGTTTAGTTGTGTGTTTGAAGAGTTAAATAAATATGTCAATAATGAAAGAGTCGCTCTTTTCCAAGAGAATAAACCGATGTTTAGAAATTGACCAATATGCTAATGTCTGATTTAGGGTAAGTCTCAGAAAATGATGAATTTGCAAAACTTTCAAATTAGTTTAATGAACAAATGCTTTCCTCATAAATTTGAAATATTTTTCACTTGAAGTTTTAATTAAACACTATGCTTTTAATTACCACCAATGAAAATTAATCAAATTTTGTTATATTTTTCTTTGGTTGCACTTATTCAACTTATTTAGTTCAATTCATTCACGTATTAAAGGTCAAAAGCATGTAAAGTTTTGGATTAACAAATATACAGGCGTAGAGATTCAGAGGTTAAGCCCTTTCTTTCCACTCTGGCAAATAGCATATCAAGCAAATTGTATTTTTTCACTATCCTGCCCTTTTGGGATAAACACAGAAGAGTCCTATTTGAGAACTGGTACAATAAAAGATAACCACGTAAAAATGTCTCAATAAATAGAAACTCAAAATAGAAAAAAGGAAGAAAGGACATAATGTAATGTTATGACAACTTTTGAATTTGCAATTTTTAGGTGGAACGACAATGAAATTGTGAACCTGGCCTCAAATACTTATAGTATTCATCTAGTAGGTTCTTTCACTCCAGATGCTTCATGGGAAAAAAAATGAAAAATATACCGTTCCATGTCCAAAGATAGCTTCAATGTTCATATTAATAAATGTTTGGGCAGTGTGGAGTGGTTCAATGAAAATTGCTATAGTCAAAGGTTCTTCTACAGTAGGAGAAAGTGTTTTTTTCTCTCTTTGCTTTGCCGGTGATTTTCCTCATCAGAATGCTTAGAAAATATATCAGTTCACGACTAAAGACTAAATTTCATATTTTATCTCATCATTAATATTTATAGATAGGAGACAAAAACCTTAACTTAGAAAAAACTTTTACCATCATTATTCTCGATATTCTCTTAGGCTATATGAATATGTTAAAGTCGACATCGTCCCAAGTAAGATTTGCAACATAATATCTTTCTTCTCCATTAAGTCTCGGTCTGGAAATTCCTTTCGTATAATGTTTATTTATAAGCGCAAAGTCCCTATAAACTGCTTGCATAGATACTGACCCTCTCTACTGTACACTTAATTTATGAAAAAGTATGTTTTACATTATAAAAATGGTTTAAGTTTCTATCAGGAGTAATTGGTAAAATTGATAAGAGATACTCCGAAAATAAGCAGGACACTTTGAAGGTTTTCCAACCCTTATGAAGCCTCTGAACATCTTCCCCTTCTAAGGCTTTTTGTTGGGACAGTCTTCAAGTCGTCCACATAACCCTAACCTAACGTACATAGATTAAGTTAGTTTATAATTTTACATTAGGAATTAATACTCCTCATCTAGCGTTTGGCTTGCAAAAGCATTCACTTTTTGTATACGGATTATAACCCAACCTAACTTAAACAAAGTGCGGTTAGTAAGAAAAATGCAATGTATTAAGTTATGGTATATGGTTATTATAGCAATGATTAACCGCCTTTACACTGCCTTGGGCACACCGTTGGGACAGTTTTCATCTACGTCAATTAATCGACTGTATCGATTAGGCCAATCTTACAGTCCTATAAATGAATGTACTGTGACGACAGTATGAGGAACACCCTCAGGTGTGCTTGATGCATTGTAGAGATGGATAATAATTATTGCTTTACTAACCACAGAGTTAAGGTAGGTTATATTACGCAGTCTAGCTTACTATAAAATTCTGAATCTGTTTGTAGATTATAACTTGACGCTATTGTTTATCTTTCCCATTGAATTTACACGCGTGAGGTCACTGGTTCGATTCCTACCGATAAGTTTTCTAGGTGGGAGGGTGCTGATCGAATCCATTTAGCTATTCAGGTGTTTTGGGGGTCACTCTTCATGATGATTGGAAAAGTTGTAGTGGCTTTTGTTCTGTAGTTTGAAATTAGAGTCGCTTTTTTAAGGTGGTAAAAGTAGAAATAGTCTAAATCACATCGGTGTTAACAAGCTGTAGGTTTAATAGGGAAAGATTGACACCCTCCTTCCTCCCGGTATGTTTAAAATACCTGAGTTGCCTCTTTTAACAGATAAAGCACTTCCTACCATCATTTGGATAAAGATAAAACCACAACTTCAGGTTAAATTACGGACTGAATTATGGGTTGATTTTTTTTAGTGACCCTTAAAATGCTGCGTGGGGAAATCATTCACAGTCTCATATTTGCATTTCACAGATGATATAGTTCCAGGATATTTTTTGTTCAATCCAAGTTTAACTTAATCCTTAAGGCTGAAAAAGGGCTGAGAAGAGAGCCGACTGGCTAAGTTAACTCCCGGAGTCGGAATTAAATAAAGAGGACGGTGATGCGTTTATAATTTATATAATCTTGTTGTAATTTAATTTGTATTTTCCCGAAATTTGTAAATAAGCAACAGGAAAGCATGAACTATTTAATTACAAAAAATATAAAAAAACTAACTACCCCTAACCCCGCATATACAAATCGAGACAAATATTGAAAAATTACGGACTCATAAATGTGTTCTTAAAATTCTTTTCCTTTCGTTTGTGAATGAATGATAATTCCCTTAAAAAATAGATTAATATCGTTTTGTGAAATGGAAATTTGTACGCACCCTAAACTGCCATGTTTCAGCCAGTCAGGCAGATGGCTTGTAAAGAGCCACTATGCGAGAAATACGATGAGCAAACGGAAAATACATCAGTTCCTCTTTCTTCCATGAATGATTAAACAGATGTGTATCCAAATCCACCCCACCGAACTCAGCCTTACCTGCTACCAAATTAAACCGAAATTCAAAGTTTCGTTCAGGTAGTTTCTATAAAGAGATTCTCATCCTGGAGCTAAGAGGTTTAAATGGATAAAAGGTAGTTTCTTTAAGTATTTTTTTTAGAAAACACCAATTTTCCCGACATGAAGATAAATGACTCGAAAAATGAGAGAGTAGAAAAATGATATCAATCTTACCTCTTTTCGTGGAAAAAATTGCTCCTGTTCTTTCATAATAAGCTCTGTTGTTCTCATTCTGTATTGGTTGCTATGATTGTTATTCTTATTCTTGTTTTTATCTCTCTCCTGTCAACCTTTTCGCCTAATCTATTTGCCATGGTTTTTTATTCACTAAATGAAAATAAACTATTTATGTAGAGAGTCAAGATTAGGAAATGCAAATATTTTTTTTTTAGATATGGATATCCTTTCCATTATCTTTCTTTTTACACTACAACGTGTCCCCAAAGTCTACATACATAGGACAGGTTGACAAATTTTAACAATGCAACTTTATTTTTCAAAGAATCATTCTCTATATAATAGAAGAAAATCCATTTCTTTGTAAACCTTCCCAACAGTTTAAGATGAGGTAGTCTTGACCCATCTGTTGTTATTCAAGGGAAATATCATAGTACCTGACAAGGTAGATGCATAATAATGCATAGGAAAATAAGGAAAGATGATAAACAGCCAATTATAAAATCAAACAAGGATCATATATTAAGAAAGAAGGAAGAGAAAGGAATATTAAAAGGCATAAAATAATATCAATACTTTTAACCATTAGCGAAAGTAAAATAATAGGTGAAGTTAAAACTATGTCATATGGATATGTGGATGGTAACTAGGCATGTGTATCATCTTTCCATATTTTCCTAGGGATTATTATGCATCTGGTGCAATTTGTGTAAGTGAAATTCGAATGCGGTTATTAAAATGTACCTTGTCCTCTTTCTTTTCCTAGTACGCTCTCATGAGAATGATTTCAATACGTTATTCTTGGTTCATCGCCATTTTCAAATTCTAACTAAATAATAAAGTAAAAATGAAGACATTTTCCTGAACTGTATATAAATATATATTTTAAGATAATTTGGGGACACCCTGTACTCGATTGATTAACTTTATACATACTGCCTTAGTATGCATAAACAGCATTACCACTAAATGGCGTTTAGCTTCTCTCCCCTTCTAATAAATCTGACGCAGACTAAATTAATTACGCCTTCGTAGATCATAATTTGATAAAGTAGTGACGTGTCTAACGAATTACAGAATCTAGTCATTTAGAAGTTAATAAAATCCATCTAAATTCTGGAATAGTTTTATTTGACAATAATTGTCAAAATTTAATACATTATTACAACTGAAATGTCTGATATTAATTCTTTTATAAATGTCTTGTTTAGTTTACCAATCTCCTGTTATATGAGAGGCTCCAGTTAGGAAATGACCACAAGGTTTGTTCGATACCATTCCACTCCTATCAATGTTCGTCGTCTTATGCATTGCGGCGTGAAGCGTGAGGGAAGATTAAAAGGAATTTTTTTTTTAATTTCCAATCAAAAACAACGAGGGTTTGCCTCTCTAGAAAAAGCTGGGTAGGAAGAGATTTTACTGGAATTGACGGGATTAAAGAATGAAAAATGTGTGAAAGATAATAGAGCTGCAGATTTGTCTGCCGATGTTAGGGGCCAAAGAGCCCTTAAAACTCCAGATATTAACTACAACATGGTTGTCCATGCAACGCCTGACACACCACTGTGTGAATATGAGCAGGTAGATCTCTCTTTTAATCAAACCATTTTCGAAGTTCACCATAATTCCTCTCAATGGGACAAATTTGGTATTTAATTGAATTGCCCAGCGTTGCACAGGTGAAAATTTGGCTTCGGAATTAACGGCTCAGTATGGAATCGTTGCAGGATAAAAGAATGTAGCGGTTGCTTTTCAAACACGCTTACAATTATATGTATTGACAAGGTCTACATAAGGAATTTTTGGTTGGCTCAATTGAAGATGTTTGCAGCTCGCGTGGATGGAGAGCTTCTTGGAGGTGAATGTGAAGGCTATCACTTGGCAAAGAGCGATGATAGTTGTGTGAATGCCAATCCTCTATCTTTTCCGTGCGTACCAGATTAAGTAGGCCTCAAACAGCTCGAGGTTGTCAGATGTCACCATCATGCGGTTGACAGCGATTGTCCTGTAGGGGTGCGAAAATGTATCAGAGAAAAATTCCTTCCAAATCGATAATATAAATAGCCCATTAAATTACCAACTCACAACAGACAAAGCCGTGGCGTAATGGTTAAGAGCACTGGCGCTTAAATCTCTCGTTACCGCGTTCGAAACTCAATAGTCCACAACCTTTTACGATGAAAACGGAAGTCAAGGAAAACGCTAGAAGGACCAACTCAAGAAGACTCAAGATAAATGGATCGCCTCAAGAAAGAAAAACCCAAGAAAACGACTTCAAGGACTAACTCGTCAAGAATCAAGAAGGAATCTTCAACCCAAGATAATACGAAGAAATCGAAGATACATCAAGAAAGAAAAACAAAGATTAACAACCCAGCCAAGAAGAATTCTGGAGTCAAGATAAATAGAAGACAAATGTTTGAAGGGGCAATTTAAGGAAATTGAGTCAAGAAGTAAATAGATTCGATAACGATAAAATCAAAATCAAGAATAATATGGATATACATAAATTGATATAAGGATGTCCCCCCCCTTATGGGGGGCATTCCTTATTTTCAGTTCATAGTATTTATCTAGAATTTTATCTTTATCGAATCTATTTTACTTTCTGAATTTCCTTTATATTTATCAAAAATCGTCTTCCATTTATTTTGACTTAATATACTTGTTGGCTGGGTTAGTTCTTGATCTTCGATTTCTTTCTTTCTTGATGCATCTTCATTTTATGGCATTTATCTTGTGTTGATGATTCCTTCTTGATTCTTAAAGAGTTAGCGCTTGAAGTCATTTTCTTTTGTTTTTTTTCTTGAAGTGATTCATTTTATCTTAAGTCGGTCCTTCAGCGTTTTCCTTGAGTTCCGTTTTCTTTTTTTGAGATTTCTTCGTAAAAGTTGTGGACTATTGAGTTTCGAACTTGGTCCTGATAGATTTAAACGCCGATGCTCTTAGCCATTACGCTACGGCTTAGCCCTTATTGAGTTGGTAATTTAATGGGCTATTTATATTATCGCGTTGGAAAGAATTTTTCTCTGATAGATCTTCGCACCCCTATAGTCCTGTGCCAATTAGTTCTTTCGTGCAATGCTGGTTGGCCCTCTACTCTCAATCATCATATAGGCTCATGTGTACACCAATGTCAGATTTTTTCTGGTCTATTGCCGAACAAATTAAATTTGTTTTTGTTGCTAAAACACACTTTCTCACTCATAGATATGCGCTCAGTATATAAAGCCAATCTAAAAACATTTCATTTTACTTAAAAATGAATTCTTAGCAGGTGAGCGTGCTATGACGAGACACATTAAAGTCAGAAACTTAAGGTTGGTTACCGGCTACCATCTCAAAGCGGTCCTTCACCGACAATCGTTGCATCGTGCGACCTTACCTGGGAGAGTTTTTTCAAGAGGGACCAGTTGTATTTGTGTACTTACAGGACCCAGTAGCTTCAAGTAAATTTATTATGAGTGAGATTCCATTTCTTTTAGCCAATTATAATGCTTATTTCCGCTCTTCTACTGAGCACCCTGCTTTCTGAAGGATTTATGTAGCTTACCTAGTTTTGCTATCTGATAAATCAGAAATAAATACTAATCGTACCACTCTAAGATACACGAAGAGCAGTGTTACCATACATAAGATAAAAAAAACGAACTTTTACATATTAGTTTTTATCCTCTAGTTTTGGACTCATTATTACTTCCAATACAAATTACTTTTCTTCTAGAATTTTTTATCTAGTATTTTATGAAATGGATCTTGTACACTATCAGAATCAAATTTCCAAGAATATTCTTTGTAATTTTCCTGGAAATTAAATGAGTATTTTCGAGTCAATTTAGATTTCGGTATTTTGTTCTCTATATTTGGATGGCACACTATATACAAAATGCTGATTATTAATACTACTAAATAGAAAAATAATAACAATATCTAAAGCCGTAAACGTATCTGAAATGATACTAGTTGAAAGAAATCACTAAACTGCAACAGGTATTTCATATTAGATGACCTATTGCTGTCTGTTTCTATCTAACATATTGCAAATATTAAGACACAAAAACATGATATGCTTAGAAGCAAGTCCTTTTTTCTTACCTTCTGTGAAGATTATTCTGCTGTTCTTGTGCAAAATAGGATTTCCTTTGCTAGTCTCGATGTCTCTGATCTAGGAATACCTTGTTAGATCTCTGAGAAGCATGATTGCTCCAGTTGAAATGCTTTGGTCGAGCAGGTCCTAATTATAGCCTTTTTCTGCCTTTTAGTCACGTGATGCTCTATATGTCACTATGACGGTTGGTTATTCCATCAGGGCCCTTTTGCTTTTTGGTGGATTTAGTCAATAAAATTGTAACTATTCAGCAGATTCTAACGAAATTTGAAACCCTTAAGTTGTCTTCTATTTTCTTTTGAATGATATAATTGGCAAGGTACTCTCAAGGTTAACCAGGGAATTATTTTGTTTTGGATATAACATTATAACTATTCGTCCGATTCTAACGAAATTTGAAACTCTTATGTTGTCTTACATTTTCTTTCGAATGATATGATTGCCAAATTCCTCGTATGGATAAACTGGGAATTATTTGGCAATAGCATTATAACTATTCGACCGATTTTAACGAAATTCGAAACTATTATATATTTTACATTCTTTTTCGAATGATATAATGGACAAGTTACTCCCAAGGTTATTCCAAAAATTAATGAAAGTTTATGAAGGTCGTAGGGTCATAAATAAGAATAAGTGAGAGCACGCGACTTTGGTCAGTAGACCTTGTTTTTAAATTGGATTGTTATATTCTGAGTTTAAAAAGGCCATTTCAAGGTTCTTAGCCAATTAGAACTGAAATACTCACTCATTGAACTAAAAATAAGATTTCAGTATTTGCCTTTAAGCATATTTTAAGAAATTCAAGGAAAAAATTACATTTAAAAGGTTTTAGGGATGATAATGTAAACCTAATTAGATCATGTTGTTTTGTCTTAAAGCCTAACACACACTTATTTTACTGCCCTAAATATAATAGCATAAATAAACATTAATAATTGTCTGAAATTTCTAAACCACTCACAATATACTCATCTACTAATCTGTTGTTTCGTCTTTCAAAATTAACTGTTTCCATTTATACTCAACTCGGGCTAAAGGCTTTCAGAATCTTGCCATCGCCGGAACTTCTTAATTTCTAATAAACAATCCATCTTTGAAGACGAGATCCCAGCATGGAGAAGTAAATGCTGGTTTAAAATAGAGGATAATGGTCATGGGAGAAATGCATTCCAGAGAATGGGAACAAGGATGATAATGGAAGATGTGGAGATTTGTTAAAGTTGAAATTAAACTGACGCATAAAAATAATCTTTATAGAAAATGTATTTCGATAATCTTTATTTCTCTCAATAGTTTCCGTTTTCTAGACAGTTTTCACCTATCCAAATTGATGATGTACAAGAAATATAACACTTTTTAACGAAACACTTCATGAATAATGCCAATTTATATAAAGATGCATTAAATATAAAATGAGGTACAGACACGAAAGCCTTAAATTTATATGTGGTCTCAGGGTTCTATGTGTGATATTCTTATGTAATAAATGTGTATAAATCTAAAAATAAAGGAAAAAGTAATTGTGCAATTTCACTATCACATCAAGTTCACCCTAGCGTCCTACACTTTGAAGGTCATTGGAAGATAGATAGGAGGAAACCGACCAGTTTCTCGTTTAAGAGATACCATGTCCAAAATAGCAGGGGAAGGAGGAATGGGTAGAAAAAGAAAGGGAGAGAGAGATGGGGAAAGAGAGAGAGAGGGAGAGGGAGTGAAGGGTAGAGAGAGAGAGAAGGAGGGAGAGATGGGGGAAAGAGAGAGTAACAAGGAAAGTAAGTACCCTAGGAGACCTTACGGTCCATTTAAAGAGGGGACCTTTCGATTAAAATTCGAACGGGCACATGGCTGCTCAATTGTTTTGCGTCCCTAAACGGCCACTTTTCAAGACTTTGTCTAGTCTTGACTTGAACTGGTCAACAGATTCACGGTTGACAACTTCCACTGGACGTGCGTTTCACTTACCGCAGATACTGTAAGTGAAAAAATTTCCACACAAATTGCGGTTGTAACGCTTCAGTTCAAATTTGAAGCCGTGATTGAGCGTTCTGTTCTCACTGAGTTTGAAAATATTCCGGTAGTCAACATTGTTAACCCTCGAAGTATTTTGAAAACTTCTATGAGCTGACCCCGCAGTCTACGGGTTTCCAGCGATAACAGATCTAATTCCATTAGTCTATCCTCATAACTTTTATGTCGGATAGAGGGAATCAGCTTGGTTGCCGTGGCTTTCACGCGTTCCAACTTTGAAATGTCCTTTCGTAACGAAGGATTCCAAAATTGTACGGTATACTCCAGGTGCGGTTGAACAAGGGAGTTGTACAGACAAAGTACTATCTCCTTATTATGGTATTCAAACTGGCGCTTTATCTAGCCTAACATCCTTTGGGTTATCTTCTTTGCCTCGATGCACTGTTTCGAGAACTTGAGGTCGCTAGTGATAGTTACACCCAAGTCCTTCTCAGTGTCACTCGATTCAAGAGCAGTGCCCTTAAGGATGTACTGAGATTTGGGGTTTCGGTGGCCGATATGCATTACTTTGCATTTCCCCACGTTGAAAGGCATTTGCCGCATTGATACCAAGCTTGGTGTTGTCGGCATATTTGTAAATCTTGGCAACCATGTCACCATCTATGTCGTTGACATAGATAATAAACAGTAGCGGTCCCAAGACGGAACCTTGAAGGACACCACTAGATACGGGCGCCCATTCAGAGGCCCGTCCATTTACCACCCCTCGTTGCCGTCAGTCACTTAGCCAGATCTCTATCCAACCTGCTACCTTGCCGTCTATGCCCTGCGCACGCACTTTTCGGAGAAGGCGGCGTTGTGGTACCTTGTCAAAGGCCTTTTGAAAGTTCAGAAACACAGCATCCACCGCTTTATCCCGATCATGCTCACTGAACACGAAGTTGAAGAATTCCATAAGGTTTGTCAGGCATGACCGTTGCCTTCAGAAGCCATGCTGGGAACTCTTTAGTAGCGGGTTTGACTCTAAATAAGACGTTATTTTGTCCACTATCATGCTTTCCATGAGTTTACCGACTATCGAAGTCAAACTGATTGGTCGGTAGTTTGACGGATGGCTGGGTCTTCTTTTTTGAAGATCGGAGTCACCTCTGCCTCACTCTAGTCTCTAGGAACGCATCCGGTCCGGATTGACATGTTAAAGATAGCGCACAGATGTCGTGATACTTCATCGCACACTTACTTTAACGCCTTGGATAGAAAACCCGTCCGGTCCAGGGGACTTATTCGTCTTTAGGTCAACGATCTTTTTCTTTATTTTTCCTTCGGTGAAGTCCATTGCCTCCAGCTTTTCCCCCAAGTAGGAATCCGTGGGCTGAGTGATGGGACCACACTCTTCAGTAAACACTTAAGAGAAGTATTCATTGAGCAGGTTAGCATTTTCTGCAGCTGAATGAGTTAATGCACCCTCCTCGTCCACTAAGAGCCCAATCCTACGATGGATTGGTTTATGGCTATTTACATAGGCGAAGAACTCCTTGGGATTCTCCTTGCAGAGTCTCGCCACTCGGAGTTTTCAGTATGCTTAGCAGACCTTATGGAGGATGGGTAGAGAGAGAGAGAGGAGTGATGGGTTGGGGTGGGAAAGAGAAAGAAAGGAAGAGAGAAAAGGAGAGAAAGAAAAAGAAATAAGAAGAGAATAAAAGAGAGGGAAAGAGCGAGAGAAAGAATCAGGCAGAGAACGAGAGAGAGAAAGAGAGAGAGAGAACGAGAGAAAAGGAGAAAGACAAAGACAGAACGAGTGGTCAATAGTGAGACAGATACTGAGAACGAATGATATAAAAAGAACGAGTAGAAGAATAAAAGAGAAAATAAGAGAGAGATAACTAAAGAGAGACAAATACCATGAGAGAGAACGTGAGAGAACTAGAGAGATTCAGTATGATACTAAAAGAGAGGAGAAAGAGAGACAAAACAAGAAGTGTAACTATAGAAAATGATATAGAGAGAATAAAAGCGAAAGAGATAGAAAGAGATAACGAAAACAAAGAAAAGAAGAGATGGAGAACGAAGGGAGAGAGGGAATGAGAGGGCCTTTCGATTTTTTTCGAAGAACGTCTGTTACGTGCGGTCAGCGCGCAATCCTGCCGACGCTCCGTCCAGGACCTTTCAGGATCCTTATAATGCCTTGCACCTGCCTTAGGTACCCACTGGGTATATAAGGCGGGTGCTCCCTGGACGGAGATGGACGTTTTGCCTTGCTGCCGCTGGTACCAGACGTTCTTCGAACAATTTATTTCACTTATTATTGTAAACTTCCTGTCTTTGTACTCATTATCACCTTTTGTACTTTGCACTGAATTTTTTTTTACTTAAGTATTGTATAACTTCCCTTTTTGAACCTTTTTGATTTTGTATAAAAATAAAGAGAGGTCCTCCCCCCCTTTCGGGTGAGGAGGACCTCTCAATAAAATATTAGAGGGGGTGGGAGTTCACCCCGCGTGAGTCGCTCCCTCCTATCCATCAGAGAGGTTTGGGATCTTTCAGAAGTCACACTTTATGTGCTGCTGTTCGTCCAACCGAGTCGTCAAACCCCCGCCGGCTGTGCCTCCCAACCAAGCAGTATTGACGGTCCCCGAAGGAGTAATCGATTTCTCACCAGGTGAACAACGGAGCACACCCAGTACTAAACTCCTACTAGTTCCCTTCACGACGGCCAGGATCTCGGATCAGCGTTCAATGGATATCCCACCACACCAAGAGACTCGACTTAAAGCTTTTTATTGGCCTGGCAACCAACCTGGGAACAAAGGGCCGTCACCTCGGACCGATGCTACCAGAGGCACACGTCAACGGTCACTGGGAATGGTCAATAATAACGCGCCAGGGAAGGGGTTAACGAAACACTAACCTCATCCCATTTATCGTGCCCCAACGCCTAGGACACCTAAAGTCCTAGTCTCTCGCAACCAGTGAGCGTCGATTGGCGTTATTTATAGAGATTCCAAAGCTTCTTTTCTGACGCATGAGGTAGCTGCCAGGTCCTTATATGAAGATAGAGGGAAAAATAGGTAAGGGTCACACGATAGGAGCAGGGTTTTTTTTGGTTTTTCGTTTTGTATAATAAGTGGAAGAGATAGAATAAAAATGAAAAAGGAGAAGGATAGAGTAGAAAAAGGAGAAAAGGACGCACTTAGTCGGAAACTTCGTTTCCAACCAAATCGACAAGAGTAGCCCTACCAGGGGTACCCAGAAGAGAAGTACCCCCACCGACATAGCTCGAAAATTCAAAGGTACACACAAGCTCTCTTCCCGCGACAAGGGAGCGTCACTTGTCCCTCTACTTTATTCTAGAGAGAGAGAGAGAACGAGAGAGGGAAGGAGCAGAGAGTTATTAGGAGAGGGAGGACAGATGCATGGGCAAGAGGGAGAGAGAAACATTTTGGTAGGGAAGGAGGGATGGAGAGTGAGAGAATGAGAGCGAACGAGAGAAA